>KZ308602.1:4301-24563 GCA_000376725.2 Ladona fulva
CTACAGTTAGAATTTAAATTTAAAATATAAATGCTTAAATATAGCGAATAAATAAAATACCCATAAATGCAATCAAATATAGTATCAAATTATATAAAACAATTATTATAATAATATATTCATAGTTAAATAAGAATAATAATTGTAATAATAACAATAATAAAACGACTTATTAGTCTCCTCTTACATCTAACCCTCGTCTAACTCAATAGAGATCAGAAATAAGCGGTTTAACGAAAGAAATTTGTCGAGAACGTTTTCTCATGCACGGAAGGTTTTCGTGATTCCAGACATGTACGTATTTCAGACCCTTTGAATGCCTTTTCGTTAATCGAAATGCATCTAGAAAGTGTGTCAGGCCGTACGTCAGAACATTCTAGAATGTTTACCCACAGAACTCTCACCAAGGTCTTGCTTAAGTTCAAAAAAATCTTTGGGACATACATCCTTGGGTCGGGAATTCCAAACTGCGTTTCTTTGATATTAAACGCTTAACTTTCGTGAATTGTGAAAATGCATGGAACATATACCTACGTGCCCTTGGATGTGAATTTGAATGCGTTTATTTGCATGCAGTAGAATAATTTCATGATTTTCATGTCGTATGCGGTCCACCTGCCGTGTTTAAATTAATTAATAACATGCCATAACTTTGTGAGAGAAATGAATTTTTTTACTTAAATACATTTAACTAACACCCAAATGTAAAAATGCATTCGAAATAAATAGGAAAAAGTAATCAGAAGTAGAGTTGAATTGAGTTTCATTGAGTAACACGGCGACAAATATACGTGTGAAAGTAGTCAGTTATATTGTTGTCTCTTTCTTGTAAGAACACAATAATGAAATCGCTTACATCTGTAAACAGTGCAACAATAAGGCATATATTTTCATCGTATGTAAAGGATTCCCAGTAGAATATTGTTTCGCTATTATTTAATCTTCTAATTTTTTTACAGTTTTCATTTTATTCTATTTTATTGATTAAGGTGTTTCCAAAACAATTCATTAGTTAACTGGTTACTTTTTCCTTGCGATGTGCGTTTTTTGTTTGTTTCCTTAGCTCAGGTTTTTCTAAAACGCAAAAAAAAGAAGTTCTCGTCTACATCTACATATATACACTGCAAGCCGCCTTTAGGCGTGTGGCAGGGGGTGTAAAAACCAAGCGTTCGAGTTACCTCTTTAACTTATTGTTGTCGCGTTTCGTTCGCGGAAAGAATGAGTCCCTAAAACGACTTATCCTTGCACCTATTTCTCTTATTTTACGCTCATTGTCATATCGGTCGAAGTAGCATGGGGGTCGCATATCTTCCTGATACATTTTGTGCTGCTATAAGCTAATAAAATTACACACTTACTAAAGATATGTATCTTCATTTATGCTGTAGACCACGCATGAAATGAATACCACAGTTATTTCATACGGAAATTAGACTCTCAACAATCACTTCAAGACGCTTCGAAGTGAAGAATCAAGTATGTCGTGCATAAAAATTTATTTTTCTTTAAAATATAAATGAGAGCGTGAAGTAACAAAAAATATATGTATATTTTTCCCTTAGTGGAACTTATGTTTGGGACAAGGCCGCGGTATTGTTAAATTCAGCAAAGTATGAAATTAGCCATACATCTGTGGATCAGTCTGTGACCCAAAAAAACTTTTTCGAACACAGAAAATCGAGGCAAAATAGTATCAAGGTCAGGTTTTTGCGACACGATAAATTATTCACTTTTCGACCTATAATCATTTGCATCGCAGATTAATCCGGAGTAAAACAACATAGGTCACACGTTATTCAATACGCAACCTAAAAACGGGGCCCTTGTTTATGATTATTTCGGTAATAATAGTTTCTTTAAATGGATTAATTATCTACCTAATTTGCTATTCACAGGAGAGAAATTTACCGGTGTTCCTATAATTTCTGTGAACGATTCCATACGTGTAATGTATATATAACCTTGCATCATTATTGTATTTTTACAATTATATTGTGTATAACCTGGTATTAGTATTGTATTGTTATCATTGTAGTGTATATTACCTAGTATTATTATTGTATTGTTCTAATTGTAGTGTGTATAACCTAGTATTATTATTGCACTGTTACTTGACGTCTTAGAGCCAATTTTTCCCGCCATAATCTCCATAATTAAAGGTTTAGTGAAAAAGAAGACTTCATAGGGTTCGGTGTCACTTGGTCGAAGGACAACTGGTCGATGGGATAACGTCTTGCCTCAGCGACGAATTGTCCTTCGACCAAATGTCTCAGCGACGAATTGTCCTTCCACCAATTGTCTCAGCGACGAAATGTCTAGCGACGGGTTGTCCCATCGACCAGTTGTCCTTCGACCAACTGCCCCGGAACCACTTCATAGTCTCAATTTCACCCGGAATGTTATACATTTATTTAATTTAATTAATCAATGCGATTTTTGTATTTCAAACGAACCTGGTTCTATTATACCAGTTAGCATTATGGAAAGTTATTGTCATGAATTTCTTCAGACCAATTCTTGATGAATGGAGCATTCTTAATTTGTTTGTTGATGTCGGGTTAGAGAAAAATGTTTCTTTCATTACGTTTCGTCTTCGTCTTATCTGATTCTTGGCTGTGATAGTATAAAAGCTACTGATGTGTGAGTGATGTTCATAAAATGGTACTGGTCATACTTCTTATGAAACTCCGTGAAAAATGTGATTCATAGGGTCATTGTGTTGCGCGTGAGTGGAAGGGCAAACGCGTGGTATTTTATTCCAATTAGGAAAGTAAAGGGAAGTTGCCTCACTCTTTATCTAGGATAGTATTCCTTTTCCAGTCATTACTCTATGGCTTAAAAAGGTGTTGAGGATCCAATTAACCTTCGGGATGATGAATTTACGGACGCTGTCGTGAGATTGTCAATTAACGCTCCAATGACGAAAGTCAACGTGACTAATTGGTTTAACATGCACTATTCCATGTTAAACCTCGATTAATTGTGGGAATCGCGAGCGTGTGTTAGGGTGCCAATATCGACCTACTGGTACACATATCCGCATCCTCTTAAAGGAGCAGAACAGGTCATATGTTTGCAATAAAAGGAAAGCGAGTCACTGGACCTTGTCAGAATTGGAGTAATTTTGCGAAGTTTACGTCGAGCTGTGAGACATACTGCATTGTGTTTCTACGAGGTAGAAAACCCCAGGAAAAGTATTCTCATCTCCGAGAAGTCTCGGATGTGATCCCAGGAGACCATTATACGTTTCCATAACACTGCAAGGTTTTTATAACTTCATTCATTTAAGTATGTTAATGTTAACTAATCTATGTTGATTTTGCTTCATTCGACGACTACAAGTGTAGTCTATCTTATTCTTGCAGTGTTTATAATTTTTGTTGTCGATTGTCTAGCAATATGATCGTAAAATCGCCATTTATATAAAAATTTCGGATATTTCTAACTGTTTGCAGTGATTACTGAGGCAACCGTCTTTGTTGTCTCGGAATCAATTGCTAAATACTAAATATTATGAAATCAATCTGCTTGTAAACTTCCTTGTTCGGCGTATGTTGAACGTTCCGACAGACTCTTGGCAAATTATGATGAGTTCCTGTGGTGGTTTTCAAATGTTGCTGTGGTACTTTGTTTGATGATTCATCCTTGAAAAGTCGTTTAAGTATTACTTAAATTATTGGTGTGATTCTCCACTCTTTTTCTGCTCAAAAATCTCAGGCCCACTGGACCTAGGTTCCGCAACAATCTAGCGAAATTAGGTAGTATTAATACGAAAATATTCCCCTCGTTTAATTGCCTAATTGTCATATTATTGTCGTATTAATGAANCAATAATAATACTAAATTATACAACAATAATACTAAATAATACAATAATAATAAATTATACAATACAATTCACTACAATGTCCAATGTTACATAAGAGAAGAATTATGTACACAACAGCAATTGAAGTTTTTGAAGATATTAAACTTTTTGATGAAATTTGACGTGATTCAAAGGAGATAACTTGCGAATTGTGGGCTAAATTTGTCTGTAAAGTTCTTATAGGCAGAAGTTTTTGCGCCAATTTTCTCTGTTAAACCAAATTAATTTTCGAGCTTCTGGAAGTATTTCTTAAAATTCAGTGGCGTTATCGATGACCGATAACATGGCCATCCTTTTTTTTCATCAATTCGATAACCTTTTTCCTCACAATTTTCCATTTTTTTTATCATTCCGGGTCGTTGAATACCCCGTTGCACAATCTCTAAACGCAGCTGAAATATTGAAATCCCCCCATTGCACCGCTCGACTTTCAGGTGAACGGACTCTTGTTTTCGAGGCGGTCAATTTCGCAATTGGGGGAGTTCAAGGAAGTTCAAAACTTTCCCGCTTCAGCCTTTTTAGTTTTTCCCCCCCTGTTTGCCTTTGAAGTTTGCGCTGGAGTTCTCTTACCCAACTGCCGGACCCGCTTCTTAGAGTGGACTCACTCATCGGCTACTTGATGTAACCATTCGCTCATTTTATGCGGGCTTATTTATCGGTTGCTCTAGTTACCAGTTCTTTGTAATTTTCGAAATTTTGTGCGCGTCGGAATTTTCAGGATTAATGTCCTGTTGTGATGTGGGATTTCGATGGGTTAACCTTTATTATTGTCTATTACGTCTGTCCCGTACTGTCCACCTGTTTTATGCGGGATACGTCGATTAATAATAGTCATGAGGAAGATGCTTTACATTTCAACCGAAGTATGTTTTCAGGAGGTAAAAATGCAGACGAAACTCATAAAATATTTTTGTAACGACATTTTATTTTTATAGACCACGCATGAAATGAATACCACAGTTATTTCATACGGAAATTAGACTCTCAACAATCACTTCAAGACGCTTCGAAGTGAAGAATCAAGTATGTCGTGCATAAAAATTTATTTTTCTTTAAAATATAAATGAGAGCGTGAAGTAACAAAAAATATATGTATATTTTTCCCTTAGTGGAACTTATGTTTGGGACAAGGCCGCGGTATTGTTAAATTCAGCAAAGTATGAAATTAGCCATACATCTGTGGATCAGTCTGTGACCCAAAAAAACTTTTTCGAACACAGAAAATCGAGGCAAAATAGTATCAAGGTCAGGTTTTTGCGACACGATAAATTATTCACTTTTCGACCTATAATCATTTGCATCGCAGATTAATCCGGAGTAAAACAACATAGGTCACACGTTATTCAATACGCAACCTAAAAACGGGGCCCTTGTTTATGATTATTTCGGTAATAATAGTTTCTTTAAATGGATTAATTATCTACCTAATTTGCTATTCACAGGAGAGAAATTTACCGGTGTTCCTATAATTTCTGTGAACGATTCCATACGTGTAATGTATATATAACCTTGCATCATTATTGTATTTTTACAATTATATTGTGTATAACCTGGTATTAGTATTGTATTGTTATCATTGTAGTGTATATTACCTAGTATTATTATTGTATTGTTCTAATTGTAGTGTGTATAACCTAGTATTATTATTGCACTGTTACTTGACGTCTTAGAGCCAATTTTTCCCGCCATAATCTCCATAATTAAAGGTTTAGTGAAAAAGAAGACTTCATAGGGTTCGGTGTCACTTGGTCGAAGGACAACTGGTCGATGGGATAACGTCTTGCCTCAGCGACGAATTGTCCNGTTTTTGCTTGATAGAATGTGGGATGCCCCCATGTTTTCGTAGTCCTTATCTTCCAAAATATGACTGTTATTACACAACTGTTATTGTGCCAATACTTAAGACCAGAAATTCAGTGTTAAAGGTGCCCTCATGCCGTGACAGTCCATTCTGGGGTAACCAGGTTAAAAATTTGATTTTGAGGTGTGATACCATGAAGAATATGGGATTTTTTGTTTCAGGAAATTGGGGCATTCGTTCATTGGGGCTTCGGCAGGAGCGGATCTGCAACTGAGGAGAATTTCAGACAATTCCCTCTTGAACCAATCTCCAATTAACTTTTATAATAGCGTATTGTAGTGATAAATGAATTAGATGTGTGGTGATCGTAGAAAAATTCACAATTAGAGATCAATTTTACTCTTCCCGTAACTTCTACTTCTCTATATAAGTAGGAAACGTGGTATTTTTCTACTCTTTTAAGAGTGTATTTCAAAAGATATTTAAGCATAAACAGAAATGAGGAAGAGTCACAATCCACAGCGGTAGAATAAACTGGAGAGAGGGAAAATGAAAATGAATCCGAAGATCCATACATCAGTATTGTTTAAAGACTTACATAAAATAGCTGTGAAAGAAAGTAATATTTTATTTGTTAAACGCCGTTTTATTCTCATCTTAGCGAATATGAACCGTATCTATTGTATATAGATATATAATATAGCACGTTGATACCATGCAACGATCCTCAACTAAAATTCAGTAATCAAGACTTCAAAACGACACCCACAACACATGCTTTCACATTTCACGACCATCCCAACTCAATATTGTGCTCTTAGATAGTTACTTCTGGTCTCTCTTTCCGCATAGCATCAGAGAATGTAATAGGGTAGATTAGGTAAGGTGTTATTACACCCCCTGCCATACGCCACTGGCGGCATGCGGGGTAAAAATCTAAATCTAAAAATCTAGCATAAATTTACATTAACCACCCTCGGAAAGGGCACCCCTCCCGACAATAATAAGCGTATCGATCAACAATAATGTAATTTAGGAGCAATATTATTCGAATTATACCGGTAACAATAGATGTAACAATAGCACCAACAATAGGCAGGCAATCGGGCAACGGTTGAATTGTTGGTTTGGAAGCTAAGTCTGTGCGTCATCGATCGAGAAACATTTACCATGGAAACGTTATCACTGAGCATATGGTCGGCACATTAAACGACTAACACTCGGAATCAATAGATCAAGTAGATTCAAATCTTGCGCTTGCAGAAGTGTTTCTCACTCGTAGAATGTCACGTTAGGGAAAAAACAAGGAAGTGATAGTCGTAATTCGAGTTTCTGAAGTTGAGGGAAAGGTCCGCGAAGATATTTCTATAAGAGAGAGAGGTAGTGGTCGCCGAAAGTAGGCAGTGCAGGTTTGAAGAAACATTCTAGTCTCGACTCCTGTTATTAGATCGCGTACCAGTGGTAGGCAAGCCTTTTTCCGTATTGTGATTGCTATTCGAGCAGAATTGCTAATACTTGTTTGAGAGCTTAGGTGATTCCTCATGACTGGGCTCACACCGGGAATCGAACCCGAGACCGCTAAGCGAACTCACTACCCACTTGGCCATTCGTGAACCCGATTGATTTCGAAACATTACGAATGCCTCACTCTAAAATATTAGTGGATTGATTTAAGCAGAGATAATGTCTGATAAATTTATAATTTAGCTTGGATTTATGTTATTTTACGATAAATATAATTGTAACTTCCTTTTTGAATTGTCCAAGCTGTACTGCCCGTCGTTTCTCAACGGAGACTCTAAAACTTAGGAAAAAGACAGTAGCTTTTTTCTAGGAAAAGACCCTTTAAAAGTTCAGTGATGAACTTCGTTATAAACCGCATCTCCTATTCTGTTATCTTGTATATTTTATTGCCTCTATACTTCAAATTTTATCGCCTGTAATTGTGGAATCGCCATGGAAACTGTTAATATCCTTACATCGAAGCCAAGTCAATAGCAACTGAAAGTAAACAAATCGATCCAAAAATTTAGAATTACTTGCATTAATTCAGAGAAGTCTAAGATTTACCGAACCCTATAAATCCTCTAATATGAGCAAAATTTTATGTAAAATATATTATTTCGCAATTGAGTATTACTCTATTAGAATATCTTCTATAAACATTTTAACATTTAAGTTATAGAGATATCGTGTGATCAATAAAAGTTAACTATTGTCCTCTTTAATTACGAGAGGCGCTCAAGGTGGTATTAGCTTCAGGTTATTTATCAGTATGGGATACTGATGTATGTTGTACCATGGTCAAATTGTCCACTTAGATACCTTAATTTCGTCATAGTAATAATTGTCTTGAAGTTAATACCCGCTATATTAGGCACTTCTTGTAACTGTAGAGGACAGATATGATTTCTGTTAATCTAATGAAGTCGCAATACATTTTGTATTAAAATGTTTATGCAAGATTCTCTTTCCCTGAAAGTTTTTTCATACATTTTTTGTATGACTCAGTATATCGCTACCAAACAATAATTGACGGGGGCATTGTTGTGGCATAAGCAGGGAAGCACCTAACAATGAAGAGACAATTTTTGTCTAGTTTTGGGCATTGTTGCAACTTTTGTAGGAAAAATCCAACAATCAAGACGCAATTTTTGTCTAGTTTTGGGCATTGTTGCAACTTTTGTAGGAAAAATCCAACAATCAAGACGCAATTGTTGTCTAGTTTTGGGCATCAGGAGGCGGCATTGTCAGCTAACGCGTATGAAACCGCTCCATAAACGGAAGCTAGCGTTAAATTTCTCCCCCTGCTACGCGAACCGTGGAGAGATATCCTGTATTGTACGGTTCTCTCCCTTTTTATGAAGGTCATGTGTAGGTGAATAAAGGCGAGGAAATAAGGGCGTAGTATCGTCTCCGTGACTCTCACGAAAAGAGTAATGAGTGACTCGTGACTTTTACAGCGTCGCTGGGTACCAGGAGACATGGCTCCTGTAAGCCTAGGCGTAGTATCCTAAGGAAATCCGCAGTCGCGGAGTAGAACGCTTTTGTTTTGTGATTGTGATACTGTCATTATATTGCAGCCTTTAGGTATTCAGTTACTATTCAGGTGGAATTTTTTATTTCATAGGTTCGACCAGGTTTGCCATGCCTGTTTGTGGATGCTTCTTGAAAGTTTGACTAGCGATTTTGTCTGCATGAAACACGACTGCTGTTATTTTTCAACTTGCCTGGTTAGGATCGGCTAGAAGGATGATTCAAAGAGAACGTAATTGAATTGAAAAGAAAACACCTCCACATCTACCGGTAGATCGTGGTAGACGATGTACCTCTTATAAATGCTGCCTGTGAGAGGAAAGCGAGGGCCTCACTCATCATCTTGCCTAATTTACCTCATTCCTTCTCTAAAGCTTTTGGTATCTAATGGTAGGAGGCTTGAGGATCGAAGCAGCACTCTGGTTGATGGCTTTACCTTATAGACGTGTTACTATAACAAATAAATCAGCAAGTAACGGCAGTGAAATTCTAATTGGTCAATTGGTTGCCTTCAAACCCTGATATCCTTCCAGACACCAAGGAGGACTTTCTGATCTATTAGACGACACTCCTTTTAAAAATTTCTACTCTGTGATAAATGTATAGATAACACGCACTTGAAAAATTTCTTCCATGTGTATTGATGTCCCGCATTTCAAAATTCTATTATTTTTCATAATAAAGCGCTTTAAAAATAGTTATCTTGCTGTTTAAGCCTCAGCTAAATTCACTTCTGTAATGTTTCATAACAAATAATCACTCTTGTGTTTTGAAATGTAATTACATGATTACATTTACAATGTGTTGGTTGAATATGACGCGATATATGACGTGAGAGGTTTAGTCATTTGTTTCCGAGTTCAATATTCCGAGTTTATTTCCGAGCGCAATATGAAACGTGATTTTCCGTTGTATATCACGCACTATTTCTTTATCATTCTATATATTTTGTATAGATAACACGCGGGTTATCTACCAGAAAACACGGCAATACTTTTTCCCCCTCCATCGAGCGGTCTATTAGCCTGTGAAAGGTTCTTTACCCAATGCAGTACTCTAAACAATCACATTCTTGTAAATGATCCTACAATGAACAACACTCGTTGTAAAGTGCCATTGATTCGAATAAGCACAGGTTTCGCGCGGAAAAGAAAGGCGGGGGGTAGGGAAACATTTTCCGCAACGCCACAACGAGAAAATGAATGCCTATCATCAAATTTCACGCTTTCTTCCGTGCTTAATCATCCGTGCACGAATTTTTTGTAGAGGATTTCACCGGTGGACGAGCTCGATGCATTCCGCCAAAACGGTAAATGTTAACGGACAAAAACCGACACAATGGGTTGCTTCGAATTCCGTTAATTGTCTCATATTTAATTCAGCCTGTATATCATTGTTCCGCGCTCGAACCTACGACAATGAACAGATTTTCCGCGATTGTTGACTTAATTACCATGTTAACAATCGGTGTTTAATGACAGAGTGTAATTTTACCTCCAATGAATTCAGAGCAAGTTAAATTAGGCTCCCAAGTGTATATCAATATTCAATAGGCGAAAATGAAATAACGAGTAAAAAACCGCAGTAATGCATTGTGACAGTTTATGTCTATGTAAGTACCGTGCAAGCCACCTTTCGGCATGTGGCAGGGTGTGCATTCACCGTGACGCTACTTCTCTAATCTATTACATTCGCGTAAAAAATGAGTTCTTGAATCGATTCGTCCTAGCATCTGTTTCTCTGATTTTTCTCGCAGTATCGGAACGGCCTATGCAACATGGTGTACGCATCATATCGGCTACATCATCTATGAACGGTCTTTCTCTAAATTTATCCAGTTAACTGACCCTTTGCTTAAATCTTCTAACTTCTAAAGATTCCCATCCTGCGTCCTGAAACATCTGAGTAACGCTCACTGATTTATCGTAGCAATTTTTAACCATAAGTACCGCCTTTCGCTGCACCTTTTTTTTATGTCTGGACAGTTTTCGCCAACTTTCGCCATCATCAGGTGAAATTAAGGAAAACTTTTGGCAGATGAATTTCTGGTCATGGCTGGTCTATTGCTCGACACGTTTAGAAAACATAGATTTAAAAAATCCTGATCAATACCTACAAATTTCATATTTTCACAGCACCTCAACAAAGAGGACCTAATGCATTAATGCAAGTCGATCTTTCAGTCCAAGGAAAGAGCTTAGGCCTCTATTTCATCAGGTACGTACATCTCGCGGAAGTTGACCATTTCCTTTTAAAGTTCCGAACGGACTTCGTTCACTGCATTTAATGGTTGCTTCCGACGACAATGGCTAGTTACCTCCGGCGACGTCTATTCTTAGTAAGCTTTATCACCGATGGTCGAATGCCATCCCGCCAGAGGGAGGACTTGGTTTAATTGCGAAAGAATCCTAAGGAAATCCGCGAGCGTGATTTGCATCGGCTTCTTGTGAAGTGCTTCGAAGGACGCTGGGGGAATGATGTCATCGCAAACAACCTTGCCAAGCTCGTGGCACACCCGCATTTGCTGTCGCTTTGATAATGTCGCTTTCGCAGGTGATGTTTATGATTTATGTAGCGCGTTTGGTTCGATTAATGTCTTTCAAATGTCTCCGCAAGGATTGAAACTTTCCGATGTTTGTCTTCGGGACTAATGGACCCAAATTAGTCAATCTTCCTTGTGTATTATTGAGAGAAAGGAGCCATTAGCACCTGGATGTATGTGTGATCTGAAAGGGTGATCAGATTTTCTATTTGAATGCACGGGATGCATTAGTGACACATCCCCATAAACATACGTTGAGTTCAGAGATGAGGTACGTGTAGTCAACTATCGGTATCATCAAAGAAATGAGAGCATTAATTGTATTACATTGTTTGTTAGGATTAGTAGAAGTATTGTTTAAAGTGCTTCGACTGCTGAGGTCATTCCGCACGTAGGC
The DNA here is from genome assembly GCA_000376725.2 of Ladona fulva. Taxonomy (NCBI): domain Eukaryota; kingdom Metazoa; phylum Arthropoda; class Insecta; order Odonata; family Libellulidae; genus Ladona; species Ladona fulva. Next base: position 15,946 of record KZ308602.1, read on the forward strand.
TCCACCGGGAATCGAACCCGGTATCGCTTTCATTGAAATTGAACGCGTTACCTACTTTGCTATCCGGGAGTCCTTTGTTGTAATTGTTTGATTGAGTTGTTTGATTATATTCTTTGATTGAATTGTTGAGCGAGTTGCTTGATTGCATTGTTTGATTTGGTTACTTGATGGTAGTTTTCTTACTGTTGTCGGAGTTATTTGATAGTATAATTTGATCGAATGCTTTGAATGGATTGTTTGATTTAATTATGCATGTTTGACTTTTTTGTATATGTTTTGATTTTGTCTTTCTGCCATAGGACATTAATAAATACATAATATTATCATTATAATTCGATTTGATGGTGAGATTGGTTGTTTTATTAACTAAGTAACCTAGTAGTTTGAGTTTGTTATTTAATCGGGTTGTTAGGAAAGATAACTGGATTGCATTCTTGGGTTGCATTATTTGATTGTATTGTTGTAGCAGTGGTATTGTTAAAAGTGCTTCGAATGGTGAGGTCATTTCGCGCGTAGGTCCCCACCGGGAATCGAACCACGGGCCGCTTTCACCGAAATCGAATTGGTTGCCCAGTTGCCTATCTGGGAGACCGATTGTATTGTTTGATTTCATTGTTCATTTTGATTATTTGATTGGACCATTGGAATGGATCACTTGGTTGGATTGCTCGATTGCTTTATTTGATAGAACCAATCGAATCGAGTGTTTGGCTCGCTAATTTGATTAGGTTGTTTGGTCAGCATATTCGAACGGATCATTTTATTTGATTGGCTTGTTCGATTGTATCTCTGATTCGACCAGACATGGCGGATGACTTTCGCCTTAGCAGTGAATCAATTGCGATGAGTAAACCGACTCTCCCACTTTCTCTCTTCAAGCGGAGGAGAGAAAGTCCCGCCCTCCAGTTGACATATTGCCGCTAAATTTGTACAGCCTCAGGTATTGATTCATCCTCCGTTTCTATGCTTAAGGAGGTAGACGTCGTCATCTTCAACGTCCCATTTTTGAAACATCGAATTGACGCGTCCTACGAAAAGAACTTTAGGACCCGAATGGAAGCGGGTCATTGCACACGTTTTTCTCTCTTGGAAGGGAGGAAATGTTTGCGCGTAGTCTTCATGTATTTGTGGAATTTCCGTTTCCGGAGTTCGCCACGACGATGACGCTATCTTCGGGAGAAATCCGAAAGACAGAGCTGTTAGTGCAATTTCTCCTCGCCGTAATTGGGTCTTCAATGGGGCTCACGTTGATAGTCACGTTGAATGAGGAATGTTGAATTTTCCAGTCGATGTTTCTCAACGTTTTTCGCGTCTCAACGAGTAGGAAAAAACGAATCGCCTGGAAATTTTTGGCATTTTATGATTTCATCCGACATCCAGGTCCGAATTTAAAAAAAAATCACATATATTTCTATGCTTTTTTGAATATGTGTAACAGTGATATGATACATATGATCTGTAACACGTGATACATACATTGATATGTTATAATTATCGTTGCATTTAGAAATTTATTTACGAATAATCATTAATTTTTTTATTTAGCATATTATCTATAATTTCTATCATTATATATTTTATATTANTTTTTATCATTTTTTGTTTTTACTACTTATATTATTTGTGTAATTATTTATAGCAACGTGCGCGAGCTCCGAGATAAAGCTAAGAAGCGATTCACTGAAGTGATTTCCAGGACGGATAGTTACTTCTGGTCGTTTTTCCCGCGAAGTATTAGAGAAGCTAATAGCAGTCGGGGTGTGATAGGATTATCGGTGTTTTTACACCCAATGCGACGCTCCATTGGCGGCTTTCAGGGTTTAAATGTAAATGTTATCCATTCAAACTTTATGGAAGCTCTTCTGAGCGATCTGGAATCGAATCGGGCGCAGATATGGACGTGAATGAAAACTGCACAGTCTAATTGTCCGTGTTACGAAGGTCAAGTATATAGTATGAAGTTTGGTTTACATCTTAAAAGGAAGAACACTTCCTAATTTCCATTAACAAGTTTCGTCAACGGGTTGGCATATTCAGGAAATTATGAAGTGTTCTTTATTTTAAGATGTGTGTTGAGTATCGTCATATTAATGTCAATATTAATTTAAATGGACATTTTAATTACAAATTTGATTGAGATCTATGGATTGGTCTGAGAAGAATGGTTCGTTCATGTAGATATATTGGACAGATAGACAGAGAAATTACGAATCTATACCAATAATTTAGTATATTATATAGTATTAATGTAATTGTAATAATCCCCGATTGTTGTCGGGGCGCATTGTTGGTAGACGCAACAATCTGTCCAGAAAATGCCATGAACTAAACAACAATGATGACGTAACAGGAATCACTGCTAAAAGTAAAGATGCGACCATTTGTGTTTTCCGGAATGACGGTTACTGTTGTGTCAGCAATGCAGTCAATCACTTTCGATTGGAAAGGCAGTCGGGCTCGAATGAAAGCGTTTCTAAAGCTCACGAAAAAAGCCGCTTAGGCGTATCTGCAAATTAGTTGCGTGGAATCAACGGAAGGTGCGCCGTTTAGCTAAGCTTCCCCGGTCTACTTTCCCTTAAAATGGGAAAGTAGTCTCATTGGTCGTTGGGCGGATGGTACGTTGTAGCTGTTCAAGTGAACCGATGCCCCCCCACCAATTCGTACTAAGTCACTGGGCTCCCCTGACCCAAATTAACCCCTTGTTTAGAGTGCGGCGCGAAAATTGGATTTCCTGTCCCCATCTGAGGGCTACCAGCTTGATTGTGCTGCGGTCACAACATTTTGACTTCAAAGTTCGACGTTTTCGTTCGTTGAATTGAATCGAAGTTAAATTAAATTACTAATGGTCGATCTACGCTTGGAAAAGTACCAGATCTCGTTAATAATATTGATATTCGCCTTTAGAAGTTCAGTTTCAACTTCTTGGATGCAGGAGAGACATATCTTCATCACTTTTACATTTTATGTGATATTTGTATTTTATTCATCTAACTTGTTTACTTTTACATATTCAAATAGTTATAATTTTCTTTATCGTATGTAAAGTAATGATGATGATTATAACAATAACAGCAACAACAACAATAATAATGATAATAATAATTTCTTCGCTATTTATTAATTAACATTTATAATAAATTGTATGTATATTATATGTCATTATATGCCATATTATAAGTATGTTGCATACAGTGTATGCTTAGGAAACTAGATTGTTCACAGTTAGGTCCCCTGAGCTAATATAGTTCATCAGGAGGTGCCTTGGATGTTTAAAATTGCATAAAAATATTTAAGATAAAATCATCACAAAATATATTCTTTAGGTAATTGAATCTCTTCACATAAGAATATTCAAATTTACATAAAACACTTTTAGATATTGATACATGGGTGAGATTCAATAAAAACATAAATGGAATAAAGATTGTAGCTTATATGTTATCATTACTAAAATTCGTAGTATAAAACTAAAAGTTATTGCTGGCAATAAGTTGCAAATATAATTTAAAGGCGACGGTTGTAAACAAAAATAAAACAACAATAATTTAATAGAGTAACATAGAGTAATTGTAGCGTTTCAATGAATATTTACACGACGTTAATTACAGCAATCTTTTTATTGTTAATCGTAACGCTTCAAAAGTCAAGCTAACGGGATTTTTAACGCTGTTGGCAGCTTGACAAATTGAATGAATGTCTCAACAAAATGTTTGGATACATCTGTTGTTTTCTTTTCCCGCGTAATTAAACAAAGGCAGAATCTCTATTGTGTTGGATTTCATGACTGCATGAGAAGGACATCTGCTGAGGTTCTGAGAAGTGATACATTGACGTCACCGTTCTCTGAAGAAATTTTCGTCCGCTTTCTCTATTTCTCTAATCTTTTAAAGCTCTTGAAACTTCCACGTAAAGAAACAAATGCCTTTCCTCCTGAATAAATTATATGGAAAAACCAGGTTTATATATTCTTCCTATTTCCTAGTGTTAACAATCAACAAATAAGTGACCTTTTTATGAATAAAAGGCCATATAAGTATTCTATTTTCGGGGATTTATGTTCCGTTGAGACTTGGTGAGCTACAGTACTTAGTGCTACGTTGTTATGTAAACAAAAATTGATGTCAATATATTGAATGTCGTAAGCAGACATTTAGGAAAAACATATGAATTGATCTCACTGGTAGAATATGCTTTAAAAAACTGTGTTTAAATAATATCAAAACATCATCTTGAACAATATTTGTCTTTAGTTTGCCTATGGTATCATTAATCTAGTTAATACTAGTTAATTTTTTCATCATTTTAGTTGATTTTTGAATTCGTGCAGTGCGTATTAAAGCTTATAAAAATTGGCACTGCAAGAATTGAAGCTACCTTTGTATCCCTTGTAGTTTAAATAAGTTTCTAAAACTTGTTTATAGTTAGTAGTAAAGCACGTGCTAGCATTGTTACTTTCATAATTATTTTTGTTGATAATAATCATAGTAACTTAGGTTTGTTGGAGGTTATTTTTAAATGAGTTACGAAGAGTTTACATTTTGCCTATTTAGAGGTAATCTACTTTGCTAAGCTGAACAACTTTGATGTTATCACGAAAAAGCTTCATGTTCCTGTTTTCTCCATTCAAACAGAGCGCGACGGTCGGTGTCCTGCCCTCAGCCAATGGGGAGTGTGCCCGTCTCCGCTACGTAAATGCTCTGTCGATGAAGATTGTCGAGGAAGAGAGAAATGTTGCATGTCCCCCTGTGGAAGAGCCTGCGTCAGTCCTCTATTTACAGGTAAGACTTATCTTTATTTTAAGAGGGATTAAATATGCCGTCATAACCTATTTATAAGCTTAGTATTGCGCTCCCTCGTCACCAAGCCTCCGTGGCGCAATCGGCTAGCGCGTTCGGCTGTTAACCGAAAGGTTGGTGGTTCGAGCCCACCCGGGGGCGAAACTTTTTCACTTTTTTTATTGCATGAATAGTTCATACTTTATGATATTTCCAAAGGGAATGATGTTTTTAGCTTCAACACTATTTTCGGGTGGTATAACTTCAATATCTGGGTACAGCGTAGAGATATTTTTACCACTTTGCATTCTTGCATTTAATTTTTCGTGGGATTTTAAATTTCCCTTTTGTTTATTTATTTGTTATTGCTTAAAAATGTATTTACTATTGTTATAAAAATAATCTTTGTCGCGTATTTGTAAAATCTACTGTCAGTTTAAGATTAATGATTTATATCAAGTACTTGGAATGAAAGAATATTTATTCACATTATTTTGAAGGTTAGAATAGATACTGTATATTCATTTTAAATTATATGAACAACTTTTTCTAGTACTGTTTTCATTTATAAAATTATGAAATATATGGTAGAGTGTCTAAGATTTCTTAAAATTTGTGAAACTTATATATAGAATATATATTGATAAATGGTGGATACATATATACTTAATGTAGCAGGTATTTGTAGGCCGCTTAGCTTATTTCTACTTCATATATTCCAAATACCAGGCTTAAAAAATATAAATATTCAATACTTATGATGCAACTGTCTTGATTTTTTTACTTGAATATTCTCGGAATCTTCTACTTTAAGCAGTTGTCATTAATTTAAAGTTTAACGGAATTTATTTACATTTTCTTTACATCCACTAAAGAAAATAAGCTTCTTTAAGTCAATCTTGATCATATTTCTTTATTTTATAGGCTGTGAACAGCTCAGGGCAGAATCTTTAAGGAGAGCCAGAGCTTTAGGGGGAAGGTATAATGTAAGAGTGCCCACTTGTGACCCCAATGGTGCATTCGAAAAGGTTCAGTGTGAGGATAATGTGTTGGAAGCTGAGGATGTCCCATGCTGGTGCGTGGATGCAGCTGGCTTTGAGATACCAGCTACCAGGGCTCCATCCAGACGAGAAGTCAACTGTAGCAGTAAGTTTTTGACTGCTTTTTGATAACACACCACTCCCTGATTATAATACCATTGTCAGTACCACGATTTTGGTTATTTTGGGGTTCTGAGGGTTTTTAGGAGTAGTTTTCTTTTACTTTTATCTCAATCTTGTTTTTGGCTGTGAGGATATGAAAGCTACAAATTTATGCTTAATGCAGAGTATTAACATTCTTGCAGGTCACACATTATCAAGGCTATGAGAACTTTTGTTCAACGATTATTTTGCTGTATATGTGTGTACCCCTTCCTCTCATAGAATTGTCTTTATCATTGTGTGAAAAGAAAGGGCTTACCTCAATTCTCATCTTGCTTAATAAACCTCATTCCTTCTTCATGCCTCATTGGGCTGAGTCATGGATCAGTTTCCTTATGGTTTCAGGATGGCATTCATTTTGTAATTTGAAATATTTCACATTTTATTGTCTTCAGAATAAAAGAAACAAGAGATTTCTTGACTGGGTGAAGTTTGATAGGGATTTTTCCAATTACTGCTACAGAAGCCATAAATGCTCCCTCAAATCATGAACCCTAAAATAGAACTTAGATCTATCTATGTTTATGAGGAAAAGACTGCCATCAGACATAGCAGCTATCTGCAGTTTTTGCAATAATGATAATTGGGCACTATAAACGGTTGCCATGGTTACCTGTGGAAACAACTGACCTAAATTGTTCTAAATTCACAGATCCAAGGCCATGTGGAGGTCACACGTGCCGTATGTTGTGTCCGTATGGTTTTGAGCTCAACCCAGAGGATGGTTGCCCCATATGCCAGTGCCGTGACCCATGTGCTGGAGTCACATGTCCAGGGTCTCTTACGTGCCAACTGGAGGAGGCGGCATGTTTGAACCAGCCCTGCCCTCCTATTCCCACATGTAAGTCAATAGATGCATAACGATTTCATTTCATAGTTATAGAGTGAGTATTAATAAATTATAATGGTAGAATTGTTGTAAAAAGTTAATTTTGTATCACGACATTCAAAAGTGACGAACCTCTTTAGTCCATTATATTGTTGTAAAGCAGCTGTATTTCCTGGTGCATTTTAATATATTTTTAGTTGTGGATATTTTACAAAAAGAGTTTTTGTTTTCTTTATTTTCTATTCATCAGTTGGGCCACATTTAAAAACTGCTCGGTAGCTACAAATGTCCCAACTTTTAGAGAAAACCTTTTATTTTTTTCTGGTATAAATGCAGACCACAAATTACATTTAATTATATTTTTTTATTTAATGAACTGGGGGGGGGGCTTTATATAATCAAAATATATAAAAATATACTGAAAAAATTGAATAGTGCAAATAAGACAAAATACTTAATTGAATAATACAAAATATCACAAGGTACAATAAATTGAATTTCACAAGATATCACAAAATACACATAATATAACTTGAAATAGTTTAATGATACAAATTTATGTCAACTGAGTTAAAGAAAAAATAATTAAAATACTGTACATGTATATTATAAATATACAATATAGAATATCAGAAAATACATTATACAATACAAACAATAAAATATTACAAAATACATTAATTTCTTGGAATTGGTGAATTAAAAAGATAACTGCTATGATAAAAATTAAAAAATAAACTTTTAATTTGAGTATTACAATGAGGAATTTTGAAATTTACTTCTTGCAAAAGGTTGAGTCTATAAATAATAGAATTTACTACCCTATAAATAAAAGAAGATCATTAAAATTCCTTTGTTGTAAAAGTTTTAAGAGACCAATATCATTCATGACCTCAGAATAGGGAACGTTATCCATAGGATAATATCGTTTGACAGCAATCAAGCAAATAAAAGTGAAATGAGATTAATCGATTCACCTCATTAACAAATTTCTCACGTTTATTTTCTTTTGATGATTTCTTCAATATCCTGAGTATTATTCTAAATTGTAATAAACTTTAAAAATTCCCTGCCCAGCTTGTAAATTATGTTTTTTTCAAATTAGTGGAAATGTGCTGTTTAATTTTTGTTTTTTATCTTCCAAGGCAAAAGAGCTCGCAGCTTGGACAACATCTGTCCATATGGACCTCCTCTCAAAGTTGAAGGGGAAAGGCCGTTCCTCTGTGGAACCACTCCTGGAAAACCGCAATGCCCTCCATTGTTCCAGTGCCTTGTTCAGTCAGGTATACTTATTTACTCATTCAATCTTAATATGCCTTTGTTTTGATTGGGGGAAGTTAGCTTATGGATGCATTTTCAGCTCTGAGAGTAAACTCTGATGCAGAGCTTTCAACATCCATACAATATTCATACATTTATCATTAACTTCATGTGTACTCTTCTAGCTTTGTTTTGGCTCGCAGCAGGGGGTGCATGCACCATAGGTCTGTTTCACTAGTTGGTTGTTGTGACACCATAAACTGTACAGTCCAAAGTTTTTATTTCCCTTTAAATTAATTTTGTTCATGTACATTGCTTGACATTCCAAATTTGACCTGTATTTTTGACTGTTATTTATGTGTTATTATATCCAATGTGATATTAATCAGTATCTGCAGGTAATTTAGTTAAATTTAACTTGAAATAACTTTTACAGACATAGCAAAGCAACTGTATTTAAATATAGAATGAATTATTAAAATTGGCTATTAATTTTGAATAGGTCACTCAAAAGATAATCAATTTATAATATAAATTATAGTAAGAGAGCTT
>KZ308602.1:42295-52617 GCA_000376725.2 Ladona fulva
AAGTTAGTATTCACAATCTTAGTTTTTATCAATTTTCCCCCCATTTCTGGATTTTATTATGAAGGATTATTCTCTTATGTATTCTTACTACTTATTTATATCTGGTTGCTAAGTAACAAAACAAGAAGGAAATTAAGTGATGAATGTTGTTACTCATTAGTTTTATAGTTTTTTTATTTATATTTGGAATTAATGAGATTTATTTTGTGTAACAGGTACATTGGAACCCGTGACTGATGCAGCTGCACCTCAAATTAATCCCCAGGCAGAAATTATACAACAAGAACCCCCTGTTGCTGAATGCCCAAAATACAAGTGCAAGGATAATTGTCCTCACGGTCGGCTTCCAGATGCCAATGGTTGTCCCACATGCGATTGCTACGACCCCTGTGAACAAAGCGTTGCAGGAAAGGGGAAGATCAGGTGTCCAGAAGGGGAAGAATGCCGAGCCATCCATGTCCAGTGCATTGATGAACCATGTCCACCAGTTGCCCTCTGCCTGCCTCGTGCATCAAACCCATGTGTTTCATCTGGAGGTCACCCTCTTCTTCTGGTTTTGCCCACTGCATCGTCAACTGCCAATGCCTCTCAGACTGTGACGTGTGGTCCTGATGGAGACATGTGCCCATCTACTCATAAATGCCACCTTAGTCCATTTGGGGAGTATGCGGTCTGTTGTCCAAAAACAAGTGAGTTGCTGTTGCTATTTAATGTTTTCAATGTTGTTTATAAAGCCAAAAGGTAATGTTAAGAACACTTGTTCCTCATAACATTTATTTTCCATCATGACATGGACAATGTGACCACTACATCTATTACAAGGATGAGAACATGCAATTTTTAAATAAACAAGCACTTGTTTATATAATTAAATATGTAATTGGATAAGCATGAAAAGTAAAAGTGTGATAATGAGCCTTAATTTAATGTGTGATTGTCTGTAAAATGATTTCCAGAAACAACATAGCATAATATTGCTTATAACATTATTAAATCTTCAAAATAATAAATTTAATTGACAGAAAAATACACGACTTTACTTGCTGTATATAGGTTCATGAATTATTTTTTTTGCAAGATAAAGGAAATTTTGGTCTAAAAAATACTTTTTTCATTCTGTTTTATATTTAAACTCCTTAAAAGATAAATTTTAAAAGAATTTATTTTATCAAATGACTTATGACAAGAAATTTTTGCTTTATTTTTAAATTACATCTGTTGTTAATTTAAGAACAAGTAGATGATCATATATAATTATTTTGTTATGATACTTATTTGATCCCTTTTTTTAGATAGGAAGCAACGGCATGGTTTCAAGTTGAATTTTTAAAACATTCATTATTTGTTTATTCCTTTTCCAGAGGACACATGTATGGGACCTCGTGACCCAGGTAGGAAATGCTATCAACCCTCGTCAATGAGGTGGCGTTTCAATTCTCATACCAAACTCTGTGAGCAGTTTCTGTTTGAAGGTTGTGGTGGAAATCTGAACAACTTTGACACAGAAGATGCCTGTAGATTAGTTTGTCCAGGTAAATGCACTTTTAAAATTATATTGCAGCCTATATAATTTTTAAGTTAGCATTATTATGGTGTTACAAGTGTATTGCATCTTATGTATTTCAGTACATTTTCTGTGATTTCAAATAAATCATTAATACTTGAGGGTTGGTAAATTTAAGTTAGACCAAGTTTTTCCTGAATGATTCTGTGGCAGTTTAGAGAATTTCCACTCCTTTGTGACTTAAAAATATTGTTAAGTACTACACATTTTTTATTTTCATTTCATAAATTTTAGTAGATTAGAATACATCAAAATTTAATTCATTGTGATCAGTAATAAAAATTTTTTAAATGTCTTCTTTCATAATCCAGCAATATTAAGTGAACATTTCGGCATTTTCTTGCATAATGAAGTATTTGCATGATTTAGCTGGCATTTTTGTAAAAGATGTTCTTCTCTAGACGTTGGTAAAAAATCTACTGTTTCAGTCACAAAATTTGTGTTAGCTCTTCATGATAAGCAAGGAATAAAAATAAATGTATAAAAGTTGTTTTTATTCCTCTCTCATTATGTTTGAGGAACTTTAACTTTAAAATTTAAGCATCATCATCATAGTATATCTGTCCTGGGACAGTTTTCAGCTGAAGTTCTCCAAACCTTTCTATCTTGCGTCTGTCTTTTCATTCCCTCGTAGGTTTTGTTTTCCTGCAAATCTGTAAGGATATTAAATTTCTACCTTCCTTTCCTGCGTTTTCCTCTAACTTTTCCTTCTATATAATTTTTAAGTTAGCATTATTATTGTGCTACAAGTGTAATGCAACATATATTTCAGTAATTTTTCTCTCTCGGGGATTTATCTGTGATGAATAATGAAAAAATTTAATGTCATAAATTAATTGTGAAAAAGTAGATCATAAACCTTATGTGTAACTTAGTCCAAAGTCAGCACTAGAGTTAATAAATAAATATTGCTGTTTTTAATACATGTAATGCTTCATAATTAATTTTCTCCTTTAAATTAATTTCTTTAGCTCCAACAAAGTGTGAGAGAGCAAGACTGAGGAGTGAACAACTTGCTCAGAGGTTATCCAAGCTGACGGGGAATCACGCTGCAGCTGGTGTGGCTGCTACATTCGTCCCACGCTGCGTGGCTGGAAGTGGTGCTTGGGAAGTCGTTCAATGTTTGGAAGGTGCAAACACACCACTTTGCTGGTGTGTTGATCCAATTTCAGGAACTCCTGTCAAGGGAACAATTTCCAAAAGGAAACTTGAAATGCCAGAATGTGAAAAATTCATTCCAACCCCAGCAAATGTACCAAGACGACGTTCAGGAAAAGGTAAAGAAAGTCACTTTGCAATCTAAATTAAAATTCAACTCCTCTTTTAGTGTACAAAGGCATGAATTTATTCTTTTATCTCTTGTAATATCACTATATTGAGTTTTATCCAGTTAGTACATTTTGAGCAGTAATAAAGTGTTAATCAGCTTTTTCTCGGGCAATTCATTGATTCTTTCTTTTATTGCATTTCTTACAGCTCACAGATTTGAGAGTGATTGGTTCTCTCAGGAAGAGGATGCTGTTCAACCGTTAGATCAATTGTATCTGGAATCTAGGGTGGAATTTGAAGAAGTTGTCCTCAGCACAGTGGTTCCAATTCTTGAGGAAGAAGAAGAGCACCCCATCACAACTGAAAGTGTTCCAGCTGAAAGTCCTCATCCGCTCACAAGGTGCCAGGCCATGCAAAAGAATGGAGACATGCCCATCGGAGATGATCATTTCCCGGTGAAATGTGATGCGGAAGGAAAGTAAGTGTAGCATCTGATACTTTTTGGTCACAGCAGAAATTTGTTAAACTAGGTTCATTGCTCACTGGAAATAACAAATAAATTTGGTTTATTGCCCCTTATTTTGGTTGTTAAAATATAGATTTTGAATGTATCAAATCTAACATTTTATTGATTTGATTTAAAATGAATACCTTCAGGATTTTGTTTTAGTTTAATTTGATTTGCTTAAGAACCGTGCATTTGTCTTCCAGGTTCTTGCCGATGCAGTGTTACCACCCGGCTCAGAGTTCTACTGGTGAGGCCTACCAGGAATGCTGGTGCGTCGACGAAGCAGGAAATCAACTTCCAAACACCACCACATTCAAGAGGGGGACCAAGTTATGCTGTAAGGAAATTATTAACGCATCAAAACTACTTTAATCAATCTATGATATTGGATTTATGCTTTCAATCATATTTTTCCAGTATTAAAAGACAATGAACTGCAAAAGAACTAAAAGATGTGAAATATTTCATTCTCTATCTTTGCAATCTAAAACTTATAAGCTATGGAATTTTTTCTTTTTTTATTCCAGTGCCTACTCCGATTGAAGCAGTTGAAATACACTTGGGTTTCCATGGGAACCATGCAGGAATGAAAAAGAAGGCCGTGATAGCTTCCATCAGGGAAATGCTGAACAAAATGGGAGCCAAAATAAAGGCTGACGCAATTGAAGTTGAATCTCGATCTTCAGACAGTGATGGTGAAACAACTCACGTGCAGTTCTCTCTGATTGGTCCGAACAAAGTTGACGTTGCGTATCAGCTTGAGCAAATGGTAGGAACAACAGAATTTGCTGTGAAATCTTATTGGTTTTTCCTTTGCAAGCTGGATTTACCATTAGTTGAACTTAGCCAAGGAATATTGAGACTTGGGGTTTTGGTCACCTTCATAGTTCCCGCTAATTTTTTCTACTTTTGGGAAGTAAATTATTGTGGGCACTGAGCTAACTGACCTGTAGTATCACTGCCAAGGAGAAATATTAATCACAAAATTTGATTTTTAAGAGTTAAGAGGCAAATCCCAGGATGCTATCATACCAAATGTTATCACAAAGGCATTTGTGTAAGCTAGAGCTGATGGCTTTCAAATATCTAAATAAAAATCAAGAAATTCAGTTTAGGGGCTTTAAGAAAGGGTTGGGAAGACACCCATGTGAGATCCATGTTCACTAGGTCATAGCATGGTTATTCTTTATCAGCAGAACATGAAATTACATTCATAATGTACATAGCTTATGCTGTTGAATGCTTCACTAATTATTTTTCATAACATGGTATTTTAATTTTTCTAAATTTTCTCCTACACAGATATCAGTAATGTAATGGACATGGGTACCTAAATTTACTTTGCCTACCTAAAAATATAAATTTTAATCCCTTGGATATCCAGAATAATACATGTTTCTCTGAGAAAGTTTTTTTATATTTCGTGTATAGACTAACATGTCTAAATCAGTTTCAACTTCATATTTAAGGCTGTCCTGAGGCAGAAAAAAAGGCCAAGTTGACCATCTGTACATTGCCTGTGTATTAACTCAAGGGAATCTTTGACTTTTATACGATACATTGCCAACGTTTTATCACTTGTGCCGTTTGTATGGCTTTATGATAGTCAAGTCTTGAATTTATTGATTAGTAACTTAGTGAAGAATAATTTTGATTTGCCCTACGGTTCTTGTCTCATTTTCTAATTGCTTAAAGCCCGCGTTGAACTCAATGTAACAACAGTGAATTTTACTTTGGGTAATTTAGTGCTTGATTTTCCTTTATTTTAATTTTGATGATCCCAGAATAAATATTTGGACTTGAATCTATGTCATTTTGGTAACCAATAGACAAATATAACCTAGAATTTCGACCCATTTCAGGTCAAAGCTAAGCAGGTGGTCATTGACATAGAAATGGAGAAGAAACCTTCGAAAGAAAAAGATCCTGAATCTTTTGACAGGAAAGATGAAGCACTCCGCAAAATGGTAGCGGAGATAACGAGTTCGTACTTCAGCCACAGACCTGTCACTTCAGCTGGCCAGCGCGTTATAGCTCTTGAACACAGAGAGATAATCTTGTCTGAGGGAAGTGATGAAGACCCCGCCAAAGAAAGTGCTTTGTTCGGTGGCAGATCTTCGAACAGCAGTGGCAGCAGCAGTGGGGCTGCCCTTCTGGGTGTTTGTGCAGTGTCTTCGTTCATAATCTGCATCCTTTCAGTGCTGCTGATGGTGCAGAGAAACAGGTCCAAGAGCAACCAGTTGGACACCACCAAGAAAGGCGTAGTTGTTAACGAAGTGGATGATGGCGGGTCTTACTATAAGACGAATGATGTTGTGCCCTCTCCTCCGTCAAGTCCTGCTCCTATTTATGTATTGACGACCGATCGCATAGGCGACAGAGCTGTCAACAGTGATCCGCAAGCAAAAAATGCAGACTACAAGTGAATGCTGAATAAAACTGTGACTTGCACTCGATAAGTGTCACCAATGGCAGTTGGATGCAGAATGTATTGACCAAGTGAGACGCTTCAATAACTGTTGCTGCAGACCATAATTTTGTATTCTTTGAGTTGTTGGCATGTTCAGAGAAGGCCTCCTTCTTTGGAAACGTCAAAGAGGGGGGAGTATGAGTTCTTTTTAAGTGAAAGGCTATTTTTATTGGTTTCTCATAAACGATAATCCTTAGTTAGGCCATTTCTTAAATTTTGTCGCAGAAAAATTAATGAAACATTTCCATTCCTGTATAAGCCTTCCTATGATCATATCAAGGATTTATATCCTCCAAAGTCCCCTTAAGACAATTTCCGAGGGCTTACTTTTCCGTTAGATGTGTCATATACTTCGTTTTTACTTTCTACAGCACCACGTACCGAAGAATAGACATTTTTCCTCTAATATATGAATCAGTGTAAATTTAGCATCGTTCTCAATCATTCATGTGCAGACATTTTGTGCAGTAGATTACTACTTTGACAGCTTATCAGGGACAGTGTTGAAGCTGTTTGTAAGTACGGGGTGGACTGACTAGTGCATGAATGTGGTTAAGGAACTGTGACATGGATCTGTGACATGGTTCGACTATCTCCAGTTCATTTGATGGAAATGTAAACTGAGTTTAAATGTTTTTTGAACATCTCACAGATTCTTATGTGATAAATGGAACGAGAGACGTATGTTTCATATGGCATATTTTTTTTTTTACTGATCCGCACCACTGACTGCTCTTGATTTTCTAAATTATCATTGCTGCGCTGATGCACATAATGTCCGAGATGCATTTTGTGGCAGTCTAGTCAAACGATAAACTTCATTGAGAGAAAAATGCCATGGTGACTTGTATTTATATCTATTCCATGAAAATTTGTGATTGTGAATATGTATTTTTATTGGCTAATAAAATGTCGAAATTACTTATCCTGTGTAATTCTTGCGTTACTATAGATTTTTATGCCCTTTTTTTTGAAGAGAGGAATTTTGTACCTTANGTGTTAAATAAAAGTTTTAGGTGATAGAGGAGAATATTGAGAGTACGAGAAAAAAGTTCATATGTTAGAAATTTAAAAACACTCTGTGAGCTGTATGTCTGCTGATGGAATTCACATCTGTAGGCAAACATGAAGATCTGCATTACCAATTTCTAGGAATTATGCTATGAGCATTTCGGAAACAATGTCTC
This sequence comes from Ladona fulva, assembly GCA_000376725.2. Classification (NCBI taxonomy): domain Eukaryota; kingdom Metazoa; phylum Arthropoda; class Insecta; order Odonata; family Libellulidae; genus Ladona; species Ladona fulva. Next base: position 49,294 of record KZ308602.1, read on the forward strand.
TATTCTCAAGGATTTTTTTACAATGGGAAATGTAGATAAATGGCTTACAGAGTGTTTTTAATCCTCTAATTCATTTATAGCCGAGTTCCAATTTTCTTTTCTTTTAAAAAGCTCATTGGATACATATCAGTACTTAAGACAGACATTGTGACTAATAATAGTTTCCATGGAAAGTTTTTTATAAAAAGCCTTATTTTAGTCATCTTCTCAATTATTTGAAGTAGTTTCTTATATTTTAATTGTATCAATTTGATAACAGTTGGTAGTGATATGTTTACTCAAATTCATCAATTTTCATCTTAATATCTGTTTATAAAACCTCATCCTCTTTCCTTCAGACAATGAGCTTGGTACAGCACGTTCAAATGGCCGCAGTCTCTGTGATACAAGAGTTTGTGCTCAACTGTGTGAATTCGGTTTCAAAGCGATACCAAGAGATGGCTGTCCTTCTTGCGAATGTGAGGATAATCCATGTGCTGACTTCAAGTGTGGACCTGGTGAAGAGTGTATCACCCACAGGTCCACTGAGGGATGTCTCCCAAGAGACTCTAATTGTGGATCCATAAGGCCAATATGTAAGTATGCTAACATTATAAAAATGCGTTGGGGAATTAGTTAGAATATAATGGATTCAAAGACTATGTTCTCTTCTTGTATTGTTTTAACCTATAATCAATTTGCCATTAGGAATTTGGTTTAATTGGAGCCAAAAATAATTCAGTCCCATGTGAAATTTAGCTCATGATTATTTCTTGATGCCTGTTTTATTGCTGAAATTTAATATTGTATTTATATTTTGGACTTATCATTCTTATACATTGAAAAACTTCAAAATAAACTTTTAAAAATATGATTCGTAATTATCGAAATAATGATTTATTATTGATCGTGGTCAGAATTTGTAAGAACTAGGAAAATCTCACAAATATTTTGTTGCCCAAATTTTATTTTAATGGATTCCTATTGTGTAACTTTAATAATTTAGGCCAACTCAAGAAAGCTACTGAAATATCACAACCTTCCAAGTCCAATACCAAAGGGAAGGTGGATGCCTTAGAAGATGATGCACAGCCAATTTATCATGATGATACAAATGATGGATCGTTGGATCCCATTGAAAACAGGAGTTCTCCCACAAGTGAGTTGTTTCCTCAATTTAAAATTGCGCAGAATGGATATATTGCATGCTAACATAATTTACCAATCAGTATACAAATCATTGTACTTTGAATGATTTATATATTTCAATTTTTATGACCCATTTTATTTGATATTTCAGAACATTTTATTGTTATCTAAAAATTCCTTCTATATTTTGCTTTTAAAAATCGTTGGTATAGAATATTAACTTTCACTTTCAAATCACAATGATTTTGATTGGAATTGGAAAAGTCAGTTAATTCATCACAATTGATTTTAATTGGTAAGACAATTGTCATCCAGGAAGTCTGGTTGAATGATAGATACAGTCAAACAAGCCAATTAAATCAAATGATCCAATCAAATAATCTCAAGTAATCAGATCAAATTATCAAATCAAATAATTGGTTCTGTTAATTCCTTCAAATAAAACAATGAAATAATCCGATCAAAGAATTATTTCAAACAGTCCAATCAAATAAGCAAAATCAACAATGAAATAAAGAGGTCATTCCAACATTAACATTGAATAATACAACCAAACAATGCAATCAAAGAATCTATCCTAACAACCTGATCAAACTACACAATCAAACAACTAAGATAAATCAGTCAACCAAACTAACAAATAGGATTTGAGTTGAGGTAATCCTTGATTTACTTTAATTAGGATACTGAAATGATTTTTAGCTATCTCCCAACTGCCTTTCTAATCTTTTATTGATTGAATCTCAATTTTATTGCTGAAATTCCAGTGTGTGAGTATCTCCGAGATTTCTCGTCCCAAATGGAAGCATCCAAAGATGGCATGAGCCTTGCTGTGCCTATCCCATCTTGCAACCTGACGGATGGATCTTACGATGCCACACAGTGTGAAGATGTTAATGGACAGAAGCAGTGTTGGTGCGTGGATGAATTTGGAACTGAAATTCCTCGCACAAGGTAATCTTTTGTTGCTTCAGTTTTCTTTGGTCATTTTACTTTATTAAGTATCATATATAATTGATTGATATATACATATTATCTTATACGTTCACGTTATTCAAAATTAATTTATTACCTTTACATTATATAACTTAATGTATAATCATGTTTTTCATGTAAATTTTTCAAACTAAATTGAAGTAATGTCAAATGTAAAGCTGTGCTAAATTCCAAATCATTGCTACATTCGGAAGCTTTAGCAAAAATTAACATAAAGGTTTGAATATAATGCTTACTTTATAATATATAAAGTTTAATCATGATTTTGATTGGATTGGAAGAGTCAGTTCACTCAACACAATTGATTTTAATTGGTAAGACAATTGTCATCCAGGAGGTCTGGTGGAATGACGGACACAGTTGACAATATACTTGAAATGCTATATTCATTATTTTTATTCGCATTTATATATATTCCTTTATTCTCCAGGGGAGATAACAATTCCACCGAGGACTGTGTTCAACTTCGCAACACCCTCGACTGCCTAGGGCTCACTTGTCGTTTGGGGTGTGACTTCGGCTTTGTACTTGACGATGGAGATCCAAATGGAATAACAGAGGAGGAGAAAATTGGTTCAAGGTGTCCGAAATGTGAATGTAGAGATCCATGCCAAGGCGCAAACCTTCCTGGAGGTCGCTGTGGGCCAGAATTTGATTGTTTACTTGCCGAGGTGGAATGTCACCCTGGAGATTACTGCCCGCCTGTACCATCATGTAAGTAATTTTTTAAGTTTGATGTAAAATCTCGGAAAAAGAGGGAATGATGTAACAAAACCTGTACTGAGACTCATACTTTTGGCCGAGAGGTGCGATTTGTGATTTATTATATGAATCTATTTGTATGCTAGAAAGATTTATTTTTGAGTGTCACTTTTCCTTGAGTACACAGAGATCATGTCTTAAAGTTGATTGTATCTATTGTACAAAAGAGACAAAGAAAAGACAAGCAAAAAAGAGTTCGGCAAATAATCCTTTGATTTATTTATTTTCTTAGGTGTTAGAAAGAGGCCAGGGCAGTGTCCATATCTTGTTCCTCCTGGAACTGGGACCTGTGAATATGAATGTAGATCTGACCAACATTGCAATGGAACTGCCAAGTGTTGTTCCAATGGCTGTGGCACTCAGTGTGTTCAACCACTGTTCCTCTCAGGTAATTGATAAAAATTTAATTAGTTTTCTAACTATGAAAATTATTTAATT
>KZ308602.1:57520-67823 GCA_000376725.2 Ladona fulva
GCAGTGGCAGCAGCAGTGGGGCTGCCCTTCTGGGTGTTTGTGCAGTGTCTTCGTTCATAATCTGCATCCTTTCAGTGCTGCTGATGGTGCAGAGAAACAGGTCCAAGAGCAACCAGTTGGACACCACCAAGAAAGGCGTAGTTGTTAACGAAGTGGATGATGGCGGGTCTTACTATAAGACGAATGATGTTGTGCCCTCTCCTCCGTCAAGTCCTGCTCCTATTTATGTATTGACGACCGATCGCATTGGCGACAGAGCTGTCAACGGTGATCCGCAAGCAAAAAATGCAGACTACAAGTGAATGCTGAATAAAACTGTGACTTGCACTCGATAAGTGTCACCAATGGCAGTTGGATGCAGAATGTATTGACCAAGTGAGACGCTTCAATAACTGTTGCTGCAGACCATAATTTTGTATTCTTTGAGTTGTTGGCATGTTCAGAGAAGGCCTCCTTCTTTGGAAACGTCAAAGAGGGGGGAGTACGAGTTCTTTTTAAGTGAAAGGCTATTTTTATTGGTTTCTCATAAACAATAATCCTTAGGCCATTTCTTAAATTTTGTCGCAGAAAAATTAATGAAACATTTCCATACCTGTATAAGCCTTCCTATGATCATATCAAGGATTTATATCCTCCAAAGTCCCCTTAAGACAATTTCCGAGGGCTTACTTTTCCGTTAGATGTGTCATATACTTCGTTTTTACTTTCTACAGCACCACGTACCGAAGAATAGACATTTTTCCTCTAATATATGAATCAGTGTAAATTTAGCATCGTTCTCAATCATTCATGTGCAGACATTTTGTGCAGTAGATTACTACTTTGACAGCTTATCAGGGACAGTGTTGAAGCTGTTTGTAAGTACGGGGTGGACTGACTAGTGCATGAATGTGGTTAAGGAACTGTGACATGGATCTGTGACATGGTTCGACTATCTCCAGTTCATTTGATGGAAATGTAAACTGAGTTTAAATGTTTTTTGAACATCTCACAGATTCTTATGTGATAAATGGAACGAGAGACATATGTTTCACTTGGCATATTTTTTTTTTACTGATCCGCACCACTGACTGCTCTTGATTTTCTAAATTATCATTGCTGCGCTGATGCACATAATGTCCGAGATGCATTTTGTGGCAGTCTAGTCAAACGATAAACTTCATTGAGAGAAAAATGCCATGGTGACTTGTATTTATATCTATTCCATGAAAATTTGTGATTGTGAATATGTATTTTTATTGGCTAATAAAATGTCGAAATTACTTATCCTGTGTAATTCTTGCGTTACTATAGATTTTTATGCCCTTTTTTTTGAAGAGAGGAATTTTGTACCTTAAATTATAAATCAGAAAGAAAGAATTATTTAATTCTCTTGAAAGCTAACATTTTTACAATTTAAAATTATTGACCATGTTTTTAATTTTCGAAATAAGATTTAAAATTAAATTATTAAAATAAAAAAAATGGACTAAAATTCGCCTGAATAGAGACATTGTTATTATTAAATTGCTATAGTTTTATATTATTGAAAAAATTAAGATAAAATATTCACAATGAAATAATTAATTATTTACTCAGAATGATTTAATGATAGTTAAGGAATGTATTTAAAGGACTGAATTTAATTTATGAAATTTTTCTTTGATTTGCAAATTCCCTCAAAGCTTTGCACATGTAAAATACATTGAAATTCTGAATAAGCACACCTACTTTGCATTTCTACTCGTACTTCCTGATTTTCTGTGTACTTGTGAAATCTGGACCAACACTACTGTAAGGATGGTGTTTAAAAATATAATATTGCAAACTAGATTCTTATATATAGGTATATTTGGAAAATATTGATAAGTAGGGATTAAATATAAGTAGGATAAAAAAAGGGGGCACCCGGGTTTGAACCGGGGACCTCTCGATCTGCAGTCGAATGCTCTACCACTGAGCTATACCCCCGCTCGAAAAGTTGTGTGAAGAAAGATGTATATGATATTGTAATCTGATATCGATAAGTGAGTAAGTACGTGTGGATGTAATTGATTAGTTGCTGCATAGGACTTCTTACCGGTCTCAACAGGTTATTTGCGTTCACTGACCTCTTTGCTATATATTTGGCCGTAGGTTTGTTGTTAAGAATTTTCCGCGACTCATCGCCCGGCATCAACGGAGTGAAGCTAGTGGACTCCTCTGAACCTTCCGAAAACGTAATTATTTCATCAAGAAAACAATATGTAAGTGTATAGTGTGTTAGTTATGAATACTTTCTGCTATTTTTTAGTTTAGATATAAGTAGTGTTATCACGCGTCGATGGCGTCATAATATAAAAACGATTATTCGTCATACAGTTTAACCGATGTTTTACCAATACCCAATTTTAGGGAAGTTCAGATTTTTATTATCACATAGTTGCGTCTCAAGATATGTATTTGAATAGAATCCATCTTTCTTCTCTATTGTTTTGAGTCAATAATAATTATCTTCAAACGAAAATCATTTCAGAGCTCTTTAACAGATGTAAGAGGTCTGATGAAGTTTCTGCCGTTGCTATGGGTCAATTGTTTCGTTATGTGATGTAAAGATAGGTGGACAGTGAATTCTTTTGTGTCCGACAGTACTGTGTAGTATTTCCTTAGATGTAAAATAATTCTTTGAGTTAGTCACGGAAATTACACTTTGGCTCAATAATTCCATCGCTCTCTCTCTGGAATAACAAGACAGGGTGGTTCAGGTTCTGTCAATTTTAACGATAATTCGTCTGAAAGAGACCCTTTTGGTCATAAACTTTTATTAATTAACGTTAGGCTCTCCTTGATATGTATGAAGATGTTCTTAGCCAATACTTGGAAGATTTGAATAGGAGATAACGCATATGACAATTTTTAACGTTTGTAAACAAGGTTCAACAATTCGTCCAACATGATTGAATTTCTTGTAGCCGCTGCAGGATCTAAAACAATTCCAGATTTTTCGCGCAGCACAGCATTAACTTTCCGTCGAACATTGTTGTAAGGAGCATAGTTTTGGAAACCTTGATGTAGAGAAAAGGCATGTCTCTTTCAGGAGAAGTTTTATCAGTAATGTTTTTCATTTTATCAGTGAATAAGAGGGCCTTCTCAGCCTATGGTCAGTTTCTCGTCCATTTTGCCCGCCCCGTCTCAAGAGGTAGATTAGGACGATTAGGACCGTGTCGCAAAATCACCTTATCTTCTGTTATCAACATATCTTCCCTCTGCCGCCTTGGACTTGGCGTGAACAAGTCTTGTCAGTATGTGTACAGTTAAAACGACAAGTAAGTCGTAGTGTGTGTGGGGTCTTCCGTTTTACAAAAATTATTCATTTACCTCACGATATGTCTGACTTGAGAACAGTCTCTCGCAAATTCCTGAGTGAGTTCATAGCGCTGTATAGAAGTCATCCATGTCTGTGGAAGGTAAAAAGCAAGGAATACAGCGACAGGAACAAGAAATACGTCGCCTACGAAGAACTGCGGATCAAACTGCTGGAGATTGATTCAGAGGCCACGAAAGATAAAGTTCTGAAGAAGATAAATTCTTTGAGGACCTGCTTCAGAAAGGAGCTGAAGAAGGTATACGAATCTTTGGAATCAGAAAAGGTGGCAGAGGACATCTATAAACCAAGTTTATGGTACTATGAAGATCTTACCTTCTTAGTTGACCAAGAGCTGCCAATCAAGGGCATTAGCAATGTAAATTCTGCAGAGGTAAGCTAGTAGTTCCTTTTCGATTTTTGCTTACATTTTATTCCACGATTATTCATAATGATTATTCTCTAATAATGGTACATACATACAACATCCATGAAAATAATTGTTTGCCTTCTAATCTGTTTCACTCTTTTGTATGATTAACAATTAAGTGATAGGTTATATTCCTTCAGTTGGATGGTTAAGAAGAATATATTATGCTACCATTATTGCATGATTATTTAAAATGATTATTTATTCTCTAATAATTATGGCATGATTTATTTATTCTCTAATAATAGTACAATAATGGTATCCATGAAAAGAATTGCTTGCCTTCAACTCTTTCTTGTTAACAATGATTTATTTATTCCTTAATAATGGTACAATATTTATGAAAATAATTTTTTGTGCGTACACCCTTTCTGGTGTAGTTAACAATTAATTGATTGGTTTTATTTTTCCAGTTGGACGGTGAAGAATATGGCATGAATGAGCCTGTTGAAGGAGTGGACATTTCGAAAGTATCCCTTTCCGAAGAGAAGCCTTCAAACCTCTCTTGCAGTAAAAAGAAACAGAAAGTGGACAGTTCAGATGATGTCCAGAACTTGGCTCCCACGAGATTGGAAGAGGGTAAATTTTTCATGTTCGGAAAACACATAGCCCAGGAGCTGCAAGCCCTTCCCTATGAGATGGCTCTTTACTGCAAAAAAGTCATAAACGAAGCGATATTCGAGGCGCAGATGGGAACTTTGAATAGGAGTTCTCGCATCGTGACGGACATGAGTGAGCCAGAAATTGAGGTTCAGAGGCAGTATGTGTCTCCCTGCAGCTGGTACATCAAGAGGAGGCGGAAGTCTGCAGTACCTGAGGTGCCACACCAATAGTTTTTATTCACATTTTCAGAAGGGATGATAGTGATGAAAGGTAACTGTTTACCTATGAATAGGCCGTTCTGGAGAGCAAAGCTAATTGGTAAATTTTGAGTAAAGTAAGCAGAAAAATTAAGGGAATGCTCCAGTGGTTAGAATACCTGCCTGGAAAGTGGGAGACGTGGGTTTGAGTCCCAGTCTTGCCACTATTTTTCACATCTGTGATTCCTTGCCAAAAGTATTTTCTGTAACCGCTCATGTTTAACTGCAGTAATACTTGGTAAGGTGGTAGTCAAAGGGACTGAGTCAATTTTCTGGTTTACGCAGATGTTCCAGGTTTGCTATAGTAGTACAAAGGACATTTATTTATCAAGAATTCTTTAGTGGTATTTGTTAAAGAAATGAAAGAAAACAAAAAATATAAAGGCAATGCAATGGATATGGTAATTTTGTTGAAATTCAATCAAATTCCTCTTAATGTATGATTGGCCCACTGGTGATGGTGGTGATTAACCCTAACTTATTTAATATTGTTCAATGCATTCATAAATAGCAGTTTTGTGGATATTTATGATGATAGATGTCAATTCCGTGTAAATAAGTTTTCAAAGATGAAGATTGAAAGTTGGTGCAGATTTTTTCATTAATAATGTTTGTATGAATCATGTGAATAATAGACTTCCTGAAATATGAAATGTATTTCACAATTTGGAATGGTTTCTTGCATTCAAAATTTCAGAATTGTCATTCCAGCATTGTCCTGTGGGCGTGTTATTCGTAATTACAATTAATTAAAAATATTTATGCCCAGAAATGAACTGTGATAGCAGATCTTTGTCAACATTTATTGGCAGCCACATAGAAAGTTTTCTTATACTGTATGTGTTTACCTATATGAATTTTCACTTAAAATAAACACTGATGGAAACTGTTAGACAATTTTGTTTATTTATTAAAACTTCCAATTTAAACCAACAGGTTTAGCTACCAATGCAGCATAAATGTTTAATTCAAATCTGTGACCATAGAAGAACGACACAAAGGTAAAGAAAGCTCGAGAAACCAAGTCCTGGTTCTGTTATGTTATATATGAGATCATTTAATCTATTTTTCATCCATAATGTAATGTCTACATTCAGTGGAGTTTAATCTAGTGTTGAACATAATTTCTGAGGTTAGTATCCAATTAGAAAAATTTCTGGAATTTATTCAACATTCCAAACTAGGAAATATTATTCTGTGTATGTAATTTTGTTGCAAATAGGCCAGATGGATTAAAACATTCAATTTGTCAATGGTCTGTTTCTAGAGGTTGGAGCTTGTTGACAATTTTGAGGTATTAAGGTCTCAAAAGCTTGTTTCAATCATTCCAGGAAAAATATTTTATTGAATTTCGACAAGATTCAACAAATTTCATTGGCTGACTTTGCCAAATTTTGTTTCATAACTCTTAATATATTATGGAGATGTTCCATCAAGTATCGCTTGATATGTTATTTATTTTCTTGAATTTTGGAAATCCTTTGAACTAGCTGCCACAGCACGTATTCATGCAAGCTGTAATAGTCTGGTATTTCTAGCAGGAAATTAATATTTTTCCTATGTAAAAATTTGCTCTGTTGACAGGTTGTGGGTCCTCTAATGTTCTTAAGAATAATATGATAATACACCTTTCAACATCAAGGTGAAAATATCACTAATAAAAAGTAAACAAGAACATATAAATGAATCATAATAAGTGTAAGATATAACCATGTAATGGTAATAGACGAAAAAGAAGTGTAGTATTGGAAAATTTATTTGAAATACTACAATTACGGAATTCTTAAAGATCAACACAGACATTTCTTTTTCATTTTGTTAAAAAATGTTGAAAACGAGTTTCAAATTTGGTACAACATACATTAGTTCTGTAAAGTTCAGCCTTTGTCCATACGGTGGCAGCACTATAAAGGCAGACTTTAGTACCTCTTATGGCAAAAGCTTGAACTATCTAGCATTGGGAGAAAGATGAGGGAAACTTCAAATGTTTCTAATAATGTTTATCATTTACTGTACTCTCCAAAGAATTGCCGTAGTTTTTGTTTTATTATTAATGAAGCACTTAAATTTATTCAAAAGTATTGCCAGCGTTTTTGCAGATCGCCTAGCTAAACTAATGGAGAAAATAATTCACCTCTGAGATCCCACTTACGAGGGTTTTTTAATAAAAGTTTTCGTTTCTGATGTTTTAGTTTTCCGTCGTCCATAGTTTCGTCGTCAAGAGAAAGAATTATTTGTATATTAATTACGTGTTTCCAAAATCACAAAATGAGGAGATACACATGGATAGTACCAGGGAATAGGGCAAGCTACCAAATTGACTGTATTTTAGTGGAAGAAAGATTTAGAAATGCTGTACAGAAAACAAAATGTTTACTATGGACTGATATTGCTTATTAATTGATTGTGCTATTAAGAGCATAAGTAATACAGTAAGGAATGTGGAGGCGTTAGGAAGAGTTCCTAAGGAAGGAAAGAACACTACCATAGGATGATGATTCATATAAATTGTGGGTAAATAAACTATTCTAGTCATAGAACGAGATTTTTTCAGATTTGACGCAAAAATGTAGATGAGAGGTAGAGTTTAAGACGATTTGTGAACCACAGGAGTCAACAGTTTGAAAGATATAAGAACACCAACATATGAAGGCCAAACATAACATATGTATATTCATTAATTCAACCTTGGTTACGTAAGCAGTTAAAAATAACCAGTTTTAGAAATATCATATCTTTATATACCTTATTATGCCGAGATACTCCAGGGTGTCGTTTAACTTGCTCCAATATTTTACAATTGATATTACTCTTCATTTTAAAAATCCCTCATATTATTGATGAACGAGATAAGTCGATAGATGTATGTATCGATTCAAATCGATAGTTTCGATAGATAAACTACCTTAGTTCTTTCAAGAAACTGCTGCCGTTTACTTTGAATGGTAAGATTTGTTTATTCTAAGGTTTTGATGATATCTTTTTGTGCGTTAGATATAAGTGCTAAATTTTCTAATATATTTCGTACGAGATGCGCCGAAAGCAAGGTTAGAAAAACGGTTAATCAAACTAAATGTCTGTTCAATCACTGAACCTAACTTATGAATTCATGATTAATGTATTGAATATATGCATTTCTTGATTATCTCTATAAAATTCTTTATTACTTTAACTCGTTTTAGTTACTTAATCATTAAGGGGACATGTTTATTTGTTTTCATCGAAGAGAATTTGTTTGCTCTATTATGGATTGCTTGACGGCACAATTGTTTATCTTCGACATTACAAATTCCCAATATTTCGGAAATATAATACATCAAGAGTTATTCCTTCCTTTACAGTTTCTCTACTGCCGTTGCTTTTGCATATAAACATGGAAAACTCTGTAACTTGAAACAGTTAATGTATTGTTGAAATGAAGATGAAATTTGCTTAAATAGAAGTTATTGGTTATTAATGGTGTAGTAAGTGGTTTATCACCAATTGCTTGTGAGAAATCTGTTCCGTATTATTGCCATTAGGAATCAAGAACACTGATGTTGGTCCCCTAATTATCTGAGGTTTATTATCATACTATTTTTGGGGTATTTGATGTGAATTATCCTTCTTGCAGGGAAAATAAGCGACTGGAGACTCTGCTTCAAGTTTTCAGCATCGATGATGTTCGAGTCGCTTCCGATATTCGGCATAAGAAGTTTTGCAGAAGGAAAAAACTGGCTGCATCGTTAAGTTACGAGCCATCTGTTACTAGAAAGGATATTCGTTCACTTCAAAAGTAAGTTTTTCTTTATACGATCATTTTCGGAAGAATCAGTAGACCAATCTATAATAGTGTAATCTTCTGTTTGTTCTCATAACGTTAATTTGGTATCAGTTAGAATGGAGTAAACACACTGTGTTGCTTACGTTGTTGAAACGTGGAAGGGTGTTGTAGCTGATTTTGAATAAAAAGTGCAGTGATGATGTACTAAGGAAAAAAATAGTCATGAAAAGGACATTTCAGTTGCAGTTGTTTATTAGCTTTAGGAATGAAGTGCGAATTTTAGCTGTGAAAAAGTGTTTGGTGTAAAATTTACATTGTTAATAGATTTTTAATTGATTCATCAGAAACAACGATTGTGGTTTTTGGCTGATTTTTTAATCTCTAGCTATAAATAATGCTTCGGATAGCATTGAGAAAGCTCTGATTTTATTCAATATACCTGTGACCTTTGTTGAACAACATTTTAAAAGTTATTTACCTGTCTTAATTCGTGATAATTTCTTTTACTTGTTGTTACACAAAAACTTTTTCATATTGCTGATTTCCTTTTCGTAACCACATTTTCACCTTAAAAGGTACTAATTTTGTGCTCCATATATAACAACTTTTTTTGGTCTACTGATTTTTACGTATTTATATTTAAATAGGACTGGTTTAGTTGTAGATTTGGGGTTGTTTTTAGAGAATACAGTTCACAAACTTTTACGCTCTTTAAACTGGGTTAAATGAGACTTTAATAAGGGAGATTAGTGCAGTGATGATATTGTGAAGAGCTTATGTTAACTTATTTTTAATTAGCATGGAAATTTAATTGCTTTTGCGGTACATGCAGAAAAATTTAGTCCATATTAATTTTTTTTCTGCAGATTCTTTATTGCTGCATGAATTTTTTATTTTAAAGTTTAATGTCTTAATTTAATTTTATTCTGAAGTTAAATATTGTGGACCTTTTCTAGTATTTTTCTTGTAAAAAAATATTCTATTGTTCTTGGAAAACTGTAGCTATACCAAGTGATCAAGTAATTTTAAAAATTTGAAATGTTAATTTCCAATAGTTTTCAGTGGGATGAATTAATATCTTTGCTATTATTTCTGCCGATTTATTAATTTTTCTGAATTTGGTCTGAATTGGTTGGAAGTCTAAAATTATTTTCTTCTTTTATAATTATCATAGAATGTTTATTTACTTCCTAGAGTCTTTGATATTTCATTGAAAACTTCGCAATGACAAAACTATTTGTCTGATTAAATTTTTTAAAGTAATCATTTATTTTCTAAGATATCATTCCATGCTGATCTTCCTTTCAGAAAAATGTATTGAAAAATATTCTTTAAGTCCAAAATGTAAACAATGAAATATTTCAGTTCCAGTGTAAGAATTTCCCAGCAAGAAATTGGAAGTTTCTAGAACATTCCGGAAAATCTTTAGAAATCTTTCTAGTATATTCTAGAAGGTTCCAGAAAAATTTCCTCAATGTTTTCAAACTTTTACGCTCTTTAAACTGGGTTAAATGAGACTTTAATAAGGGAGATTAGTGCAGTGATGATATTGTGAAGAGCTTATGTTAACTTATTTTTAATTAGCAGGGAAATGTAATTGCTTTTGCAGTACATGCAGAAAAATTTAGTCCATATTAATTTTTTCTCCACAGATCCTTTATTGCTGAATGAATTTTTTATTTCGAAGTTTAATGTCTTAATTTTATTACAAGTAATTGTTAAGATTTGAAATGTTATTATCCAATAATTTTCAGTGGGATGAGTTATTATCTTTGCTATTATTTCTGCCAATTTATTAATTTTTCTGAATTAACTTTCGATTGGCCTAAATTTGTTTGAAGTCATAAATCTATTAAGAGAAAATAATTTTAGACTATCATAGAATGTTTATTTACTTCCTAGAGTCTTTGATATTTCATTGAAAACTT
>KZ308602.1:68743-83169 GCA_000376725.2 Ladona fulva
TGCAAGTGACAAATTGTTTCAAAAACTCAATTATATTATTTACTGAGCTCCGAAAGGCATAGCGAAACTTCACAGGTCCCAGATTTTAAGTTAATGATTGCTAACAATTTCCTGTACAAGTTTTGGGAATCCTGGCAGGTAATGCTTACTGATTTTGCACTTATCTGAAACGGATCTAAAGCATTGCTTTTCAACTTTGCGGGTAACTGTACCCATTGGATTTTAGTCATTTTCATAATAGTTAAAATAGGACAAATTCAAACGAGAGCATTCACGTATTAATTTAATAGAAAACCCAGATATCTGTGAAAAAATCTTCAATCTCATAATATTTTTCATTCAGTATTCCTCGTTTCCATGGAAACTGTCTTAATGATCACGTTGCTAAGAACAAAAATGCTTCGATAAAACCATATCGTATCGTCGAAAAATAAATAATTGATGTAGATAAATTTGTTAATTTTAACAGAAAATCGCGGATTTTACGTATTTTTTATGTATTCAACCTCTCATTTTGCTTAAGATTGCTTTAATTTAGCATTTTAAGCATGGTTTAGCTGAGGAAAGTCAGAATCTGTCGAAATTTTTTCTTCTAACGATTCAAAACTCAGCTTCCCATCGGTCCTGAATGACTCAAGCAATTACTTTTCTTTCTGAATTTTTATATTAGCGTGAATAGACAGTTAAAGCTTCTTTCTTTTTCGATTTGAAGTCAAAAGCAACCGGTCAAGATTCTTAAAACTCCATTACGTTTGCGAAATTTTTCAAGCGGGGAATGAGCGAAGATTTGTCGAATTTAACCATCTCAGCAAATTTCAACTGAAATGTCTGTCAGCGGAAACTATTGCACCGATTCTCTGTACATCGCGTTACTTAGCAACAGATTCAAAAGCGAGTTCATCGCATCTGCGTTCAAAGTGTGGAAAACTGGAGAAGAATTACTAACAAAGATACATTGAGAATTAAAGGTGAAGAGGTGGTCATTACATAAATTAAGGCTCGAATTATGAATATGACAGGACTTTACCGACGTTTTCAAAAATAAATTAGAACGATTGTAAATAAAAGTTAAACTAAAAGCATTCCCCATTAAGCTTTAAACGTAGAATAACTATTATTTCAGGTTGCTGGTTCGACAGCAGTATCACAAAGTTAGTAGTTATCACAAAGTTCCTCTGATTGGATTCGTTCTGGTTTAGATCACACCGTTGGCGGAATATAAAACATTTTCAAAAAATTAATATTCCTTTACAGAACTTTTAAGGCAAAGTAGTTCACGCTGTACTTTCAATAAACAACGAGCGGAAATTAATAAGGATTTACTAGGAAATATTCGCCGAAACATTTTAATCTGGTAATATTTCGACAGAATTCTTAAAACTTGAATACTTCTTTGATATAGATTGAGTTTTAGTAGTATTGTTGAAAGTGCTTAGACAGCTGAGGTCATTAACACGTAAAGACTCACTGGGAATCGAACCCGGAACCGCACACCCAGGAGGTTTGCTGAGCGGCTGCGTAAATTTTAAGCATATTTCCCCATATCTTAAAATTTTAAAGAACTATTTATCGTAAGATTCATGAGACTTCGTCTTTGATAAGCTTACTACAAATCTGACTCCATCCAAAAACCCTCCACTTCAGACGGTAAGGAAGGCAACCGCTTCAGAACGCAGCAGTCTTAGGGGCGTAAATAGGCCTAAAGATTTGCGAACATCATCTCAAAAGTAGGAAAGTAGAAAACTTACAAATAAATAATAAACTGTCACTGTAAATTGCATTGGTCAGACAGTACGTAACTCTTAAAAAGTACTAGAAATATACAAAGTATTCCGATTAAAGTTAATTGTCAAGTAACACGTTTCTATTTACGCAAACAATCACAGCTTGGAATGATATTTGATCGAAGAATTGCTACATTATTTTGTCATTATTACAACCCAAAGCTTTAAGATACAACTGACTCCAAATATGATTTTGTAGTTCACAATAGAGAAAATTGCTCTGGGGTTCTGAAGCAAGCACTGCGTTAAAATAAAATTATCACACAGATATCAATAATAACCGAATCATATATAAAGGTTAGGGGTGGGTTAATGATAATTTTTATCGCTCAGGTTTAAATAATCAAATATTCCCGGCAAAACCTCGAATCTAGCACTTGAACGGTGAAGTTAGAAGATTAAGCACTCAAATCAAGCTGGCGCGGACAAGTCCCGTGACCTATAAGCAGCATGCGGCCCGTTCCTAGCGGTCCATTGATTCGTTAAGTTCCGGTCACCACTCAATCCTATGGCTTCATTACCGAAGTGGAAAAACTCAAATCCAGACAATTATTTAAGAAAATTGAATTTAATTTGACTTTGAATATAATTGGAATTATACAACTGAACTAAGAACGTTAGATGAGTCATTCACATTTAGGAATACGTGCGGTCCGCGGAGTATTAACATGAGCTATAACACTGTCCACTAGAGGGCAAAGGTTAGATGCCTCCGGTATATATCCTAGAAAATCTAATATCTTCCATGGAAGCTAGAATTTCCCCGCTTCCAAATCTTAGATCACGAATATTTATTACATTTCAGGTATTTGAGCAAAGCCCAACAGAAAATATATATCAATAGACTTGATTAACTTGCATATTTGATAAAGAATTTGACGAATATTTCGCGACACTACGCTACGACACCAACGCATGCGACTGTTATCGTCAACTACAGATTCAAGTATGTACAATATCACTTGCAGAGGAAAGCCACAGGTCTGAGGAACAATCTGTACATTGCATAAAAACAATTCTCAACAAGTTGTCGCAACTCACTCCCATCTGCAGCCACCGATTTCACCAGGACAAGGCCTCCTAACTTGGGTCTTCACTTCCCGCCGTAGTCATCGCGACGAATTAAGGCTGAGATGAATCTATAGCTTTCAAATTGCATCCCGAAGAGAACCCTCAAATGTGCTCGGCCCATTTAACTTTCCTGCAATAAAAGAAAACCCTGCATTAGGCCCAGCCTCTCAAGAATTTCATACGTAAGGAGAAATACTAAAGCTTTAACCTTAGACTTGTATTAATTCTATTTTTTACTTCAGAATGAATAAAGTCATTTTGCTTCCGCCTCGATATTATTCGCGGTTGTGATAATTCAAAAGCTTTCAACGTATGGGAGAAGCTTAAGTCACCCGTTTCAGACACTGCCAATTTAACACTATGATAAGTGTCATTTATAGGTCTTTATGCAGAATATGTTGACTTGAATCAAATCTAGAAATCTAGCAGTGAGAGAGGAAAGCAATGGGAAACTACCGCATTCCTCACCCAGCGTACCGCCTCATTCCCCCCTCTGAAGCATTTCGTAACTAATGGTGAAGGAATGGAATGCAGACCAAACTTAGGGCTTAATACTATGCGGACATTCCTGATATTAATTAGGGCAATTCTTGGAGGGAAATTGAAGCAATAGCAAGAATGCCACGTGGCGATAAAGTCAAGCCTTAAATTACGAACATAATTCGTTCCGTGAACTTACTCGTGATTCGAACCACTCATATCAAAGTGATTCCCCAAAAGAAATAATGGAAATTTAGATGAATCTTTCCAAAACTTAAAAATATACGTATACATCAATGATCATTAGGGAAGCAGTGATCACGCGTAACTCGGCAGACAAAACAGCAGAAACTTACACCGTGTGTTGATCTTATTGTAAGACCTTGCTCGTATATCAAGTTAAAATTTATCAAACTTTTTTGCTCGTCCAGCAAAACATTCGCAAACCAAGTTATTCTCAGACCGGATTCGACTGTATTGGCACAAGAAATTGCACCAGGACTCCGTTATGTACTTCCCCGTTAAATTATTCACGATCCGAAGTAAATTAATGAGGGTTCCGTTAATATTTTTGGAAATACAATAACTCAAGCCCATTACTGTTACATCAGCATCTCGCACAATGGTTTGGTACCACATCGACACTCAAGTCTTTCACTTTACCGAATGGGATTTCCGATAAAAGATTTACTATCACTAGCCTAGATAAATTACAATTTTAGAAACAAAGTATCAGCATATGCAATGACCTTAAGAAACACTGCACTTACCTGAATACAATTACGTAATCTACGCCAACCGAGACGACTTCCTTGCAGAAGGTTCACGCAAATCTAACAGGTTTGAAATCTCTTTGCGATAACTTCGGCGTGGCTAGACCCGGCAGAACCTCCGACGTTCTACTGCTGCAGCTTCCTCGAAGAAAGTCCGGAATCTCCCGTGACATGCCTTATATATCATGGTATAGGGCATACTGGGTAAAAAAAGACAATCGAAAAGTATCGATGAAATTCATATAAAAAAATCATTGTCCGAGATGTCAATATTATTCTAATATTAAAGTGCATTAAATTTAAGGATCATTGGAATGCCATTTATTCACCACACAGCCTGCACCGGTGAGAAAAAATCAGATGAAGATTTTTGAGGAAGTAGAACTAAGGGAAAGAAGTCCCAGGGCTTGCTATAGGTGTCGTTACAGTCGAGGCTGTCTGCAAAAGGAGCGAAAATTTGAATCTCCTGTCTGCTCCAGTGTTGGTTATGAATATATCATGAACCTTTACTACCGTCAAGCTACAGTTGTTCATGTGTTTAAACATTTCCTACTTAACACACTTTACTTTATTTCCTGGCAATCCACTTCGCCCTTTATATCAACTAACATCTTTTGTCTTCCTCTCTGTTTTTTCTCTACATCTACATGAAACCTCACAAGCCGTCTTTCGGCGGGTGGCAGGGGGTGTAAACACCAAGCGTTCGAGTTACCTCTTTAGCTTATTGTTATAGCATATCCGTCGCGGAAAGAATGAGTCCCTAAAACGACTTGTCCTCGCATCTATTTCTTTTATTTTACGCTCATTGTAAGATCGGCCAAAGTAGCAGGGGGAGTTCTTTACTCAGCGAGAGCGATTTTCGAGAACGGACGTCAAAGAGATTTCGCGAGATTTTAACGCGAACGGATATAACTGGCCTATTTTTTCCTGATAGTATTAGGGATACTTTATTAACAGGGTCGGTGTTTTCACACACCCTGCCTTAGCCCATATGGCGGCTTGCGGGGTACTACTGTAAGTGTAAATGTAATCACTCGTTGAATATGGTATGGAATAGAAATTTTCACTTTGCGCAAAGAGCAATATTTAGGTTTATTTTGAGCTAGCCTCTTGCTGAATATCCAAGAATTATGCACGTGCATCAAAACGCCATTAATGTCATTCTAATGAGTATTGCATTTCCTATGTAAAATATAGAACAAATAATAAACTGAATCAAATAAATGATAATGTGTGGTTCTTCCACATTACAAGACCCAAAACAACTTGAAAAGATCCCTTAGGATATCTGCTACCTTGTACGATAGGTAAAACAGGAGTAAACAACAAGATCGATAAAGTGAAAAGAAAAATTAAGCTTACCTTGAGCGCCTTAAGACCAACATAATCCACGAACGTTAATTCGCAGTGTACATTCATAAAAGTTCACTAAGTCCTGAAATCCCTATGTATTTCTCCTCCTGAAAATTAACACTTTTTAAAAAGATAGTAAATGGAATCGCAATTGGATGTCCACATACGCACATTACACAGTCAGAAAGCGAAATAAATGGAAAAAATATAACTTGCTCTTAACGCCGTCACGTGATCAGTTTCTCGGGAATGCTCTTCCATAAGCTGTTTACCTTCCAAATCAGTGAGCGTGATTCGTATGCTTCAGGACACAGAGTGGGAATCTTTAGAAGTTAGAAAATGCCAACAAAGGATGAATTTACTTGATAAGTTGAGAGAAAGCACGTTGAGAGAATAGCCGACATAATGCGTTCTCCATGACACATAGGCCGTTCTAATAGTGCAGGAAAGATGAGGGAAACAGATGCCAGAACCAATAGATTCAAAAACTCATTTTTTCCGCGAACGATACGCGAAAGTAATCGGGAAGTTAGTCATGGTGCACGCACCCCCTGCCACACACCAAAAGGTAACGGAAGTAAATATAGATATAACTAGTTCAAATCCACTTAATGCTTTCTTGCCCTAATTGTTTCTTCAGAGATAAGAAATCAGGAAGCCCAGAGCGGTTATCATATTCCGCAATAGAGACAGCGGTTTTGCAAATCTTGCACTTTTAAGAAAGTTTTTCTCAACCAAGTGGTTCAAGGAGCAGATTTGCTTCGCAATTACAAGTCAAGGGCTTCGCATAAATTTCTAGCGCAAGAAAATCCCAGCTACCTCACTCCTCATGTTGAGTAGTAAGCCTCATTTACATCGTTAGAGGCCTCCGCTGGTGGTGAATGGTTCTAAGAACGGTGTTCACGAATGATTCTATGCACTTTTCATAATATTCGATGAGGAGTGAACAGGAGGAATCGTATCGTTAACCGTCACTCATATCTATATCACTCACTCATATTTATCTCTGTTAAGATTCAAAGGGAAAATCTCCAGCCCTGAAAACTGTTTGCTTCTCCAACGCTCCACGGAAAAATTAACAGAAGAATCAATCCATCGTGGTAATTAATTCCATGAAACGCATTCTTCAGTCTTCCAAAGTTCGCGGATGTTCAGAATTTTAATTAATTCACACAAGGAAATTGTCGAGATTTGGCTCCGACATCTTCATAACCTCCCTTTTATCTATAAGGAAAAGGAACACGGCTGTTGTAAGACATCTGAGTCAGATAATAGCTCCAAATAGCCGTTGTTTGCGTGCAAACTTAACCGTACGGTTACAACGGCTATTTGGAGCTATTATCTGACTCAGATGTCCCTTTTATCTGCAATTCGGAGTGTGGCAGGGGGTACCAGGAACCATATATGCTGTTGATAATGAACTGGTGAGTTGGCTTTTGCAGTACGGTTCTGCATTACCTTGAAATGTGGTCATTCATGTCGACCACAGCGTACGTTGCTGGGACCTCTTCCATACCTGCGCTGTCATCAGCTACTCTTTCTTCTGACGAAACGTACCGTAAGACGTTGGTTGCCTAAGAAGTAATTTGGGCAACGTTTAGTTGGCAAAAGAAACATTGTTTCTCAACGGGGGCATAGCTCAGTGGTAGAGCATTCGACTGCAGATCGAGAGGTCCCCGGTTCAAACCCGGGTGTCCCCTACTATTTTTGTATTTTGTGGAATTATTAAGCTTAAGAATTATAAGCTTTGAACGAACAAATTTCAGAATATTACACATGGATCAGACAAGTATAACGTTTTTATATCGTGTGGATATGACTATCGAACTATCAATCTGAATCTATCAATTTTATAAATCACAGTCATCGTCGTGGATTTTCCGAAACTTATAACCCTTGAGTATTCCTCCCTATTATTCTTTTGCCGTGAAAAAAACCTACAATGATTTCTTTATCGCTTTTTGGAGAGTTCGATAAAGAAGCCTATGTTCATTAGTTAGAATCATTCATAGTATGGAAGCCATGAAAAAGACTGAAACAAAAGTGATTCAAATCATCAATTTTCTCTCTTTTATTGAAAAAATCAGATTAATATGCCCAAGGAAGAATGGACTTGAAAAAAGTCTGACGGGACCGGGATCTTTTTTGAAGTCCATTCCTGGGTGCGCACCACCTTGCGCAAAATCACCCTTACCCGTTTTCCAGATTAAAATGATAATGGTAAAAGGAGCCACGACCCCTACCCGAGTAAAATTACACTCCTTCAGTTCCACCATTCTACAATCATCAACATTGCACAAAAAGCAGTGATATTACAAAGAAACGCTGAGAAGAGGAAGAAGTGATACTGATAATAATAATAATAGCAATAATAATAATGATGACGATGATGCTTATTATTATTATTGTAATTACCATAACAAAGACAACAATAACAACAATAACAATAACATTGTATACTCACGACCTGGGCAATTTACTCATTCAACACCTCCCCATGGAAAGCGGTCACCCTTGCCTTAAAGAATCGTTCACAGTCACTGTTTGTGTCACAAATCGAATCCCAATTGAAGATAAAGTAGAAACGACTGTCTCAACATCGATTCATAAAAAAATCTCGGCTTTTTCTCATTGGAAGGGGAAAATATCAATCTTGCCCGTGTGCTTTGTTTCTCCCTTGAGGAAGAAGGCGGGATGAGGTAAGAGGAGGCTTCTTCTCTTGAGGAAGGGCGTGGGTGAGGAAAGGAAAGATTGAGGATCACGGGAGATGCGTCTAGGGAATCGGATCCCAGAAGATGGAGACACCGTCGATTGGCTTCCTAAGCTCCACCTCCCTTCATTTCATACCCCTTTGACCATTCGCTTTCTCGGTAACTTCTTTTCTTTAGGTTGAATCGTAAAAATTTTTGTACGCATTTCGCCATATTGAACTTTTGGAACACTATAGCGTAATTATAATAATATTCTGTCAGTAAAGTATTCAGCTCAAAGGCCGGTTGGGACCTCATCCCCTCTACCATCGGCTACGAAGAGGAGAGGGAAATGAGGCTTACTAGCCTAGATGAGGAGTGAGGTAGATTGCCCTTGCTTTCCTTTGCTGAGCCAATGACTCTACGAGAAACACTTTTAGTAGCATTCGGTTAGGAGTGAGGCTTACTAGGCAAGATGAGGAGTGAGGTAGTTTTCCCTTGCTTTCCTCACTGAACCAGATTGCTATATATAAGCTGGACAAGCCCACGTTAGTGAAGCACAATGACTCTACGAGTAACACTTTTCGTAACATTGCATAACGAGAATCCTTCATTGATGTTACTATTCAGCAAAACGGATACCTCAGTAGTTTTCATATCATCACAGACATGATCAAGACTGAGACAAAAGTATATAAAAGATACATTTTTCTGTATCCCGTACCAAAAGACAAATGATAAATATTTCATTCATCAAGAAATGGTAACAGGACCAATAATATTCTATATGTAATTCTATGTATAATTCTGTGTATAATACATGAAGCGATTATAAGCGATGAATATTAGCGACTTCAGACAACGCAAGGAAGTATGGAACGGTGTATGCTTGGAATCACAAGAAGAGACAGGAAACGCAACACCTGGGTGAGGAAGATAACAGGAGTGACAGACTTCATAGATAAGGTAAGATCACTGAAATGGATGTGGGCAGGCCATGTTGCAAGGAGAAACGACAACTGATGGACATTAGCAGTTCTGAACTGGATACCAGGAGACGTGAAGAGACCAAGAAGAAGACCAAGGGACCGATGGAACAGAGACATCATTCAGTATTTAGGGGTAACATGGCAACGAGAAGCTCAGAATAGAGAGAATTGGAAAGCGGTTGGAGAGGCCTACATCTGACGAGGGTGGAAATAACCTGAATAAATAAAGTTGCTAACACGTGGCAACAAAAAAATAATAAAAACGCACACCGAAATACCTAGCGAGGGTAACACGTGACAGCGGAAACATAGCAACGGTAATAGAAATATTAAACAAAAAATATTAATCTTCAAATCTATTGCTGGAGACTGTCATAGCAACCCATGCATAACAACAAACATCCGCACATAACTACAAAAATGAATAACAACGGAAATACATAATTATATATCAGGAATCAGGACCGCAAAATGTCAACCCGTTGATGAAACCGGTCGTGATATAATAGTAGTAGTATTATTAAAAATGCTTCGACAGCTTAGGTCAATTCGCAAGTAGGCTCCCACCGGGAATCGAACCGGGGATCGCTTTCACTGAAGTCGAACGCGTTACCCACTTGGCTATCCGGGAGCCTGGTCGTGAAGTAAGCCTGTGGTTATTATTCAGTGTTCTTTCTATTAAATTAGATATATTATAAATACGCGACCCGGGCACACGTAAAAAAATAAAAAAAACGAGCGATTTATTTTAGATTAGAATATAAATTTAGTAGAATAAATTATTAAAGGAATAAAAATATATTTGCTGCTGCTGTAACATGCGAATAAAACACGGGAATTTTTCCTCTCAAACGAAACATTTTTCGTATTCTTTTTCGACCAATTATAATGAGCGAAGCACTCGCAAAAAATTAAAATATACACTTAAACGTGTACACCGCGGGGGCTCGTCTTTGGTTAACTCCAAGAAAGCGGAATTATTTTACCCGGTCCCTGTTATCATTCCGAGCAAAGACTGGTAATCATAAAAACAGAAACTTAAAAAAAAACAGCAACGATAACCCGCCGGTATTCCATCTAATTAAAGTCCTTTGAGTGTCCCGCTCGACTTCCGTTGCGGAAATAAAAAAAATCTCGGAATTAAAAGAATCAGCGCAGTTCGCATCAAAAGCAATGAAACGGTAAATAAGTCACCCGTATTCCTATTAATGAATTCTCCGGCAGGATGTGAGGCGTCCAATTTCGTTAAAAGTGCAAGCACGACCAATAAAAATCACGAGGATAAGGAGTCTGATGAAAGTAGCTTTTCTGGCGATTCGGAAGTTAATGGAAGAAGCTATTTGATATCATAACCCCCAATCGATTCGACTGAGCAGTTAAATGGAACCTCAGCGCTTATCGCCTTATAGTAGACCTCGTCTTTAATAAAACAACAGCCCGTTCATTCACATCGGAGAATTACTATTAATATTAGATTACTATTAATATTAGATGACTATCAATATTAGATTACTATTAATATTAGAGAANTATTTATTTATTGAGATCTGCATTGCAATTTGGCCATTTGGCCATGGCAACGCTGGAGGGAAGTATAACATGATGATTTGAAAACTGCCTGGCATTCGCCCAAGACGGGAGGGAAAACCCTCCAAAAACCTCCCGTAGGCAGTATTTGAAAAATGTACATAACATATAATAATTATACGTATTGAATATAAAAATACATGAAACACATTACATCATATACAATTTAACAAGTTCATAAAAAATGATATTATACATTAAGTAGAAATAGAATTAACTAAAGTAAGATACATGGTGTTTATTCATATAGTCGCATGTACAATGTAGCATGGAATATCATGTCAATCATACAAGATATCTACATACATATTGATTGTATCCTTTTTTGAACGCTTTAATATTTTTCGGCATTGGAATGTGAACTTCTCCAGGTAAAGAATTCCATTCCCTAATACCTCTATTAACGATTGAATATTTCGCTATATCTGTTTTCTGCTCGCGTTCTTAGATTTTTAAATATCGCCCCTGTGCTGATAAATATCCATCCTCGTACGTTGGTCAGGCCTCACCTGAAATATGCGTGTAGCGAATGGGATCCTGCAGAAAGGTGTTTTATTCGAGAATTAGAAAAAGTACAGCGAAAGGCGATACTTTTCGTAAGAAATAGCTACGACAGATCAGTGAGCGTTACTCAAATTCTTCAGGACGCAGAATCTGAATCCCTAGAAGATTAAAACAAAGGATACATTTAATAAATAAGTTCAGAGAAGGTACTTTTGTAGAAGATGTAGCCGATGTAATGCGTCCTCCCTGTAACATCGGCCGTTCTGATTCTGGGAGGAAAACCGGAGAAATAGACGCTAGAACGAATCGATTCAAAAAAATTCATTTTTTTCCGCGAATTGGGGATGTAAAGTCATAGTGCATGCACCCCCTGCCATGTGCCGAAAGGCGGCTTGCAGGGTACATATGTAGATCTAGTGTTAGATCTATTTATCTCGCCTGATTAAGAAATACTTCTATAGTTTGTAACTTTGACCCAGCGATGGTTACTGGTAAAGCTAAGATTTCAGAAAGTTTCCTCTTCTTCTATGTGGCAAATCACAGTCTATAACACAAAACAAATGACAGTCTATCAGTAATTCTTACCTTAAATGAGCCAACATTCCCTGAGTATCCTTATGAGAAAATGTATGACTTTGGAACTAACAACTGCCTTGATCATTAAGGGGACATGTTGTTCATTACAGCATATGTCCACATATTCTCGTTGCATGGGCTGTACATATAAAGTGGACTTAGCACTGGCTGTTGGCTGAGGAGTTGAGGAAGAAATCTACCTATAGGCTGAATGCTTTGAAAAAAACTATTGAACGTGCGGTAATCTTCAAAATAAAGGAATAATCTTATCGGAAAGCTGTTTCTATGACTGCGTAGTTCTTGAATGAAATAAACAAATTTTACAGCATTTCCAAGGAAACGTAATGTGTTTATGTTTCCAGATATCGTTCTTTAATAGCCGATTAGATTCCTTAAAATGGTGGTGGCATTGTTAGAAATGCTTCTACAGCTGAGGTAATTTCGCTCAGAGGGGTCCCCACCGGGAATCGAACCCGGTGTCGCTTTTATCACAGGCAAATTCGATAAAGCTTTGAGATGTGATGAACGTCTATGATAGAAGTTTAGTATATATAAAACAGCGAAGGTATTTAATGAAAGTTGACTGGAATTAAGTGTGAGTAATCTATGCGAAGAGAATGCAGGAAAAGTGGATGTCAGCAGAATGAGTGAAATGATAGTGCGAAATATGCGCGAGACAAGGAACGTACTTAGCTAAATGAATAAACAGAGAATGGATGAAAAGTTGTTTGGATGTAATGCAATATGCAAGCAAGGACAGGTGATTATGGACGGTTTACATGAATGAACGAAGCGGAACCTAACTTGCATACCCGGAAATGAAAAGTGAGCGTAGTGTATACACATATTGCTGCTGCTGTAACATGCGAATAAAACACGGGAATTTTTCCTCTCAAACGAAACATTTTTCGTATTCTTTTTCGACCAATTATAATGAGCGAAGCACTCGCAAAAAATTAAAATATACACTTAAACGTGTACACCGCGGGGGCTCGTCTTTGGTTAACTCCAAGAAAGCGGAATTATTTTACCCGGTCCCTGTTATCATTCCGAGCAAAGACTGGTAATCATAAAAACAGAAACTTAAAAAAAAACAGCAACGATAACCCGCCGGTATTCCATCTAATTAAAGTCCTTTGAGTGTCCCGCTCGACTTCCGTTGCGGAAATAAAAAAAATCTCGGAATTAAAAGAATCAGCGCAGTTCGCATCAAAAGCAATGAAACGGTAAATAAGTCACCCGTATTCCTATTAATGAATTCTCCGGCAGGATGTGAGGCGTCCAATTTCGTTAAAAGTGCAAGCACGACCAATAAAAATCACGAGGATAAGGAGTCTGATGAAAGTAGCTTTTCTGGCGATTCGGAAGTTAATGGAAGAAGCTATTTGATATCATAACCCCCAATCGATTCGACTGAGCAGTTAAATGGAACCTCAGCGCTTATCGCCTTATAGTAGACCTCGTCTTTAATNTAAGTTTTTGTATTAAACAACAAAGGAATGGTTTAAAATTTAGTTCCTTCTCACATTTGTCACTAAAAGAACGTTTCCCACAAAAGTGTAGAAAATCGATTCGTCAACTTTTCGATTCAAGGGGATGTTAGCAAAGGAGCCATTTTCTTTTCAGAAATTCCTCTCGCAAGGCGAGTGGATATCATCAGCTCACACCGATCTATCACTTCCCAGAAATCCGTCCGAGTATTTTTCCTTCGGAATCGGGGCTGCTCATGAAAAGATACTGACCTTTCCATTTTCCAATCAATCCGCAGATAAAAATGGTCGCCTCTGGAGAGCCTCTGAAGGATTCCAGTTATCCCAGCCCTTCTGTCGCATTCCCGTGGACCCGGCTTCCAATCCCCTCACTTAGTCGCTCTATTTTTTTACCACAAATTCATCTGTTTTCTTTTTTTTTCAGTGGGGCATTCGTTGAAAATTTTTATTCCTAGATTGGAATTGAAGTCTGGAAAGCGTTGGTAACTTACGGCGAACGAGATGTATAAAATGAAAAAAAAAAAAAATAGTAATAGATGATGAAGTGGTTGATTAGTTTATATTGTTGCATTTACTACGCTATTATTTGATTTGTATTGTTGCATTTATTACATTATCAAAGATTGTTACATAAAAGACGCGGAATCTTAATCCACCACCGTCCAATCGTCGTGATTCTTCAATCACGATAGATGCGTGACTTTGATACACCAACATATTGTTGATAACTAGTAAACGCCCCCGTCAAGCATGACGGAACTTAATTCGGTTTAAAAATATATCTATTATCGTATATATTTGGTCCTCGGAAGCCACAAAGAGTCCGTCGTAAGATCATAATAACTCAAACTATTTATTGCCATTATTTACAATATTTATTACACTGTTTTGAAGACATGAAAACCTACTTTACGTTCATCTCTTATGGAAACGTATTATGGGATCCTGGGTTGAACCCGGGCCTTTACAGAGACGAGAATAGTTTTCCTGGTGTTTCAGCATCGTAGAAACACAATGCAGTTTGTTTCAGATCTCTAAGTTAAGCCGTTTCTGAGAAAAATAGGGGGACGGACATACGGACAGACGGACGGACGGACGGAGGGACATTGTTTCTTATATATATATATAT
>KZ308602.1:83257-95281 GCA_000376725.2 Ladona fulva
ATATATATATGATTTATAAGCTCATATACAAATGTGGTACAAAAATGACAACTAGATCTTAATATAAGCAAAAGAACTGTAATTAATTTCTTCAGAAACAATTGCGTTAGAACCACCCGTTCAGAAGTAGCGGAATGAATATATACTTAGTCAACTCAGTTGAATTTCTCTGAATCACTCTTACAAACAACTTAAACTGGAGCACACATATTCGAAAAATCTGCGCTGAAGGAACTGAAAATCTCGGTTTTATAATGTAAATTGTGGTTAGATGCGATGAATAGGTTAGAGAACGATGTTGTTTCACCTTAGTCAGGCCCCATCTGAAATATACGGCGAGTATATGGGATCCAGCGGTTGAAACGTGTTCTCGCAAACTCGAGAAAGTGTAGCTCAAGGCGATACTATTTTTTAAAATTTGCTACGATGGAAAAGCAAGGAAATGCTCTCAGACGTAGCTTAGGAATCCTTGAAAGAAAGGAGATTAGGCTGCGATTGCTTGATAAATTAAGAGAAAGTACATTTGCAGTAATCGGTATTATGCGACCCCCATCTGCTACTTAATCCGAGCGTAAAGTATAAAGGACAGATCCTTTTAGGAACTAATTCTTTTCGCGAACGATACGCGACAACAATAATCTAAAGAGGTAACTCGAACGCTTGCTGTTGACACTCCCTGCCACACACCAAAAGGTAGTTTATATGTAGATGTAGATCATAAATGTGAGAATATTAAACAAATGTAGTTGTCTATCTTGCTATGCAAACCACTAGGAGTTTAATTAATAGAACTGCACCCATTTTAACTAAGTAGATTTTAATCATTGGCCTGGAATCATTTTCCTTGAATTATGATGAACTCTTATGCGTGTAAATATATGGTTAGGTTCGTTTTAAAATGAATTGCCTACAATTATTGTACAATATGAGCGCAACTGTAAGCCTGGAGTGTGTTAATTTTTGCTGGGTTACACCTAATAAGAGAGCCACCATACCTCCCATAAGGATGCTGCTGTATCATTGGGACAACTATCATAAGAGTCCGACCGACTGCCTTAAAATACCATATCTAATGCCCTTCTTGTATTTCTAGCTAACTTATCCCGCTGTTTATATAATCTAACATCTGTTGACTTCACCTTCCCTCTGTCTTTTTCCTTCAGTTTCTCTCTTTAGTAACTGTTCTTATCTATATAGACGTCTAACCTTATCATTTGCTCAGCTGTAGCTTTCTTCAACTCAATCGAAACCCTTTTCTTCCTAACACATATCTAACTTTCGACACCTTGGGTGTTTTCCTATCAACTCGACTCACCTTTTCCATTCTATGCCACACCACATCTCGAATGTCCTATCTTTTGCCGTTCTCCTGCTTTAGATCTATGTTTTCTGCTTTTAATCCACGTTTCACATCTTTTGACGTTCTCCATCTTTAGATCCATGTTTCACATCTTTCAACGCTCTCCTTTTTTAGATCCATCTTTCACATCGATGCAGCGAAACACTCCACGCAATGCATTCTACAAATCTTTCCCTGTTGTTATTTCAAACTCCGCCGTCAATATTTAAGCAGGATTACGAAATTGCAATTTTAAATAAAGAGATTGGCTCTTTATTGCTGTGATGCAAGTCGTTGGTATGTTCGTGAGAAATATACAACTTTGAAACTGTTAGTGCCTTGGAGTAGTAGTAATGGTATTGTTAAAAGTGCTTTGACAGCTAAGGCCATTTCGCACGTGAGCCACCACAGGGAATCGAACCCGGAACCGCTTCCTCCAAAGACGTACGCGTTGCCCACATGGCTATCTTGGAACCTTAGAATTTACACTCTCCTATATATGGTAATTTATCTTCAATGATAGTATCTCATCAGTGAGAAAATAAATAACGATTGTTACATCTGAACCTACTTTTGTGTTTTATTCCTATTACTGCTTGAGCTTGTTTACGTTATTTCTTATTGTTGTTGCGTTTTTTTAATGGGCGATTGTTGTAATTCATTGTCGAAGAACAATTCTAAGGGGTTAGTTCGCATACTTAACGTTGCTTCCTCCCAAATTAATGAGAAGGATCATTAATAAATTGACCGCTTAGTTAATTGTGGTGAGGATTAAATTGAGTTAAGTCAAAGACAGGAGTTTTATCAACAGAATGTATTCCTACAGGCGAGACTTACAAACATGAGCGGGAATCAGCTTAACCAGGAGGGTAATGAATGGATGTAACAGGTGAACAACAGTTAGAGAACGATCAGTCATTTACAAAAATCGTGGCAGGTTTTCTCGTTGGACAGGCGTTGACAGCAGATGTTTCTGGTCTTAAAACTGCTTAGTGATGTCCGCCGTAAGATTCGAATCCGTGTCCTCCGCCGTAGCCGCCGAAGTCTCCGCCATAGCCTCCACCATGGCCTCCACCATAGCCTCCGCCGAAGCCTCCGCCGAAGCTTCCTCCGTAGCTACCGCCGTAGCCTCCGTGATCACCTCCCTTGATGACAATGGGCACTGGCTTCTTGATCAAGACTGGATGAGGTACAGGGACTGCCACAGGCTTGGGCACAGCTACTGGGTAAGGCTTAGCAACTGGAACTGGGTAAGGCTGGGCAACTGGAACCTTGATTGGGACATGCACTGGATAGGGGACGGGCTTCTTGACGATCACTGGATAAGGCTTCTCAACTGGAACTGGGTAGGGCTTTGGTACGTGGACTGGGTATGGTTTGTCTACTGGGTAGGGCACTGGGTGAGGTACTGGGTAGGGCACCTTCTTCTCCACGGTCACTGGATAAGGTTGGGGCACTGGATAGGGGACCTGCTTCGTCAGCGTGATGGTCTTGACGTGTCCCTGGCTGATGCCATGTCCTCCGCCGAAGCCTCCTCCATACCCTCCTCCATACCCTCCTCCATAACCTCCTCCATAACCTCCTCCATAACCTCCTCCGAAACCTCCGCCGAAGTCATGACCTCCTCCGTAACCTAGGCCAAAGAGGCCTCTCTTCTCTGGCTGCTTGGTTTCCTTCTGGGCCTCCTCACAAGACGACAGGGCAACAAGGGCCAGGATAAAGGCTGACGGCTGAAGAAAAGGGAGGTTGAGTTTGATGCAGGGTCTCACCAGGTTGCTATTTACGTACAGTTACACTCTGCGGTCCGTTAATGGACGCTAGGATTGCTCGGCGGGCTGTAGTGTTGGTGATAAACGTTAACTAGGTTATTCAAATAACGGAAATTCGTATGGACTGCTAAGTTTGAAACTTTGAACATTCATTGTCCATGTAGGAGGGTTAACCGGATGCGGTAGCAGACTACTTAGCAGGCTAGCGATCCAACCCTAAGGTCCCGGGTTCGAGTTCCAGTTTCTAGTTGGATTTTTCTGGTTAGCATAAGGCTATGTGTATTCGTAAATAATGATTAGTAAATTGGATGTTTTTGGGCTTAACCGTTTCCATTAGAGAAATAAACAAACAAACGAATAAATTAAATAATACTGAACAATGAAGATATTCCAATTTGTATTCTGCACCTTGGCCCTATGAATAACGCTTTTCATAGTTTCAAATAAGTAATCGTCAAAATTAATTCAATCACTCAGCCTTTCGTACATCTGAAGGCTTTATGTTTAAAAAATGCATAGAATAATAAATCTATGACATAAGTAATTGAAAGGTACGTTTTCTTCGATCCTGGACTAAAAAAACTAAAATTAATCCATTATTCAAGATATGACTGCAGTGAAGATTCAGACTTAACGCTTCAGAAAACGCATCGCATTTTAAATTTCGAAAACAGAATCAAAGAATTGAAAAGAAAGTTTTGAAAAAAATTCCTGCAGACCTGTTTCAAAAGAACCCAGAAAACCGTTGGGCGGAGGTTAAGAAATCTGTTAGGGGAACCTTCTCCCAAAGGCCCACTGTAGGAAGGCCCACCCTTATCTAAGAGTAACGTTTGCAGCGTACGTCGAGAATAATTCCAAGAAATTCTGCAAAATCCTGATGGTTGCTAAGCAACGACGTTCAAAGTGGAAGAGGTACTCACCAGTAGCTTCATGTTGGTAGATATTCGACGGTGGAGGTGTGAGACCGGGAGTGATTGGAACAGCGCCCGTGGGGTCCTTATATACCAGCGATCCGGCAATTATTATCCTCGCTCTCATTACTTCTTCATTTAGCTGCTTTCTATCCCAAAATCACGACCGTGACACCTTTCCGTATCTCTTCGCCGCGGTGAAGACCCCTCTCTTTGCGTTCATACACCGAATCCTCTTAAAATGGCGCCATAACACTAATTACGCCCTTTCCCTCGCCTCTCATTATTAACGCCACATTGTCAACGAATCTCTTCGCATTGTTGCGAGATCTAGATTGTTGAGGCCGCCCGAGCTATTGTTGCTAAACGCTAAACGGCGATATGATTCAATTTGCTTCCCGTGTCCAGTTTTTGAATAGTTAATAAAGGGGGAGTTCAAAAAGTTTATGAAATCAATCTCTAAGCGTATGGGATGATTTAGAGCTAAACTGAATAACGTGGCGACATTGTTGAGGAGCATAGTTGCAAGTATATAACAATGAAAAGTTATTTTATTCAACAATCCAATTGCCGTAATAATGAGCCCGGAAAACGACTTTTCGTTTTGTTTTGACGACAGGCCCATTCCGGAAACGTTTAGAACATTTCATGAAGAAGAATTAATATATAATTGATTATATAAAATAATAATGATTTTATTATTTTCGGGAAGTCCTTCTAATGTTGATTTTCGACCTATAAGTCCCTTGTTTCACCATTAAGTGCGTTCAATAATACTTATGACCACTCCTAGAATCACCAACAGCGGCTATGTCGCCTGCAAGTCTTACTTGATTCACAATTTCTCCGTCAGCTTTGAAACAAATGGACCAAGATTGTAAATATGATCTGTCTGTAATGCCATCAGCCCCAGAGCTAGTTTAAACCCCAATCCCTCTACTATGAACTACCAAAAGCATTGGAGTAACAATGAGGCTTACTAGGCAAGGTGAGGAGTGAGGTAATTTGCTCACACTTTCCTCGTATTTCCAGAACGCCGTTGGTGGAAAAAGTACTAATAACTGCAGCTCAATTACCTTATGTATCCATAGCACGTTTCTTATTATTGATTAAGGAGTGACCAAATGAATGCCACTCTTCCTTCCAGCTTTCGTACAACAAAAAAATCAATAGTAATAATACATGGTAACGACGATAATAATAATTTGTAAAAATGACAATAATATTAATTAGCGATAATGATAATCGTAATAATGAATAGTAGTAATCTTCTTGATCAAGACTGGATGAGGTACAGGGACTGCCACAGGCTTGGGCACAGCTACTGGGTAAGGCTTAGCAACTGGAACTGGGTAAGGCTGGGCAACTGGAACCTTGATTGGGACATGCACTGGATAGGGGACGGGCTTCTTGACGATCACTGGATAAGGCTTCTCAACTGGAACTGGGTAGGGCTTTGGTACGTGGACTGGGTATGGTTTGTCTACTGGGTAGGGCACTGGGTGAGGTACTGGGTAGGGCACCTTCTTCTCCACGGTCACTGGATAAGGTTGGGGCACTGGATAGGGGACCTGCTTCGTCAGCGTGATGGTCTTGACGTGTCCCTGGCTGATGCCATGTCCTCCGCCGAAGCCTCCTCCATACCCTCCTCCATACCCTCCTCCATAACCTCCTCCATAACCTCCTCCATAACCTCCTCCGAAACCTCCGCCGAAGTCATGACCTCCTCCGTAACCTAGGCCAAAGAGGCCTCTCTTCTCTGGCTGCTTGGTTTCCTTCTGGGCCTCCTCACAAGACGACAGGGCAACAAGGGCCAGGATAAAGGCTGACGGCTGAAGAAAAGGGAGGTTGAGTTTGATGCAGGGTCTCACCAGGTTGCTATTTACGTACAGTTACACTCTGCGGTCCGTTAATGGACGCTAGGATTGCTCGGCGGGCTGTAGTGTTGGTGATAAACGTTAACTAGGTTATTCAAATAACGGAAATTCGTATGGACTGCTAAGTTTGAAACTTTGAACATTCATTGTCCATGTAGGAGGGTTAACCGGATGCGGTAGCAGACTACTTAGCAGGCTAGCGATCCAACCCTAAGGTCCCGGGTTCGAGTTCCAGTTTCTAGTTGGATTTTTCTGGTTAGCATAAGGCTATGTGTATTCGTAAATAATGATTAGTAAATTGGATGTTTTTGGGCTTAACCGTTTCCATTAGAGAAATAAACAAACAAACGAATAAATTAAATAATACTGAACAATGAAGATATTCCAATTTGTATTCTGCACCTTGGCCCTATGAATAACGCTTTTCATAGTTTCAAATAAGTAATCGTCAAAATTAATTCAATCACTCAGCCTTTCGTACATCTGAAGGCTTTATGTTTAAAAAATGCATAGAATAATAAATCTATGACATAAGTAATTGAAAGGTACGTTTTCTTCGATCCTGGACTAAAAAAACTAAAATTAATCCATTATTCAAGATATGACTGCAGTGAAGATTCAGACTTAACGCTTCAGAAAACGCATCGCATTTTAAATTTCGAAAACAGAATCAAAGAATTGAAAAGAAAGTTTTGAAAAAAATTCCTGCAGACCTGTTTCAAAAGAACCCAGAAAACCGTTGGGCGGAGGTTAAGAAATCTGTTAGGGGAACCTTCTCCCAAAGGCCCACTGTAGGAAGGCCCACCCTTATCTAAGAGTAACGTTTGCAGCGTACGTCGAGAATAATTCCAAGAAATTCTGCAAAATCCTGATGGTTGCTAAGCAACGACGTTCAAAGTGGAAGAGGTACTCACCAGTAGCTTCATGTTGGTAGATATTCGACGGTGGAGGTGTGAGACCGGGAGTGATTGGAACAGCGCCCGTGGGGTCCTTATATACCAGCGATCCGGCAATTATTATCCTCGCTCTCATTACTTCTTCATTTAGCTGCTTTCTATCCCAAAATCACGACCGTGACACCTTTCCGTATCTCTTCGCCGCGGTGAAGACCCCTCTCTTTGCGTTCATACACCGAATCCTCTTAAAATGGCGCCATAACACTAATTACGCCCTTTCCCTCGCCTCTCATTATTAACGCCACATTGTCAACGAATCTCTTCGCATTGTTGCGAGATCTAGATTGTTGAGGCCGCCCGAGCTATTGTTGCTAAACGCTAAACGGCGATATGATTCAATTTGCTTCCCGTGTCCAGTTTTTGAATAGTTAATAAAGGGGGAGTTCAAAAAGTTTATGAAATCAATTTCTAAGCGTATGGGATGATTTAGAGCTAAACTGAATAACNCCACGCGCCATTGGCGGTTTGCAGGGCTTAAATGTAAATGTAACGCCTTCGTAAAACTACTCGTCTTAAAAATAATCTTAGTAAAAATTTTATCCTATAGATGTTTCTCGGAAAGCTGTCTATAGTGAAAATATTTAATTGAAACAACTGATGTTGCATGGATTGAACATGTATGTATGTATTGTAGCATGTGTATGGAGTCGTGGCAATCTACATACTGATTAATTAAAGGACGTAACGCTGTTTGAAATACCACCGTTGAGTCAGAAATTATGAAATTTCTTAAATAAGAATAAAAAAATGTAGATATCCAAGATTATTTCTTACGAGTTACTAAAATTGGTAGTCATGGTAACAATGAAAGGTCTTAAAATGTAAAAATGTAGTTACATGATAAAAAATAGTCCTAGGCTAGAGAAGTGTAGTCAAAATCAAGAGTTGTTATGGAATAACATTTTCCCGGAAATGTTTATGAGTAAATAATAGTTGTACTAAGTTTTCTTGCAAAAATTATTGCAAACATAAAGGTATTTGCATCATATATAAGCTTTCGTCGCTAATAAACAAGTTCTCTCGCCATGACAACGAAGGTTTCCGCTGTGTTAATGAAGAACGGGGAGTACTTCGCTCGGTTTGCTCTACTTTTAATTGGCTCGTTATGTATTTCCATCAGGAAGGGCTATTTAAAGTTGCTGTACCATTACCGGATATTGCGACCCCTTAGAGATGTGGATTCTTTAATAAAGACAAGGTAATAATACAAACATAGTCGAAGACTCTTCAAATACATCACAAAGCATCTTTTGATTGTAATGACAATTTACAGTATAATTAATTATAATAAGTTTCTAATACAAGTAAGGCATGAAAAGAAAAAAATTGTAATAATATTAACAATAATAGTTATAATGTGCAATATATATCAATTTCTTCAAGCACATAACAAAAATTTGAGTTACATATGTCTAATTACAAATTTCAACGAATAATTTTAAAGTAATAATAATAATTCCATATCCTTCATTCCCCCCAGAAATATATGTAACATTTCTATACGCTAATTAGTTTTCACCACAAAACATTGAAAGATTTTGCAATATATCACAGACTTTGCAACTTGTCGATGAATTAATTATCATTTGCAATTCATCAATAAATACGAATTTTGTCTTTGAATCTTATGTAATTATGTCACAGGGTATCTTAAACAAAATGCATAGTACATTTTAAACAATTGAGAACTACAGAATCACCATTACGGTCCTCCTGAACCAGTTGGTGGCTCATCAGGAGGTGCCAAGTTATGTTATTTATAGCCTACAGCTAGAATTTAAATTAAAAACTATGAATGCTTAGATATAGAGAACGTATGAAAAGCACATAAAATATGCGAACATATAAAATACCCCTAAATACGATCAAATAACGCATCAACTTATATAAAACATCAGTGATGTTATCAATAGTAACCCACAATCAAATACGGGTGAATGTCAATTAATGTTTAATACATAAATAGTTAAATAAGTACATAAATACAAAAATTGTTTATTTGCCCCATTTTTTAGTCAAAAAGTTCTGAAGTAAATATATTTTATTTTTTTTAAGTTAGACGTTTTTTATAAAGTGTAAATTATACGATAACTCATTTAATATTATTGGTATTGAGACTTCACGCTGCTTTTTCCCATACATTTGACAATTTTTTGGTTCAATGTATCTGACTCACTGTCATTCAATGTTATGTTGCGTAATTATTTTCATATTTGTTGGAGAAATACTAATAATTACAACAGAGACAACAAAAACAACAGCAACAAAAAACAACAGCAATGACTTCTTCAATGGAAACATGGATATCCAACTTACATCCATTTTGATAATGCTTATTATTTACGAACTTATACAGCGGTACCCTATCCAGATATATCCGATTAGGAGGTAATCGAACCCGAGACCTTGTAGTTAATGCTAAACAAGCAGCCAATAATCACAATCACATCCGCGAGCCAAACAGCGAGAAGATTAAACACATATTTTCTTCATAATAAGTCGAAAGACCGATCAAAATGCATTCCGTTCATCATTGTGCGAGAGCCGGTCAAACGTCACCGAAGAGAAGAAGGAAATGAAATGCATTTATGACAGTCGACATCGGAAACGTAAAAAATGACTCTCTCTGAGATGACTGCACAAAGAGATGGGGTTTACGTGCATTCCAGAGATGCATAGTACTCTATTTGCTTGGGTTTCTGAAGTCCTCTGGTGAGAAAGGTAAATCCAGTAGGATTGTCACGCACAATCTCTTGTCACGCACTATCCCTCGTCAGGGTTGAGCGACGGTAACCAGGGGCGACGGAAACGTTTTCAGGAGTTCTCAGAAGTCCGTTCCTTTACCTGAGGGTCCAAAGGGGATCATGTCGAATGACGGAGCCTTTGATTTTCAAAGATGACAAAGGCATCATGGGAAGGAAATCAAACTGGGATCGCTGAGGAGAATATTTCCTTTGGCATGGAGTCGGTTTGGTGCCTCTCTCCTCTTCTTTTATCTCGAATCTTATATTGATTTTAATAATTTCTTATCGTGTATTAAAAATACTCTGCTTCGAAGAAGAGTTTTTGTTTTTATCTAGATACGGATGTTTTTGATCGAATTCAGAAATTATGTTGATCACGTATGATATATAACATATGTATAATGTAAGAATATTTTAGGGTTAGTTCTAAGAAGAGATTGCTAGTCTTTATCTCGCCGGAATAAAGTCGCATCACCACCACCACCACCATCATCATCATCATCATCATCATCATCATCATCATAATCGTCATCATCACTATTATCATCATCACCATCGTCATCATCACTATCATCATCATCGCCATCGTCATCATCATCATCACTATCATCATCATCACCATCGTCATCATTATTTTTATTGTTATTTTAAGATGATGACAAGTATGCATGCCTGCTATAAGTTGTCTGCCATACGTTTTCCTTTTATTTTTTGATATAATTTTTTCTGCTTGCAAGTAAAATTGTATAAACTGTACGTTAAATTACATTTTACTATGCAATTATTGCAATTCTTATTATTGGAAACGATGTTATTGTAACTGTATTCGAAACAACTGTGAAATGTTGAAATCCCGGCACCTATCGACGAGCCAACGTTGGCTTGGGCGGAACTTAATTACGTATTGCCTTTGTATTTTGCTATATTTAATAAAGCATTTCTTTCATGTAAAAAAATATCATTATTATTATTATTGTAATATTGTAATTTGGTTGTAATAAATTTATTATTATTATTTTTGTTGTTATATGAATTCAGTAACAGTTAGGGATATAGGTGTTTTACACCCCCTGCCACGCGCCATTGGCGGTTTGCAGGGCTTAAATGTAAATGTAACGCCTTCGTAAAACTACTCGTCTTAAAAATAATCTTAGTAAAAATTTTATCCTATAGATGTTTCTCGGAAAGCTGTCTATAGTGAAAATATTTAATTGAAACAACTGATGTTGCATGGATTGAACATGTATGTATGTATTGTAGCATGTGTATGGAGTCGTGGCAATCTACATACTGATTAATTAAAGGACGTAACGCTGTTTGAAATACCACCGTTGAGTCAGAAATTATGAAATTTCTTAAATAAGCATTCAAAAATGTAGGTATCCAAGATTATTTCTTACGGGTTACTAAAATTGGTAGTCATGGTAACAATGAAAGGTCTTAAAATGTAAAAATGTAGTTACGTGATAAAAAATAGTCCTAGGCTAGAGAAGTGAAGTCAAAATCAAGAGTTGTTATGGAATAACATTTTCCCGGAAATGTTTATGAGTAAATAATAGTTGTACTAAGTTTTCTTGCAAAAATTATTGCAAACATAAAGGTATTTGCATCATATATAAGCTTTCGTCGCTAATAAACAAGTTCTCTCGCCATGACAACGAAGGTTTCCGCTGTGTTAATGAAGAACGGGGAGTACTTCGCTCGGTTTGCTCTACTTTTAATTGGCTCGTTATGTATTTCCATCAGGAAGGGCTATTTAAAGTTGCTGTACCATTACCGGATATTGCGACCCCTTAGAGATGTGGATTCTTTATCCGATGGCGCTCATTACTGTTTTTTTCTCTGCGCAATAATAGATATGGAATGAGATCGCTTGCCTCAGGGCTAACTGATGCAAGGAAGATGTCCGATATTATTTACCCTCGGAAGCAGCTGTTAGAATTAGTTCAGGCTGAAAATTTAGCATTTTAACTATCAAACCGGATCGAAAGTGCATCGAAGAAGTGGGGAATCTGGATCAATGTTAAATTAAGGATAAAAATTAATGATAGGATTAATGAGAAGGTGGTAATTTTAGCGTTCGCAGTTACGGTGAAAATTGCGATGTTAAATTTATGGCCAGGTTATTTTTTAACTAGCTTGATCTCTTACAATTACAAGTTACAGTTACAATTTTATGAAGATTAAATGACATCACCATGGAGATTAAA
This sequence comes from Ladona fulva, assembly GCA_000376725.2. Taxonomy (NCBI): domain Eukaryota; kingdom Metazoa; phylum Arthropoda; class Insecta; order Odonata; family Libellulidae; genus Ladona; species Ladona fulva. Next base: position 95,064 of record KZ308602.1, read on the forward strand.
CAGTTATTCCTTCGTCTTACTAGTTACATTAAATATTTAATGCATTTTTGTTAGTACGGCGACTCGCAGTTTGTGATGTATGTGTCAGTGAGCAATTCCCCGCTGAAAATCAACGGGAATTGTACCAATTTCCATTTGAATTTGGCTAGTGAGTAATATATAAATCTTAGCACACATGGAAAGACTGACTGTATTATATATATGAATGTATATATATA
>KZ308602.1:104382-180692 GCA_000376725.2 Ladona fulva
TTTTAGTATACTTATTATGTAACTAATTAATAGGATTAATTATAAAATCAACTTTACTAAGGAACAATAAATTACAATAGTGGTTGTCGTGTATACACTTAGAATTTCGATTAATCTTAGTGAGTAACATCCGTAAGAATTACACAATATTCGCTTATTCTCAGAGAGTTACTTCTATAATGAATACAAGGAATTTGTTTATTCATAGTGAGTTACTCCCATAAGAAGTATACGTAATGTCAGTTTTTTAATATGTAGCAGACATTTCTTCTTTTGTGTAATTTTTCTGTAAAATAGTGGCTCTACGGAATTGAAAGATGCATCAAAGCATTGTGTTATTGTTGGTGAATATCTATTTAAGTGTATTGTTGTTAAAGGAATATTATGCACATATATCTAATATAAATCTATGTGTGTATAATGCTATTTATGAAAAAATATATATTTGTGTCGTTGTTAATGAAATTTTATGCATGTGTATTGTTTTTAGTAAAAATTTATGTTCGAGTTTTGTTACTGATGAACATTTATGCATACGTGTTGTTTTTAATGGATTTCATGCATGTGTATTGTTGTTATTGAAAATTCATGTTTTGTTGTTAGAAAGAAATTATAATCGAGTTTTATTATCAATGAACATTTATGTGTGTATTGTTGTTAATGGAACTTTATGCATGTACATTGTTGCTAGCGAAAATGTATGAATATGTATTGTTGTAAATGAAAATTTATCCATGTGCAGTGTTGTTAGTGAAAATTATTTATTTGTTGCTTGCATCCCTCGATACGCTTCTGTCTTAAATAGATTTCGATTTCGTATTATTAGAGAATGCCACAGCACACTCCTTCATGGCACAACCGCATTTTGCAAGAGCAGCTGTATCCAAGGCGACCGCGCGAGGGACAGTTGGATACTTTTCCAGTGTATTTGTATTAAAACAACATTGATTTAGTCAAGGGGGTATAGCTCAGTGGTAGAGCATTCGACTGCAGATCGAGAGGTCCCCGGTTCAAACCCGGGTGCCCCCTTACTTTTTCGAATTTTTCTTATTTTCAGGAAAATTCATAATTCTATTCTACTCTTACTAATCCTCACATAAGATAGGATCGGCAGTCTTTTGCCTACAACTTTGCCCCCAATTCTTTCGTATTTATTGATTAATTTTTTTATTTTGGCGGTATGAGAAAGGTTCGATTGCTGAAACATTCTGGAGGTTCAGTTCGCGTGAATAGGTCTTATTACCCATCACCTAAAAAAAATGAGCTTAGAAAACAAGGCAGAGGTTTATTTAGATATAGAAACGTAAGTTAGTTGAATATGTTATTTAAATTGGATTCAATTTAATTTAAAATTTCAACATGTGTAAACGAATATCGTTGTGAACTGATTATATTTTTAAATCATATATATAATAACTAAATATCTGTCCGTCCTCCTATTTATCTCAGAAATAGCTTGACTTAGGGATCTGAAACAAACTGTATTGTGTTTCTACGATGCTGAAGCCCCCAGTAAAACTATTCTCGTCTCTGTAATGGACTGGGTTCGAACCTAAGAGCCCACAATACGTTTCCATAAGAAATGTACGTAAAGTAAGTTTTCGTTACCTGCAGAGGTTGTTTCTTTTACAGAAACTAATTAAAAATAATGGTCTTACGGAATTGAGACAAGCGTCACAAGTAAGGAAAATGATCATGGAATCTCGAAAATTTTCGAAAAATTTCGAAAATCCTGTTAAAATAAACGGAAAATTCGTAATATTTTTGGGAAATAAACAACCCATCCCTTTGACGACTAAGGCCATTTTTGAATATTGATTTCATGAATTATCCCATTCAAGTACATGGAAATAACCAGTTCTTATATTTTCCTACAAGAAATGTACGTGAAGTAGCCATTAATGACTTGATTATAGTAGAATAAAAATTATTAGTAATGGTAAGAAATATATTGAGTCATCATGATCTTACGACGGACGGCTTAGAAGGATCTGATATATACGAAAATAGATATATTTTTAAACTAAATTAAGTTTCGTAACGCTTGACGGAGGCGTTTATTAGGAAGTACATATTATGTTATATTTCTACCACCAGACTTGCATCTAACCTTGGCTGGAATGTGTAAATAAATAAATACTGCAAATGCGTTGCTATGAACAATTCATCACGATTCTTGAGATCTTAAAAGGGTAAGATGTCCTTATATTTTGCAAATACAAGGCCGTTCTGCCACAAAATATCTAATCTGTTCAGGAAATTGATGCCATATTATCGTCCTCCTTCCTTTTAATATTCAGATTTTGTCCACAAATCGATAATCCTACGCATGAATTGGTTAGCGACATAGCTGTTTCTTTGCTCTAGCTTTAAAAATTAACCGCAGTTAGCGTTATATTGAATTGCAGTCCTGTAATTTGAATGCTTATCATAAAATATTGAATAAAAAAAATTACGTTGAAAATAGTTTCAAAAATATATGAGGGTGTTCATAAACGAACAGGTAATATGATTGACCATTAGATACGCTTAGTTTAAGTAGTGAATTTCCTTTAAAAAATTCCGCCTAATTGAATGACGTCCAATCATAAGAGCCAGAAATATTCAGGAGAAACTGACGAATTGGTTTCGAAAATCCTACTTATTCTGAGTAAACGTATATGTGTTGGACGCATGGTGTGTTCCGGATATAGGCAATATTGGCCCTTAAAACGTTAAATTAAAAAAAGGGGGCACCCGGGTTTGAACCGGGGACCTCTCGATCTGCAGTCGAATGCTCTACCACTGAGCTATACCCCCTTACAGTAACTTCGGTTATATTTCTCCAAGTCAATGTGGAAAGCATTCAACAGTTGCTCAAACAATCACCTTGGAAACCACCGCCCTTGAGCAACTATTGAATACTTTCCTCATTGATTTTGAGAATAATAACTACGGTAACTATAAGGGGGTATAGCTCAGTGGTAGAGCATTCGACTGCAGATCGAGAGGTCCCCGGTTCAAACCCGGGTGCCCCCTTTCTATTTTTGATTTGCTTTTCCTTACAGCGATGTTATTAACACCAACATACGAGTACTACGCCTCAGGAAAGAAATGGTCCCTTGCTTTAGTCTTTTGTCTTTTTCGCATTGATTGGCTTTTTTACTTGAGAGAGAGTTACGCTAGCTGCAGAATATTCTGAACGAATCCTAAGTTGCTAAGAACGGAGGACTAGGGTGGTATATCGGTTTCCCAACCTTTTTTGTAGCGTAAAGTGAAACTATATAATAATAACCATGGTTAACGTATGGGGGTAAAGCTCAGTGGTAGAGCATTCGACTGCAGATCGAGAGGTCCCCGGTTCAAACCCGGGTGCCCCCTGTTTTTTAAATTCGTGGACTTTCGATCGATTTATGGACTTTATTTAGAACGCTACGTGTGATTTCGTTTAGAATGAGTATGATTTTCGAAATACATTCGTTAACTTCCTGTATCATTGTCAATGTTTTCGCAATGAATTTTCGAACTCATTTTAATCTTGAATATTTCTTGTTCTTATGCTTAAATGCCGTTTGATTACTCAGAATTTTATTAAAATTCTTTAGTTACTAGCTTTACATAATCTCTGATTCATCTGAAAAATCAATTATATTTGTTGGTCTATCCCATGAATACCCTAACACGCTGTTAAGCTATTATCTTTATTGAGAGAAGCTACTTTCCGTATACACCTCATTTCTTTAAGTATCGTTTATATGAATAAGAAATTGGTTTGGTATCTTTTTCACCATCTTTTGATTTCTAAGGCCCAATCATGGAATTTTCAAATCTGTTATCTCTCTAGGATAAGAATGTCACATAGGTTATATTCTATTTGGCAATTAAGTCTTTATTCTACGGAAGTTGAATTTAAAATCTTGTTTCAACTTCCGTATATGTAGGAAGAAAAAGGGAAGGTTGGAACACGGCTGTATATGAATTAGAGGTTTAAGAACACTCCGTAAGCCGTATTTCGGCAAGTCCACTTTGTGGAGACCCCCCGAGGATGGAAGCCTTGCTTCCGAAGTGATCATTGGGCTACCCGCTTTCATTGGACGAGTTCCGCTTGCCGAAAGACGGCATACGGAGTGTTCTTAAACCTCTAATTCCGTGTAGTAATTGATATTATGTGGCACTGTGGTTATATATTGAGGAAAGATTTGAATTGTTCCTTTTCTAGCTCAAGTTGGGAGATGGATTGGAAATATTATCTAAGGCATGTCTAACAGTACACAATGAAATAGAAAATTATAAAAAACATAAAATAGCCACTATTTTCCAAGGTATGGATAGAATTACCTTCGAGCTAAGTACAGTCTCAACTCTTTCATCTTTTTCTTCTAAACAAATTACTTGACAATAACAAGGAAGCTAGGAATTATTTCATCCTCTAATGTAAAAACATCCATATAAAAATAACTGAGATGAAATTATATCCGTGGCGACTAACTGATATCTTTAAAAGAGTAGAATTAATAATAAACATTAAAAAATAATAAAAAAATCANATATAAAAACAATGAAAATTAATAAAAACAACAAAAACAATAAAAAATAATAAAAACGATATAAAATAATATAACGCATTAAAAGGATAAAAATCAATAAAAATAATAAAAATATATAAAAACAATAAAAATAATAATAAATCTGTAGCTTCCTTTTACCATTAGTAATAGTATTCGATATCGTGAAAAAGCATTAAATTTAGTCACGTGCAAATTTCCACTATCTTTTAATTTTCCGTTATTTATTAAAATTAAAATTTAACCTGGCACATAAAAAAGAAACTCATTTTCCAAAGAACACGAAATTTGAGTTGATATTTAAGTTGATATGAAGCGGCTCAGACCTAGGAAATGCCCGTTGCCAGGACGACGTGTATTCCAACAATCCATAGGCGCTCTCCGCAATAAAGGCGAGAAGTTTAGCAAATGGGAGCGTTTCATATTTTTTGTTCGTTCCTTTCCCGAAGGAGAGGCGTAAATTGTCTCTAATTTCGCCTGTATGCAGTCATTTTTAAAGATGTCCCTCTCTTCTACGGGAGCCATTTATTCATTCGCCGTTCCACTTCGAGATGGAGTTGGAATTCCTTTGCTTTCGACACTGCTAAATGTCACCACCGTTACCGCGGATGACCTGGTGACACTCCACGAGACAGGTCTCGCAATTGACGGTCTTGCGGAGGTTCAATTTCCTTGATGGAGAGGCAATAGAAGCGACTACGTATGTGCCTTCGAAAATCCGAATAATCCGAAGAAATTGATCAAACGAAGGCACTTTTCTTGCTTCTCCGTATTGAGATATTCTATTTGTATGCCTCGTGCAATTTATTAACTCGTATATGGTTTTAATTTTTTTAAAATTTTGCACATAATCACATTTATGAATTTCTTTATCAGGGATCGGTAACTTGCATAGTGATTCATATATAATCTGCTCTTTGTATCATATGCAGAGATTTGTTCTTTTGAGTAGTTTAATTAGAAATAACGACCTTGCGAATTGGCGAGATACTGCTCTCAAATACGAAGGACATTTAATGGAGATTAAATTCATCTATCACTGTGTTTGATTTGAAACTGGAAAAACTGGAAATTCATCGATTTTGCATAAAATTTTACTTTGTTTCATGTATCGTTCCCATGACGACGAAATAATGACCTGATAATTAGCAAAATAAATCTATATAATAATTATAATAACAAGAATAACAACAATAACAATAGTAGCAGAACTAACAATAATATTAAATTCCTCCTGGAACATCAAATACACCCATTCCCTAACTATAAAAATCCGATTAACCGGGAACCGGGATTCACTTCACAAACACGGTCGGTGATATAAAAAAAATAAAAAATAAGCCAACAAATAAGTTAGGAAGTAATGTACAAGCAAATGAAAATTCATACGACGGTAATCACTTTAGAAATTTAACTTAGTTTTAGTCCATCGTATTTTAAATTCAACGTCGATCAATTAATATTTGTACGCCTCCAACATTTATTTGTAGGTAACACTTTCTTTTGATAAGAGTAAATTATTTCGCATTACAACGTTAAATAACAATAACCTTGTATATTATTACTGGTTATGAAACCGACTTCAGATTCTATCTCGTATATTATTCAATTCAATAAAATAGCGCAATTTTCAATGGTACATACAGGCAGTTATTAGTGAAGAATCGGTTAAAACAGTCAACGCCACTGCTCAGGAATCGGAAATCGAAACCGGAACAGAAAACCGAAATAAAAAAAAACAGTTATTTTCGTCGGAGTGACAATCGAACCTTAACCGAAAAAATTGGAACTGTTGAACTCAATCCGAACCGGAAATAGTTATTTATTCCGTTCCCATTTCTTGATCTCATACAATGCACATTTTACTCAGATGTGATGTTGAGGCCAATGAACAGATTTTACTTTGCGTAATTACGTATTGCAACTAACTATCGCTAGGTTTAACTCCAAAACTTAGTGTAATGTAATGCTTGCGAAAAACTTGAAAATAAACGAAAGAAACTTTTAGAAGGATGTTATATTAAAACGTCGGAGCGAAAAAATAACCGGTTCGACGTTGTTAGATGGATAGAAACCGGAATTGAACGGATATTTGTCTATTTTTCGATGAACCGTAGCCGGTTTTCGAAAACCGGAGCGAAAAATATCGATTTCAGCTAATATAATGATGATTTCAATGCGAATCACTCACTCCATTTTGCAATGTCGCAGATTTTTCTACATCTACCTACCCAACCCTTATCAATTAGCCAATTTACTTTTTAGGCCGAATTCAACCGTTATATCTTTCTCATATTGAAATTTATGCGAATGTTTTGGCGCTGATGATCAGAGGATGCTCGAAAAAGTCTTGAGGAAGTTTTCCAAAGAGTTCGGGTGTTAGTACGGACGAGGGTGGGGGGCTAATGGAACCAGAGGTCGACCAAGGGGTCACAAAAAGGTGCCCCGCAGACAAATGATGAGTCAGTTCTCTCGATCGAGGGCAACTCTTCCATTTACGGCTGGAATCGCTAGGGTTTCCCGCGGCGACGAAAAAATGGAAATCCCGGAGATATCACCTAGGAAACGTTGGGTCGCTTCTCAAACGCCATTCGTCAAAGTTTCCGCTTAAATGGAATGTTAGGGTTTAAGGCGACCCTAATGTCACCTGTGATTGGGATGTGGAAGTTTCAATGCGTTGGATTCTTCACTTCGTCTGGATCGCCTGCATCTACTCGTACCATCAATTTTAAGTTATAAAATTTTTTTATAAGAAATCCTTTGTTTATTACACAATTAGCTTATTACAAAAATACGAAAACCATAGAAATGTAGTAACACAAGTCTAACAAGAGTTAAGTTTAACATCAAGGTCCTCCTGAGCAAAAGAAGGCTCATTAGAACGTGCCTAATTTAAATAAAATGTTAAAAGTTATTAAAAATCTTAAAGAAAGTAAAAACAATATAGCATAAGAAATGCTGTCGAGAGAAAATTTAGCTATAACAGTGTGTGTATGCAATATAGTTAATAATTAGAAAAATTATATATTACATTATTTACAATTTACAGTATTAATTATTACATTATTTAAAATTTTACAAAATTTACCGTCTTAATTATTACATAATTTACAATATTACATAGGATATAATTTACCATATTGCATATTACATCATTTACAATATTAGATATAAAATTACTAGTAATCGCTTCTAAAATTTTCGCTTGGGGTGGGCTGAAATTCAATATTGTAACCTATATTATCCAACGTAAATGTTAATTAACGTTGTAATGCGAACTAAGCGTCTATTATCATAGGAGAGCACTGTCTACAAAGTAATTTTTTAAGCGTACAAACACCTCACTAAGAAACTCTTCATCTTGCCAAGTAACCTCATCGTTTCTCCAAAGCTTTAAGCAACTAATGGACGCGTAATTGAAGATACAATTTGCCTTCGGACTTATATATTTGCAAGCACGTTAATATCGTGTTACTATAAAGACCTCCCCGTCGATATTCAACCGGGAAAACAGGGAGAGGGGTATGAAATAAATAAAATTGACATGAATTTCGATATAAGTAATACGTGTGTTTTGAATAATGCACATGCCCTCGCCATTTGAACGTTAGCGGAGAACTTATATGGGAACCCGATTGATATTTATTGGATTTCGTTTGTTTTTACCAATTTTATTTAACCGTCTGTAGCAACCAAGTCTTATTTATGGAAACGTACATGTTTCAGGGAATGGCAAAAGATGATTGATGACATAAAGGATGGGGTAACTTATAAGAATGTGAAGGCACATGAACCTACCGAAAGCACCTAAACTCATCTGTATATACCCTACTTATACCCCTTATGTGTATGTAAATGTTTAAGGATGCTTTCGTAGAATTGGAGTGTACTTAAAGGTTGTGTGTTCTTTGGAATAATAAGCAGAGATGTGAATTGTGGTAGTTAATGTAAATAGTAGTAGTTTTGTTATCAGGAAGGAAAATGTTTCAATAACATTAGTTCATTTTTTTTAGCATTAAAGTAAATTTTTGTGGCTATTTCTTAAGCGTCGCATTCTAAATCTACATCTATATGAATAACCTGTAAGCAGTCTTTCGGCGTTTGGCAGGCGTTCTTCAGTTGTTGAAAATTGATGTTTCGTTGCTAGAGCTTCATGTATGTAAATTGTTGTTAGCGAAAATGTATTGTTGTTAATGACATTTTATCCATGTGCAGTGTTGTAAGTGAAAATTATTTATTTGTTTTTTTTTAATCCCTGGATACGCTTCTGTCTTAAATAGATTTCGATTTCGTTTCATTTGTGAATGCCACAGCACACTCCATGGCACAAGAATTACTCAACCAGCAATTTGCAAGAGCAGCGGTTTCCAAGGCGACTTCTCGAGCGACTGTTGAATTTTCTTCCTATGTATTAACGTTAAAAGAACATCGTTAAATGTATGGGGGTATAGCTCAGTGGTAGAGCATTCGACTGCAGATCGAGAGGTCCCCGGTTCAAACCCGGGTGCCCCCTTACTTTTTCGATTTTCTCTTATTTTTCTTCAAAATTCATAAATCAATTCTACTCTTATCATCCCTCACACAAGGTTGGAACGGCAGTCCTTTGCTGACAACGTTTCCCTCAATTCTTTCGTATTTATTGATTCATTTTTTATTTTTACGGCATGAGAAATGTTCGATTGCTGAAACATTATCTCTGAGCGCTGAAAAAATTCCGAAAATATTTCTTCAGAGATTGTTCAGTAAATACAAATTCTATATTATTTTATGCATACATACTCTATGCATAAGTTATCGCATATCTTTAAAACAACTTGGTAGAGTATTTATAAATATATATAATATATAAAAATAATGACATTTTTCATCGAAGTGTTATTTACAGTTGCAATCGGCAAATATTCTTTGGGCCAAGTACGGCATGAGACACTAACAAAGTCATTAGTGAGGTATCATCAAAAAAATCAAGCAAAAGCTAGTCTCTGAGTAGAACAAGGACCGCAATATGACCTTAATGATTTTATTTATCGACGCCGTTGCCAGGCGATAAAAGATGTTTCTCCCAACTTTTTCCGATCCCTCAATTCTGCCGTCATTAGGGAAGGTGCATTCGCCTTATCGCGTGCAAGAAGAAGAGGACGTGTTCATTCTCTTCGTCTGAAGGCCTTTAGCGCTTTACAGCACCAACCGCCTATGCCTTTTTATGGCCGTGCTTGTTTTCCCAGAGCAATAACAGTCGGGTGATCTTTCGGATCGCTTTCTTTTCTCGCAGAAGGAACTGAAGGGCATTTTCTCATACGGAACGTCTTCATAATGGGCCGAGAAAAGGAACTTGGGATTCCCTGCGATCAGCAACTGGCGATCTTTCGGTCATCAAATTTTAATTCGGGTCTTTCGACTCAACTCAACGCTAATGCTGCGAATGTTTTCTTTCTTTCGTGGAGTTGTGTCATAGTAATCGATTTATTGTAATACTTTCGGGGAAGAGATATAATATTTTGATTAGATAACCAGCTTGATATTGGTGTCGAAATGGAGTAGAATCGAATATAATGACACACGCCACTATATAACCATGTTATCATGCTATTGTGTAAATTTTGTTGAAATATCGCCGAAAATAACAGAAGAAGGAAGGATAAGGAAAGGTAAATTACTTGGCACGGAAGAGCCGTGAGGCTGAATCTCAAGGTATAACGTGTAAAAAATAGTAACATGACTGGGAATCGAACCCAGGTCTCCCACTTTCCGGGCAGGTATTCTAATATGATGCAGTATATATGTAGTATATATGTAGTATATATGTTGTATATATGTAATATATATGTAGTATATATGTAGTAGATATGTAGTATATATGTAGCATATATGTAGTATATATGTAGTATATATGTGGTACATATGTAGTATATATGTAGTATATATGTAGTATATATTCTGGTATGACGCGGCATGGTAGTTCAGTGTTTAGAATACCTGGGCGGGAGTCCTGAGTTCCAGTCATGTCACTATTTTTTACACTAGTTATTCCTTAATAATAGAGAAGTATTTTGTTACAAACATAGAAGAAAATAATGTTACAACTAATAGAAGATTATATTGTTACAAATAATAGAAGAAAGTATTGTTATAAATATTTTATTATTGTAAAACTATTAAAATAATTCTTCAACAGTCAATATATCAACGTCGAGGTAAAGATAAAATAAAGTTATTGACTGACACCACAACGCATCTCTTATCATCCTATTGTTACAAGATTGAAAATAACAGTAAAAAATAATAGAAACATACGAGTATATTGCTACAATATAAACATTGTATAGTTGTAACTTTTAGATTAATAAAATTCGCTACTTTGCGGCACCGATTACAATATGACGAAAGATTTTTTTCATAAGTCATCAACTTCGAGATCAAATTAAGTTTATTGATTGGACTACATTAATTGATTGACACCACATCATAACAATATTTTTCATCATCCTATTGTTGCAATATTGAAAGTACGTATAATTTCATAAATAATAAAAGCATATATTGTTACAATACAAAGATTATATTATGATGAAACAATAACAATATTAAAATTCGCCATTAGAAGGCACCAATTACAACATTACGAAGGATTTTTCAATAATCATCGATGGCTTACTCTTCAATGGTACATTACGATCTTAGAAAGAATTTAATACATCGATCGGATAAATTCCTGAATAAATGCTGGAACTAATGGATCGAGTCTGTTGATTCGCCTCAAAATATGAACTATGAGCATTATAACTCAATGGAATTGCAGTTACGATGGATAAAACTTTCCTTTGAATGCAATGAGAAAGTTAGCGACCAAAATCAATGCCAATGCTTTCCATCAACCATAACTCAGTAGCTTACACACAGCCATGAGCCAGATTGAGGCAAAAGTAGAGGAAGCTACTGCCTTTTTCTCTACTTTGAATCAAAATAAAAGTATCCTACTCATAGAAGGCAGAAACACGGGTTCCTGTAGTAAAGATGTAAGGGTTACAGTTATCGCGTCTCAGAGTGCCATATTACGGCCCGATCTCCGAACCATGGTGATGACTTTATTTCTTCCCAATTTATTGACCGCAGCACTTCTTATTGCCCGCTGTATTTAAGGGAAGAAATGGGAATGAAAGCGGCATTACTGAGGGCACAATGCTTCCCGTATTCTGCCCTCAAATACACTTGGATAAGTTTTTTTTCGTACAGTTTTATTTCCACCGAAATTTCGGACGTGCGGGAGATCTAGAGGGAGATTAGGGGTCAACCACCTGAGAATCCTCGGACCATAAAAATGAATTGCGCAGTATCTGATGAATATATTATATTACATAAGACTTTTCTCTCTCTCCATCGTTTATCTAATTTTTAATCACATTAAACATGGATTCAATCCATTGCAAATGTTAACTAAATTCACTATCAATGTATGCATTAACAAGAGCTTATTGTTGTTTGTATCGAAATATTTTTACATGTCATTGTTACGATGACTACCAAGATATGTTATTGTTAGATGCCCGGACAATGTCACCTAATTTACAAATGCTAGTTGAAAATGATGATGATGACTGATGCAAAAGTTAGTTGAATTAACTGTTTATGTCTGTAGATCGTTCGAAATGTTTCTGGAAGAGCTTTTTGTAGTTTATATAAAGGTATTGTTACATGTCATTGTTATGAGGCCGCCCAGGATATGTAATTGTTACATGTCCGCAACAATGCCATTTCCTTTTATAGATTCGATCAATTGCAAATGTTAATTAAATTCACTATTAATACATGCAGATCGTTCAAAATGTTTCTGGAATAACCTCATTGTTGTTTGTATTAAGGCATTTTTACAAGCCACTATTGTGAGGTTGATCAGGAAATGTTATTGTTATAGACTCACGACAATGTCGCTTGAATTTACATTAATTCGGGTCCCATTTTAGAATTGGCATTATGTGTATTGAAAATATAACTTATATATTTCCCCATGCCACATGCCGAAAGGCGGCTTGCATTCATGTAGATGTAGATGTATAATTGAAAATATATAAATATAAATGTATGTGCAATTGAAAATATATAAATTTATATGAATATAAAATTTAAAATATTATATGTCTTTATCCTCATGGATCACCTACGTCCAGATGTTCGTTAACAGATCCAGTCGTGCCACACTTGCAAAGTTGCAATGACGATAAAAGAGAAGAAGTCATGCGGATGAATAAATTAGGGTCTAGTTGAAGTCGCCATCGATCCGTAGTTTCGCATTATCGCCGCTCTTATGTTTTTAATACGGCGGAGAAGGGAACGTCTGCATTGGAAATGCTTCACTCGCACTCCATTCCCTTTTGGAATACGACTAGTCGTTCGAAGGCCCGTTTCCGGGGCTTTACTCCTCTTCAGGTTCGCTGACCGCACCAAACTGCTCTCCGGACAAATATTTGAGGTGTTAAAACCCCCAGCGTTACGTCAGAGAGAGGTTTTTTATAGGCTGACGCACCTTGCATTTTGCATGTCTGCAGACTATGAGCAAATAAAGTTTTGACGTTGGGTATACTTTACGAGATGGGTGGACGTGTTACATGAAACTTATTTTAGAGTAGACTTGTGGAAATTTATCATAAAAAGCCTCTAATTATGCTCTAAACTTGTTCAAAGGTTCATTTCATGTTTCATGTAGAGGTCGACCCCCCGAATTTTTACTTATAATTTCCGTTTTTATATTATATCTCTTGTATAAGTCGAGGCTAGCTGTTTTCGTAAATGTTTAGTACTGCGAAGCTACTTCTAATGGATTAATTTTCATAAAAAAACGTGTGGAATTTAAAAAGTATATTTTCAAGTTATGAGGACTAAATGAGGTGTAATTTAACATTTTTAACAACCCTGAGTTGTATAAGTTAACAACTGTTTCATGTAGGTTAAGATATTATGACAATGTTTTTGCAAGCTTCAGATATTATGAAGTTGTCAGTTATAACCATGAATTTCATAGCTATCTATAGCTCATAACAAAGTTCATAACAATCTATAGGCATCACTATGGTGATTGCGAAGGCCATAATGGTTTATTGTTTAAGAATGCTTTATTTTAATTGTGTAATCGGTTGGGAATGTTACTGTGGTTGTTGCATTATTAGGTGGGAAATGAGACATTCCGTAAACCTGTGCTTGTATTCTGCTACCTTATGTAGTTAGTATTCTCCCTCTAATCTGATAATATACACGACATAGTATAGATGGTTATGATTTTATTATCATGGCCATTGTTATTATATTTTTAATACCGTAAAAAGAGTAGAGACGGCAGGCGATGGAACTATGCATTCAAAAATATAAAAAAAGCTACATATATTTTCTTCCAGCGCAGGGAGTTGAATATCGGCCTATTTCGGTACAGTTTTACATCTCAAAAGGCAGGTTTGAATCCTATACCTGCTACCGTTAAATAGCTATACTTTGGGTAAGCAATTAGGCCTACTTGGAAAGGTGAGGTATGGGGTAGTTTGCACTCGCTTTCCTCACGACGGAAGAATGCCTAGTATGTCAATAAAATGTCCACGTAAAGGCAGCACAATGATCTTAATAATATATCTTTTCATTATCTTTCTTAATTTGAACAGTTTGACACAAAATTAAATGAAATATACCATCATCTTTACGTTTTCTCTGAAATTACGTTTCTATAATTTATACGATATTTATTTCTGTTCTGTCTGTACAGTCTTCAACCTGAAGGCTGGGGACCTCATCCCCTCTACCATCAGCGGCGAAAATCCTTGGAGAGGGGACTGAGGCCTACTAGGCAAGATGAGGATTGAGGTAGTTAGCCCTTGCTTTCCTCATTGAATCAGAATGCTACAAGTGGAACAAATTCACGTGAATGAAGCAAAAATACTCTGCGAATAACACTTTTCATAGCATTCTATTAGGAGTGAGGCTTACTATTCAAGATGAGGAGTGAGGTAGTTTTCATTCATTTCATTCATCAGAACATGGTGGCAGGACCATTTCTATATTGTATTTATTATTATTAACCATATTTGTAACCAATATTATAAAAACTTCATAAGTACAAAGTTTTAGAATGATACACTTGGTAAATTTTCCACTCGGTTTTTATTAGCGACCGGTATCGTAAGTTGACTTACAGCTTCAGCCTGTAATGGCTGTAATAAAAACCGTGTGGAAAATTTACCAAGTGTATCATTCCGCAATGGCTATCCACGAAGTGACGCCTGCCAATATCGATTTTACAAACTTTTAGCTTGAATTACAACTTATAAGGGCGGAAACTTTGGCTCTAAATGCTACCAGTACCCCTGGTTAATTCTACGGTTAAAGCTTAAATAAACATTTGACAAAAACAGAATAAAAGAATAATGTTCAGCTGATTCTTCCTCGACAATACTATTCATGTTTGGGGTATAATAAACCCATTGAGAACATATAAAAACAGCAAAATGAGATTCTCGAATGCCGCCCCAGTTTTCAGAAATTCGCCCAATTCCTGATCGCCCAATGTAGCATCGCCGCATTCAAATTTCATGGCCCTAGCCATTCCCTTAAAAAAAGCATGTTAAAAAGGACATCTGTTATTCAAAACTGCAAACAGATTCATCTACGTTGCCAGAATGGGAGAAAATTAAATGAGCAGCCTCCATTTTTACAGTTCCCTTCTTTATGGACCATAAAATCTAAACTACTCGACATTTGCCAAGGGAAAAAACCAAAAGGAAATGCTGGTAAACATATCTTTCCATGGCAGCGGGCTCCATTTTCTAATTGGAGCCCCTTACACGGCGGGCCATTTGCTCAAATCACAAAGGGTGTTTGAATAGTTCCCTCCCGGTCTATGTTTCACGAGCGTATGGAAGCCACACCTCCACCTTCCGGATCCCCTACTCCCCATCAAAAATACATTCAAAGGCGGGAGCTTTAATCACAAAGAATGTTTAAATAGCGAGTCTAGCGGCTCTTTTATGAACTGTACGGAATGCTTCCGAAATCCCGGGACGTAAAGGGAAAAGAACATATTCAGTTCGTCGACACGTAACCGCGAATTTTTCTGAAAAGAAACATCAGGTCTAACATTGGCGCTGTGTGAATATTCAGGGAATATTTAACGTTTTGGAATGGCTTGATAATGAAATAATAAATTCCTGGCTGTGAAGTAGTCACTCCGAAGGCTGGCTGGATCCTTATACCATCTACCATCTGCTAAGAAAAGGTATGGAGAGTGAATGAGGTATACTAGGTTAGATGAGGAGTGAGGTAGCTTTTCATTGTTTTCCTCATTGAGTAAGTGTGCTGTGAGTGGAGTACAATTCCTCAAAAGGGAAGCACAATGACTCTGCGAGGGATACTTTTCGTATGAGGTATACTTCGTTAGATGAGGGGTGAGGTAGCTTTTCATTGTTCTCCACATTGAGAGAGAATAATATGAGTGGAATATAATTCCTCTTGAGGGAAGCACAATCACAATCCCTCTGCGAGTGATTCTTTTCATATGAGGTATACTAGGTTAGATAAGGGGTGGGGTAGTTTAACTTTGGATTCCTCATTGAGCAGGAATGTTATAAATGGAGTAAAAGTGCGCGCAATGAGCCTGCAATAAATTTAGAGGTTTAAAAACACTCCGTAAGCCATTATGGAGACAAAATGGGAAGTTCCGGAATATCGATTTCTGGGAATCACACTATGTGCATTTCGGAAACAAAGCTTCCAATCTCAAGGGTTCCACAATGGAAAATTTCCCTTTGATTTTCCATAGTGGAACCATTGAGAATGGAAGCTTTGTCTCCGAAATGAGCATATGGCCATTCCACTGTAAGAGTTTCCCATAGTGGAACCCTTGAGAATGGAAGCTTTGTTTTCGAAATGCGCATATGGCGATTCCCAGAAATTGGTAATTAGGAACTTCCCGTTTGCTTCCAAACGCGAGTTCCATCGGCAGATATACGGCTTACGGAGTGTTTTTAAACCTCAATTCATTAAAAGCAGAGTTCCATTTTCCTTTTCTTTCTGCCAGAGATACTTCTCTTGGCATTCCATAGTGGGAATCCTTAATCAGTGCCGTTATTCACTCATACCTCATTAGCTTTCGTACCCAACAGTCATCAATAAGACTGAGATAAAACGATACATTTCTTCTATCCTTAACATAAAGACATAAAAATATTTCAAGTTATTTCAGCTGGAATGTCAAAGTTTTATGATGTATAAGAAGATGACCCACGAAATTCAACGTTGAAATATCGTATAACAGTTTTAAGCCTTATTGATTTTTCTTAAAGCAGAATTTTTGCGATAGAGAAACTTGGCACATTTTTGGCATTCTGCTGATGATAGGTAAGCTACTGCGCACTACAATAGTTTCATTTGGCATCAAGTCACTCTCAGCGTCTTCTATAAGAAAAGTCTTTGCGTATTTGACGTTCTCTATTAACAATTCCTAGCAGTTTTCGTTACTCGTCCTGAACCGTACGAAATTTGCCTTGTCTTGATTGGTCAGATTTTACTCGGTTTGTACAAGCTAATTCCGGAACATTGACAAAGTTGGAAACGTTTAATAAGTATTCCGGATGAAAAAATGAAGGAGAGATGTAGTACATACGTTTTTGTAAATCTACATAACTACCCTGCAAGCCGCATTTCGGCGTGTGGCAGGGGGTGCATGAACCACGACCCTACTTCCTAAATCGATAACTTTCGCGTATCGTTCGCGGAAAAAATGAATTCTTGAATCGATTGGTTCTAGCATCTATTTCCCTCATCTTTCTCGCAGTATCAGAACGGTAACATGATGGACGTATTATATCGGGTACATAATTTGCGAACATACTTTCTCTGAACTTGTTTACTAAATTCACGCTCTGTTGAAATCTTCTAAAGATTCCCATCTTGCGTCCTGAAGCATCTGAGTAACGCTCACTGATTTATCGTAGCGATTCTTCACAAAACGTATCGCCTTTCGCTGCACATTTTCTAATTCCCGAATACAACACTTATCGGCAGGGTCCTATACACTAAACGCATACTCAAGATGAGGCCTACCTAACGCAAGATGACATCGCTCAAGGACTTTTTCTTCGCTTATACTAACCGAGTATTAATTCGTTTCCTAAAGATTTGAAGATATAGTGCACGAACTTAGTAATATTGTTAAAACAGCTTCTACAGCTAGGGATATTCAGCTGATAGGGGACCAGGAATCGAACCCGGCACAGTTTTCACCAAAGACGAACGCGCTATTCCCTTGGCGATTCGTGAACCCTGAGACACTCTTTTTGTTAATTTATAACTCACCAAATTATATGTTATTAAAACATATTTTGTATCGCAAAATTTGAAGCATTGTACATGTAATGGAACACCAATCTTACTAAAAATAGATACATATCATATTGGAGTGAATTAAAAACGTTTGAGTTGGATGTTTCCTGTTTCGTTTGATTCAATAAACAAGACAGTTTACGTTTACACACCCCCTGCCCCACGCCACAGGAGGATTGCAGGATAAATATGTAAATTTTAAAGTAAATAAGCATTTCTGTAGCGAGGTTTAATATGACGGCCATTCTCTTTCTAAAACGTTTAAAATAATAAACGTGGAATTGATTTGGGAATGAGGATTTTCACGTGTTTATATTCAGTATTTAATTTTCCTGTGAAATTCGGCGATGAAGATATGATAACGTTATCCCAAATTTGACGATTAAATTTGAAAAATTGAAAATACGAGGGATAAGATATTAATTTCTTCCCGTTTCATTGGCATTTCCCTGTTTNCGGTCTGCCGGGTGACTGTAAACCGGCTCTTTTCTCACGAATTTTTGTATCCAGCTGGCCTAAAAGGTTACAATAGTAATCTGAATTTATTGTTTCACCAGTCTGGAGGTGATCCACGAAAAAAATTCCTTTTGCATCCCAAGAAACTGATGCTAACACCTTTTTGGTCGATTTCTCGACCTTAATTCGCTTCGGAGCCAAAGTACCAAGTTCACACCACTCTTTAGCCTCTTGTATTGATTCAGGATCATGGTGGTAGACCCAAGTCTCATCCATCACAAAGTCCTTTTCTTTCTTTCTAAAACCCTCCAAATGTTGTTAAGAAAGTTGCATTGGAATGTGCTTGATCCACTGTTAGCGAATGTAGCACCCATTGTGCACACAGCTTTCTCAAACCCAAAACTTCAGCCAAAATATTGCTATTACTGCCTAAAGAGATGCCTAGGGCTTCTACTAAATCTCTTTCGGTGAATTAACGGTCTTTCAAAAACATATTCTGTATTTTTGCTACGATTTCTTGTGTTGATGCACTTTTTGGCCATCCTTCAGGTGGATTATCTTCAAGACTTGTACGACCATGTTTAAACCCAGCAACCCATTTTTCTACTGTTCTAAGTGAAGGTGAAGAGTCCTTATGCACTTCTAACAATCGTTCATGAATTTGTTTTGGTGCTGCACCTTCCAAAAATAAGCATTTTATCACTGCAAAGGTTTTTCTATACTAATTATTACAAAATACTATGAAAAAAAAATTGAAAAATTTATCTTTAGGCATTCCGTCTATTTTTGAGGGAACAATTCTTGTCATGATCGACTTTGATAGGTATACGTGAGACAAATGAGTAATTAATCAAATAATTTTACACTCGCAGTCATACAACCTCCCTCACGCTTGACGAGGATGTGAACAAGTTCAAAACAAAGAAAAGGAAATACTAAATAAAGCACTTTGTGTATCTAATTAATCCCTCGGAGAGGCATTCATTCGAAGAGTGAAACGAAACGCCCTTATAAGTCCTCATTATTCCGCGACAATGAATCTCAATCGATCGAACGTTTCCCGGAAACGACATTTGTTTACGCTCGTCGAATGCACCGCGAATTGTTGCTAAGCTTTTAAATTGATGAAAAATTTCGATTACCCGCCGCCGGAGCCTTTAGAGAATCGTTTTCCATCCCCGTTGTTTTCCCCTTCACCTTTCACTTCATTCCGTTCCCGTTTTTTTCCTTTCACTTTCCGAAAAGAGGTCCCCGGAATTGGAAAGATACTTTTGAGCGGAATGTATAAAAGAGGGAAAACGGTTCCATGATTCATCTCGCGCGCGGGAGGAACTGCGTCGGAACGTAAAAAAGGGGAAATTTTTATCGCATTCATACCTTTTTCGAGCACTGCGTAACTCACTGGGTCTTTATGCCCAGAAATTTCAGCCGCGCCTCTTTTGTCTTCCGTTCGAAAATTTCTCCGCCGTTTGTATTCTTTTGTGTTTTTTACGGCGGTTGATTGTTGGGTCCCGATTGGCGCTTAATTGTTGAGGCGAGGGAGTTGTCGAGACGCATTGTTGGATGTCCGGGACGCTGTAACGTAATTAATTGCTGGGGTGATCTAATTGGCGGGATGCATTGTTGGGTGAACGTGACAACGCAAAGGTTGTTAGGTGACAGTGACAATGTAAAGGTTTTTAGGTTGCCGTGACAATTTAAAGTAACTAATTGCTGGTTCAGGGTAGCGTGCGACAGAGTTACTTTGGCACGTGGCACTCTGACTGCCGTGTACTTTTAAATAATTGTTATTAAATCCTTGCAACAAGTCAGGTGACAAGGTCTTTACAAGTTGAAATGCATTACGTTAAATTACCTTGCATTGAATTACATTAGACCGAAGCATTCAATATTATAGATATAAAATATACAGAGGCATCATTACAATTATCCTACACATCACCAAAAGTTAAATTTATATCCATTCATACATCAAAAACGTTATATCTTCAATACTCACACTAATTTTGCGTTGTTGCGTCAAACGTTGCTATTTATACACCGAAATACAGCAATATCCCTGTCTAGTAGTTACAATAACATCAGTGTTTACAATATTTATAGCCAAAATAACAATAAAGGTAGCTCTTAAGTGTCAATTGTTTTTAGATTTTCATAAACGTTCTTTCATTTTCGGGGAAAGGATTGAATGAAAGAACATTTAAGAAATCCTAAAAACAACTTACTGTTAGGATCTAGCTTTATTGTTCTTTTAGCTGTAAATATTGTAATTTAATAATGATATGTATGTATATACGTGAACCTTCATGTTCTTGTAACTACTACTTGTTGCGTATTCTTCATTTAAAAATTACGCTGTAAATTAAATATCTGTGAATTCCTTCAATTATATACCAATTAATACAATAATTAGTTATGTAATAGTGCAGTTTAATGTTGCATATTAGACCCGAAGCTGTCGTTATAACATACATAATATATATCAGCATAAGAGAATATGGATTTGCGCAAAATTTTGGTCCTTCAGTCGTTTACTTCTTCCAAAATGGGTCTCTTTAGACAAATGGGTTACCATTTGATGAGGGTGAAGTGTTTCTCTAGAGATATTGTTGTGTAATAATTTAATAGAATCGTTGCTAGGCAAATGCTCACACATCTTGTTACATGTCTATGGCCGTGTAATATAATTGATATCGAAGAATGTTTAACAATCGGACCATATTCAACAACAATTCAGATAATTTCATACTTCATACAATTTTATGTATATTCGTAATAATGTGAAATTTTTCTAAGTTTTAACCACTGCCACCCGGTCATGCACCTACTAGGTTGTTCAATAAGCTTTATCTTTCGATAAGAAAAACACGATTTATTGGTTTGAAATACATTTTATTATTCGATAAAATCTCCCTGAACTTCAATACACTTGTTCCAGTGATCTTCCAATTTATGGATTCCATCCGTGCAGTGAGAATCCGGAAGACCGGTCTGCCGGGTGACTGTAAACCGGCTCTTTTCTCACGAATTTTTGTATCCAGCTGGCCTAAAAGGTTACAATAGTAATCTGAATTTATTGTTTCACCAGTCTGGAGGTGATCCACGAAAAAAATTCCTTTTGCATCCCAAGAAACTGATGCTAACACCTTTTTGGTCGATTTCTCGACCTTAATTCGCTTCGGAGCCAAAGTACCAAGTTCACACCACTCTTTAGCCTCTTGTATTGATTCAGGATCATGGTGGTAGACCCAAGTCTCATCCATCACAAAGTCCTTTTCTTTCTTTCTAAAACCCTCCAAATGTTGTTAAGAAAGTTGCATTGGAATGTGCTTGATCCACTGTTAGCGAATGTAGCACCCATTGTGCACACAGCTTTCTCAAACCCAAAACTTCAGCCAAAATATTGCTATTACTGCCTAAAGAGATGCCTAGGGCTTCTACTAAATCTCTTTCGGTGAATTAACGGTCTTTCAAAAACATATTCTGTATTTTTGCTACGATTTCTTGTGTTGATGCACTTTTTGGCCATCCTTCAGGTGGATTATCTTCAAGACTTGTACGACCATGTTTAAACCCAGCAACCCATTTTTCTACTGTTCTAAGTGAAGGTGAAGAGTCCTTATGCACTTCTAACAATCGTTCATGAATTTGTTTTGGTGCTGCACCTTCCAAAAATAAGCATTTTATCACTGCACGATATTCAATTTTTTCCATTGTAAAAAAATACTGTGACACGTCATCTTTGAACAGTTGTAAATATACGAATGAGTGGACAGATCTACATGAAACTACACACGTTCATGAAAAAGTAGCACCAACTTTAGACGAATATGTAACGAACCTAACAGCGCCATCTCTTATCGAACGACAAAACGTATTGAACAATCTTATACTTGCAGTGAAAATTTGTAATAATTATANACAACAGTCTTGTTCATGATTAGATGACGTGAAAGCTACTGAGGTATGAGTGATACCGAATAATGGCATGGATAAAGGTTTTCCCTTATCGAATGATAATTTGTAAAAATGATAATATTGTAACGTTTGTGAGGCCATACAACATTAAAAATTTCTGGGGTGGTTTAATTGTTTAACCAGTTTCATAGGTATCCACGACAGATTAATGTATGAAGTTCCTTGTATCTTAATTGTAGTTACATATTGACAGTAGTCTGAGACAATGCAGCATAATTAATTATTCAGGCGATTAAAGTATGGGGACGTATTATCAAATCAACGCGAGTGGATTGAAAAATAAAGTAATTAGAGATACATATTATAACATGGATAAGTTCCTCCAGGTATCATTGGAAAGCTTTGAATTTAATTCTTGATGACATATTAAGCAATGTATTAGACATTGCGAGGTGCAGTGAGAAGAAGAAAATGAATTGCAAATTCAATAGGAAAAAAAGATGAGGTCCTCAAATCCTAATAATAAAGGATTAATTATAAAATATAGAAAACGACAGAGAAGGGCCGATTCTTTATATAGAACAGTCCGCACGCTGTCGACAAACGGTAGCATTTGACGTGATTCCCATCCTCTCCGTCGCAGAATTTGTTTATTCTGCAAATAATTCAGGAGGCAAATTGGCCATTAATTGCCGTCACGCTTTGCTTCGCGTTTCATTCTCCATTAATAATTACCGAATGGTGAAAATGCACCAATTCGCCCACCAAAGAAGAGGCAAAAATCGATGATTATGACATTGCGTTTTATTTTATATGTATTTTTAAAACGCCCCATTAGAGTGAACTTTTACTACACCACACAATATAACATAAAACCTGGTATATACCAAATTGCAACGATAATGTAAATAAATAAATAAATAAATACGACCGTTTGTCACCTGAAGATGTACCCACGCTACTAAACCATGGTCGTATTTATTATATATTGTGTGGTGTAGTAAAAACATCTAATGTTCACATCAGTTCACTCTAATGGAGCGTTTTAATATTAATAATTACCACAAGATTGCCCATGATTCTGTTTTGTTGCATTTTTAAGTTAAAAAAATAAATAAAAAGGAATCAAAAAATGAGGAAATTCTGAATTGGAATACTTATTCATATGGCAACTGCTCTAACAATCGCGGTGTTGCCTAGCGATGCCCGTCGTCCTTCAATTCATTCACACAAGTAATTTATTTCTACAAATCAATCATTAAATTAATTTATTTTCATTTTTACTTTGTTTGAATTCTTTCCTTAATTTATTTAATGGATTAATCAGCCAACAATGGGTGAACTTGATTTAAATTGAAGTGTATTTAATTAATTTGTAACTGACAACAAACTGTGAGTATGTCACTGAATTGAACCGCAAAACAAAAGTTTGCAACAATTGAAAACGACAATTCAAAAGCTTGAATATCTTGTCGACGATGATTACGAAATGAAATTAACAAAAATTTTGTATTTTTCAGTTTTCTTAGCAAGATAAAAGACTTATTACCCATTCGATATCGGTCTACATTTCGCAAGTAATCTTATGGGAAAATACATGAACTTGGCTTCAACATCGCCACAATCGTCCTGCTCGACCAAAATGAGGACTTTCACTCGATTATTTTCGTCATGGTTCTTGTATCGATTTCGTACGCCCATTATTTCCAATTTAAAATTCTTATTAGAGGTTCAAAAACTCCCCGTAAGCCGTTCGTCGTCAGGCGGTACTCACGTTTAGAGACAAACGGGAAATTCCGGATTACAGATTTCTGGGAAAATCCCTATACGCATTTCGGAAACAAACCCTCCATTCCCAAGGGTTCCAAAATCATCCCATGTGCATTTCGGAGACAATGCCTCCATTATCAAGGGCTTCACAATAGGAAACAATATAATGGAAGGATTCAAGAGGTGAAAAACTAATTTTCCATACTCTCCTTATGTGTTTTATTCTGAGCGGATTTCGATCGAACCCGGTTCTATGAATGCTGCAGAATTTCCAAAGGCCGAGTATACAAAATTTAGTTGAAATTGATTATATGGTGTAGAAGTAATGGTCTATGTGTGAATCTTATATGCAGATTGCATTTGTTATTGTGTGTGTTTAACTAGAGATTTCTAGAACTCTATTAAGAATTTTATATGCAAAGAATGGAAAGATGTAATTTAACATGAACTTTCAGAATAATTCATCGAGTGATTTCCATAACAACTTTGTACCACGTTCTCTTCGTCAAGAAATAATGTTAGCAACGGACTGACTGAAAATTATGGAAATTAACATGTTATGTTATAGTTACTTTATTTTCAACCAATTATTTTTTCCGACCATCATCTGCCTTGAATTTATATGCCAGAATAAATCTTATTTTAACAATGAAACCTCGTAAACAATGCAACTTCTTTGACAATGTAAAGTCGTTAACAATGTAACTAATGGAACAATTTCATTCGTGCAAAAATAAAAAAAAAAACTATTATTAAAACTTAATAAACAAACTTCGTAAACAATGCAACTTCTTTGACATTGTAAAGTCGTTAACCATGTAACTAATGGAGCAATTTCATTCTTGTCAAAATAAAAAAAAAACCATTATTAAAACTTAATTAACGAATTTCGTCGACAATTTAACTAATGTTACTAGGTGCTGTAACTTATGCTAATATGCATTTGTTTGTACCAAATTGTTATATAACTCTCCAATAATGACGAAAGTTACCTTCGCAACCGTATACTCTTATCCCTGCTCTTTATTTTCTGAGAGAGCCACTCAACTATTTTCTTTAAGAAGGAGAAAATGAATACACACTCCGGCCTCTAGGAAATCTATTTCAGGAAAGTCCTAGCGAAAAGATAGCTCTCAGAAATAATCATTTGTATACAAAACAGATGACGTTCGTTATTAAAACTGTCCTCGTGGAATGGGGGGGAAATAAACATCCGTATCCTTGGTAAGTAGCTCGTTGACTTCCTCTTCCAAAGTTCTGAGGATGCGATGGTTAATGAATAAGTTTCATTTCTTTTAGTCTCTATACTAACCTGGATTTCTCGCCTAACGAGGCAATTGACCCAATACTCTAGAATAACGGGGATATTTTATTGTAATTATTTCGGAATCATTTCCATGATAAAGATGCTGAATAACATCCAAGTTGTTAATGAAGGGATTTAAACGAGAATAACCTTTTCGGCCAATAAAATCTTTATCATTCTTGTATAAGTTTCTGAAACTCTTTAATGAAACCTCTCCTTTAATTCAAAACGTCTTGGTGTGGAAATATAAATTAAACTAACAAGGAAACTTCATGGTTCCTACTAATGAATTGAATTTTTTCTCATCTTTCATCTCACAACAGTCTTGTTCATGATTAGATGACGTGAAAGCTACTGAGGTATGAGTGATACCGAATAATGGCATGGATAAAGGTTTTCCCTTATCGAATGCTATGATAACTGTTGATCATAGGATCATTGTGGTTCACTTGGTAGATTTTTTTCCACGTGGACATTGTTTTTAGTGCAATGACTCAACGGGGGAATGATGTGCAAATTACTTCACTCCTCATCTAGCCAAAAAAACCTCATCCCCTCATCATTGCTTTTGGTTGCCGAAGATGGAGGGGGATAGGCTGAACATTTTTACTAACATACAGACGTTAGATCTAATAGACAATGCAAAAAAAACGATTGTTGGGGTTTTGTGAACTGTCAAAGGAGATATTGTTAGGTGTTAGAGACAATGCAGCATTGTCACGATGCTTGGATACCCAAAATCAATTCTTGTTTACGAGATATAGAATTCGTAGGGAAATTGAGCTCCTGGGAAGATGTAGACAATTTACCTCTTACTTTAAGAAACCTGTTTGGTAGTCTGTATATACTTAAGTTCACATCAACAATAGTTTGACTATGAAAATGGAACAGAAGGAGAAACACTATAAACTCGCCTTTGACAAAGTTTAACGCGGATTAACTAGGGCAACGATGATTCCCTTCATAGCCAGACAGTGTATGACTTACAGACATCTTATTTGTTGCTGTAGCTCGACTGATATGAATTTTCCGGTTATATCCGTTAGGATAGAACATCACAAGGTTTTTAAATGTAACTTATTAAAAGGAAAAACAAGGGTGTACCAAAACAGCGCTCGACAACAAATTTTAGACTCGCTGGGTATACACCCCGAAGCTATGCCATCTCTTTTCGGAGGAGCGGAAATTCAGGCAAGAATTTCGAAAGCGAGAGCATTGGCATACCTTAGAGACCCATTCATCTCGAACAAGGAGATATACAGATGAATTGGGAGAAACATTGGATGGAGGACGATATTGAAGGCCTGAAGAGATACGTAAGACAGATGGGAGGGTGGAGCATGTATCTACAGGACGCGTATGGAGACGAGAGGCATTCTGGGAAATAACAAGGCGCCGAATGAGGTACGAGAGGGTCGGGCATTAGGTATTCATCGCGGTGGGTGGAGCTTGATAGAGTAAGTCCTCCTTCTTCGTTTGTTTTTATGTTGGCAAGAACAACAAGGTTGCTAGGAGACGTAAGAATTGAGCCGTACTTGTCCTGTAGTTAAGGAAGGTAATTTATGTGAGAAGCGGGGATTAGTTGGCAGTTTTTAGTCTCAAGGAGATGTTTAGAGATACGAGATTTGTACTCAAGGATGAGAATTTGCATTCTTTTCGATGAGGTAGGTTCAATTGATGAACCTCCCAGGGCGTTTGCTTAAACCTTTGGTTGCGATGGCTATTATAACACGGGATTTTTTAACTGTGAGGAATTGAGACTTGATACAATTGAATTGAGATTTGAGGTTTGCAACGCAGATTCAAAGCGTGAAAATCAAAAAGCAACGTTTTCGAAAATACGAATTTAAACTCTTTAAAGTCATTTAAGAACACGCCAACCCGCGAATCGATTTTCGAAGTTTGCAAACCGATTTCGGCGTTTTTTCGCATAAAATCCGGCGTTTCACGAAACGAAATCAACAGCTTGCGATTCGAATTCGACGTTTTCGTCGCTTCGCGTGTTTACCGTTCCGCGAATCAAATTCGACGTTTCGCAAATCGAATCCAACATTTTTGCAGCGCGAACTTTTATTCGTGCTTTTCGAGTCGGGTTCAACGTTTTGCGAGCCCGATTCAGCGTTTTGCACCTCCGTGTCGGCAATTTGCGCGAATTCAGCATCGTACCCGAGTTAGATTCCGCCTTTTATGAATGATGCTTAACCTACACGGTTTTGCACGAAATACCATCATAATAAAGAAAGTTACATGTTTTTACAATATCACCGCAACCACATTGTCCTAATATGTGTCCTCAATTAATATTTGTTGCTCAACCGATACATTCTTACGCAACATACTATTATTGTATTAAAAATTATACGTTTTTGCATTTATTGAGTCAACCACATTGTTGTAACATGTGTCTCAATATTCTATTAACGTTTTCCAATGAGGTTCACATTTCAAAACATAAGGTCAGAGGAAAGTTTTCCAGAATGGCTTGGTGTGCAAAATGTTTGCTATGGAGTGGGGTGCAAATAGAACACAGGTTTGCATAGGAAATGCATCCGCTATAACAATGAACGTAAAATAAGAGAAATAGATGCGAGGAATAGTCGTTTTAGGGACTCATTCTTTCCGCAAACGATATGCGACAACAGTAAGCTAAAGACGTAACTCGAACGGTGTTTACACCCCCTGCCACACGCCGAAAGGCAGCTTGCAGGGTATTTATATAGATGTAGACGCTATTTCAGATGGAATGGGCAGCTCTTATTAGTGGAAATTCATCTCATGATGGTAGTATTGTTGTCGACAGCTGAGGTAATTTCGCACATATGGGCTCCCCCAGGGAATCGAAACAAGGACAGCTAACACAAAAGCAGAACGGGCTACCCACTTGGATATCTGGGAGCCCCAAAATTTCCTTTTATTAATTTTATAAAATTATTCTATGACGTCAATGTGCGCATTTTTGTTAGGTACTGCTTAAGGAAATGTGATGTGACACTTTAGGATGTGAAAAAAATCTGAGTGGATCGGGATTCAAACCCGGGTCTTCCGCTTTCCGGGTGACATCTACATCCCTTCCCTAACTGTGTACTAACACTTTGTAAGAACTGGCAATTATATGTATAAGTTCTTAGTTGATTAACTCTTTGGATATTCTTTAAAAGAACCATATTTCCTTGTCTGTTTGGTACTCTTTTGTGGTATTTTATTTGAAGTTATTCATTATCGGAAGTGGAAAATCTGACACATTTTTTTTCATTAAGTCGGAAAAATTCAGCCTTAGAAGGGTAAGGCTAAACCTAGCGTACGTTAGTTAGCACAGGAAGTAAAAATTGTTCACTACACTACGAAAATATTTGCTTTTCACATTTTTTATTTTCTTAATTTTTACACCTATATACACCTGTATTAACTATTGACATTTGCAAGCGATGTCATGTTTCTATTGTAAAAACAAGATCCTTGTTGTGGAAGCTTTGACAACGGCCACTGCTGGAACTACTTGACCCCAATACACGTTGCAAATTTATCTAGAGGTATATGGCAGCCTTAAGCAATTTACCCTTATCAGAATTGCCTTAGAACTCAAGAGGAATCACAACAATTTTTCTTGGGAAATCATTTTGGGAAAAATACATGATTTCTAAGATTGGTTACAAATTAACATTCCATTCGTCTACACATTAATGTTTCTAATATTTTCTTGGTTGTTGGTACACTTTTGCTTTTCGTGTCATACTTTAACCTCCTTTTATATTCTTACATTTCTTTTGGCGCCGACCCAATGTACTACCCTCTGGTGACCAACGCCGCAACTGGCTACTCGAGTTGCATGATTTTTTTCTATTTAACTCGTACCTTTTTTTTAACCCCAAGTGCCATTCCGAATGCATTATCTCCTTCATTGTTACAGCATCCGGCGGGAGATGAATTGAAGATTCGTCTCCCTGGCGTCGTTTTGTTAGAAGTAAGTATCCATGGTAATTTCGGCGGTGTTTTCGTCATTCAGGATTTCAGGAAGTGTAGAGTTTCGAATAAAGAATCCCAGATGTCGCGTTTTTTCTAACGATTCGACTGAGAATCCCTTTTCAGTCGTAAATCATAGTGATTTTCTTCGAGTCAAAAGTTGGTGTTTATATGATATGGCCAGTTTTGTTTGTGGTATTCGTTAATGCTGTTTCTGTAAATAATAATAATAATAATTTATTATCTGTTGTTCGTGATTGTAAATAATAATTATTACTGAAATGGATGCAATTGAGACTGTGTACTTGTTAAATAAGTTATTGTTATTATTATTCAAGGAGGACCTTATTGTCAATTTTTCCATAATTTTTTACTGGTAGTCAACTTGCTGACATATTGGCGTAAATAGTTGATACAAAAATGCATAAGTTTTACATAAATTACAAGGTAAATAAACGACACAGAATCAGGAGTGACGTTGTGGTAATGATTAACGTTAAAAAAACTCCATTTTATCAAAATTTATGGTTTAGTAAAAGTTTTGTTAAAATGGAGTTTTTTTACAAGGTAAATATATGCCATATGTTATAATGTAATTATTTTTTATTCTCTATTAGGGTAATGTATAAATAGAATGTCGAATACAAAAATTATTATTATCATTAAAAATTATTATTATATTAATGTTCAAATGTTTTCTATACACTCAGAAGATGGTTATTATAAAAGTCTAGGCAGTTTTTAATGGAATTCTTGAGCGGTTTTCCGATAAAAAATGCTCATTACATGATCAAAAATCACTATGAAAATCTGATTAGAGGAGAGATAAGTCTTGGGCCCGTATCCAAGGTAACAATATTAGTGACCCATTGGTACTAGAGGGCTCATCCTAGCCAGAAACTAGGTTGTTGCCAAAATCGGCTCAGCCAGGTCTGGATTCAAAGAAACAATGATAGTAATTGTTTTCCGAGTTATTATTGTCGTCAGGACTTCTTGATTGTTGCCACAGAGATACTCCACATTTATCAATAATTGAAATAATTGATTGAACCATTCTAATAATAGATTAAAGATAAATCGACTTTTTCTTGAGGAAAACTTCATTTTCTAATCTAGTTGAATTTAATAAAGTAGCACGACCTACGAAAATATTTGTCTGTTATGGAGAAATTACAACAAGTTTGATAAAAACTAGGTGGTTTTTGATAAAAACTACCTAGTGGTTGGTAGCCTTCTATTGTGGCGTGCCGCGACGTTTGAGTAAGTGTGCCGCGGAGGTTATGAGTTTAAGAAGAGTCTGGAAAAGTGAGAGCAAAAACGAAGATTCGTAGATTTTAGCATACAGTGGTAAGAAACAGTTGCAACGCAGCGGCGAAAATTCTAAAAAATGCACGGAGGCTGATGGGATGTAATTAGCAATTCCGATTTTAATGAGAGGAACGCAAACGAGATCTCCTGGATGTAGGTTAAGATAATGCGACGGCGTTACTTTTTTCGACGAGGTCCTCAACAATGTGGGGATGCATGACGTAATTCAAGTCCAGACTTTCGCGTAAATCTACAGTTGAGATCGTAAAGATATGCTGACTAACTTGAGAAAGATAGTTTTAAATGTTTGATATTTTTTTGGTGACGGATTTATAAAGAAACCTAGGGTCCAACATCGTTTTCGGCAAACGGATTGTTCGACAGAGGCGTGTAGATAGTTATGTGTGTAATGAAACGATTTACATTTTACTATAATTGCAGTTGTTATCTGTGGGCGGATTATATTCATTTAATATCAATCGTTGCTATATCAAATCCAGCACAATCGATTGTTGCCGAGTCACCTGCTTCCATGTCAATTATAACCGCGTCAATTGCAACAATACAGATATAGTTTCACTATCAATTGTGATCACGTCAATTGTTACCGCGGAAATAGTGACCATGTCATCTGTTACCATGTCCATTGTTACCATGTCCATTGTTACCATGTCCATTGTTACCATATCAACTAATACGATTGCAATTGTTACTAATGGTTACGATATCACTAGTATAAAAAGAGTGTATTAACTCATCTGTCACCATTTGAAATCATCAATTTAAAAATAATAATAAATTCAATTTAAGCTCGTTCGCTGGTTCATTTAAACACAGTTAATCAAGAATACTACTTACAATCGGTTAAAGAATCGGTTTACATCTTCTTTGTTCAAAAGAGATCAGAATAATAGATAGCGTTAATTGAGTTAAAATACATCTAAAATATATCCCAGAGATACGTTATTAATTTCCGTCATAATTTCAAAAATACAGTTGCAGTGTACTCTCGATCATCCGGGCCAGTGATGGGGAGAGGGTGGATGGATAATCAGAAACACGGATAATCCAAAATTTCACTTTTATCTCTCATGATAATATATGCAAAAAACTATTTATTATTAGTTTCCCTCATAGTCTGTTATTTCTGTTTGTTTCGTTGACTTATTAAGGATATCAATGGATATTTTCCTATAGTGGAACCCATGAGAATGGAAGACTTGTTTCCGAAATGCGGATAAGGTGATTCCACAATTAGAACTTCCCATAGTGATACCCTTGAGAATGGAAGCTTTGAATCCGAAATGCGCATTGGATAATTCCACAATTAGAACTTCCCATAGTGGTACCCTTAAAAATGGAAGCTTTGTTTCCAAAATTTGCATAGGGTAATTCCACAATTAGAACTTCCCATAGTGGTACCCTTGAGAATGGAAGCTTTGTTTCCGAAATGCTCATAGGGTAATTCTACCATTAGAACTTCCCATAGTGATACCCTTGAGAATGGAAGCTTTGTTTCCGAAATGCTCATATGGCAATTCTACCATTAGAACTTCCCATAGTGGTACCCTTGAGAATGGAATCTTTGCTTCCGAAATGCACATAGGGTGATTCCCAGAAATCGATATTCGGGAACTTCCCATTTTATCTCCAAACGCGAGTTCTATCAGCAGTAATACGGCCTTGGGAGTGTTTTATACCTCTAAATCGATGTGTGGCAGGGGGTGCATGCACCTTGCAGTCCTTGAAGTCTATCAGTTGAATATCCGACTAATTTGAACTGATGATGATTTTCAGACAAACGACACCTACTACACTAAGTGAACTCAAGTGTGGGTCATACTTTAAATTCCTTGTAATTATATTCTACAACGTACGGACCCCTTTAAAACTCCATTTTCTTTCCTCTCGCTTTATCTCCAACGTGTTACTTTTTCCCACTTTTCCTTTCCTTGGCACATTCCTCAATGGATTTTCTCCTCACGTACCTTCTCCTCGCCTTCCAATGGAATAAAGGGGTCGGAGAATACCCCAAGGAAAGCTGGGGTCGGGACCAATGTGTTATATAACCCCATCGGGGAGGGAATTTTTTCTCACTGCTGCGAACCTTTGCTCATCCTCAACTACGTGCCTCACGTTGGGGTTGCGCGCCCTCTTCTCATACCCTCACCTTCACCTTTGCGGCGCTTATTTTCACTCGTTCGAGGTCCAAATCTGACAATTGAAGACGAATCCTCGAACAAAAAGAAATAATACTCTGAAACGTTACAATCTTGCGAAATTAATGTGTCGTTGTCTTAAAAGTCATGTGCCCCAAAGCTGATTGGATTTTAAAACTCTGCACTGTAAGATATACAATGCTTTATAGAGGGAATGAGGCATAACAGGGAAAGTGAGGAGTGAGGTCATGTGCCCAGAAACTGGTTGGATTTTAAAACTCCGCACTGTAAGATATACAATGCTTTAGAGAGGGAATGAGGCATACCAGGGAAAGTGAGGAGTGTGGTAATCTGTCCCAAACTGGTTGGATTTTAAAACTCTGCACTGTAAGATATACAATGCTTTAGAGAGGGAATGAGGCATACCAGGGAAAGTGAGGAGTTTGGTCATGTGCCCAGAAACTGGTTGGATTCTCAAACACTACAATATTAGATATCAAATACTTTCGAGAGGGAATGAGGCATTACAGAGAAAGTGAGGAATAAGGTCACACGCCCTAAAGCTGGCTGGATTTTCAAACTCCTCATAATTAGATATCAATAACTTTGGTGAGGGAATAAGGAGTACTAGGGAACATGAGGAGCGAGGAAAGACCAGACGTAAAAGGAGCACTGTTACTATGCCAATAATTCTTATTTTTAGCGTTCAATGAATAATGACTCAGTAAAATGGTACGATTCACCATCTCTCATAACTCAGTTTCTTTCACACCCAAGAACAGGATTGAGAAAATATTAAAGGAAAGATGCACTTTTTCTAGTACAGCACATATAAAAATAATAGATATAGACTGATGAAAGAATACCGAATGAATGAAAATAGAAGAGGGACACAATTAGAGAGGAATGTTTTTCAAAGATTAACCTTCGGCATAGAGGTTTTAACAATTCTCTTGAAAATATTTAAACATACCAACCAAATTAAGAAGTAAAAGCTACGATCGGAGAATGGTAGAAACTAGCAATGAAAAGAAAAGATAATCACATGGAAAACGGTCGAATTTCGGTAAAAGAATCAAAAAAATTTCGTTGTCATGGAAACTGTTATTTCGTTACCATAGGCAACGCTCGATTAGAGGTTTTCGGAAAGAAATCGAAAAAAAAGAGTGGTAAAATACTTGATGTGGAGTGTATTGCTGTATAGGTGTGAAACGTGGACCTTACGAAAGGTGGACCCTGAAAGATTAGAGGTCTTAGAGATGTGGGTGTGGCGTAGAATGGAAAGGGTGAGTTGGGTTGCTAGAAAAACAAACACAGAGGTACTAGAGATGGTCGAGGAGGAGATGGTATTAAGTGTAGTATGTAAGCAGAAAAAATAGGTGGGGCATACATTGAGAGGAGAGGGATTGCTGAAGAATGTGATTGAGGGTAGAGTGAAAGGAAAAAAAGCAGAGGTAAAGAAAGAGACAAAAGTTGTTAGATGACAAAGGGATGGGTAAGTTACCAAGTAACGAAAGAAACGGCATTGAAAAGGGAATGCTAAGGCACATGAACCTACCGAGAGGAAGAACACACATACAGACAACACTTTTCTTTCCACTGCTTATTTGTGCTGTGTTTATTTTGCATAGTTAAATTGTTGCGATAGTAACCCCCATTTTACAGTTGCTAGGCAACCGAATGTTTCTATAATAGCTCCCGTCCAGTCTATGCGGCGGAAATTAAAAAAGGTTAAAATTATGGAGTTGGCTGGTGAAAAAAGTGTTGCTGAAAGGCTCGTTACCTTAGCAACGAGATAAAAGTTAATTTCAAGATGAAAATTTCTCTTTCTCGCGAAGAAATTAACGAAAAAATGAGCGAGATATTTAAAGAAAAGAAGGTCGAGGTCATTTTAAGAAAGCATGAATTAAAAAGAACGTCCCCAAGAGGTAAATAATCTTAGAGAGAGAGAGAGAGAATTCGCTCGTTGCCAAGGAAACGGACGTTGTTTCAATTTAATAAAAGCTTTCCGTCGTCCGTTTGTTAAGATAAATGAGTTTTAAAATCACAATTACCTCCAGCTTTGGGTGGGAATCCCCTTTAATTATGAAGACGTTCGTTTCAAAGTATTAATCCGAGAGAGTGTCCTCGGATGCTTTATAAAGTTACGCAGTTTATGATTCGGTTACGTTAATTCTAGAAAAGACGTTATGAATTCTGAGAATTACTTCCGGCTGCTTTAAGTTGCAGAACTTGGTAATAAGATCGGTGTTGTAAGAAGTAACATATTCTAATATTGAGATATATAGGCGTGCCTTCTTATCTTACCTTATCTCGACGAATATGATAATTTTCATTTGTCTCTAGTTATAGGATGGCGGGAAAGTCTTTCTCATTCATTTTCGTCTCAAATTTGAGATAATATGAAACATTGTGAGGTATGAGGGATGCTGAACACTGACATTGATTTTCGTCCATCCTTTTACAACGCTATGAAAAGTGTTAAAGTTTGATCACTTTGCTACATTTACGTCAACCACTTCCGCTTATTAAGAATCCAGCTCAATGAGGTATACAAAGGAAAAGTACCTCACTCCTCATCTTGCCTAGGAAGCCTCGTTCCCTCTGCAGAGCATACTGTAGCTAATGGCGGAGGTGATGAAAATGGAATCTTTTCATAATTATTCAATAGCAAAAATGAGTAGAAATTTCAATCCAACAATGATTATAAATTCCTACGTTACAGCATAAACAATGGATCTGGTTCCTTTACAACAATCAGCCTTCAGGACGATAAAAACATTAAGAAGAGATATAAATACTTAGCAAGATACATTCAAAATTTATATGATTTAATTATACAGGTGAAATTGATACTATATTTGTCTGCTCGATTCTCTAACAAATTATTGGAATTCTGGATGTACATCTAAATGTTATGTTCATATGAGCTCTGCCTACGCATTGACCACAACAAACAAATCGTTTATTTCATTTAACGTATTAATATACGTATGTACACCTCAATGCTCGATCCGCCACTTGTGGCCATTGCTGATTGGATTCTTAAGACTATGGCAGGATATTCTCCTGGGTGTACTTTGCCAAGAAGCCCACCCTGTGTGCTGCGCCGGCCCTGATCGGTAAGGTGGTATTCCAGAATTTCCTTCCCTGTGAGAATCACTTTAGGTACATCATCTATCACAATTGAGTCTCGTATCGTAGGTGTACTTGAGCCATTTTTGCCTTTGCAACAACGAGTAGTGGTGTCGATGCAACAATGAGTAGTGGTGGCGATGCAACAATGAGTAGTGGTGTCGATGCAACAATGAGTAGTGGTGTCGATGCAACAATGAGTACCTTAAAGCAATTTCTACCTTACAGCGGGAAGCAATGGATTCGGATCCATTTCAACAATGAGATTCTCGCATTTAATGCTTAACAGAGGTGCCGGATGGGATATTTATAATTAAACTCGACTTATTGAAGAGAATAGCTTGTAGGGGCGAAGAAAAAGTCCGCGAGAGATGTTACTTTGCGTTAGTTTGGTCACACCATACAAGCTTTCCGTCGTTCATTTGTTAGGATGAGTTTTTAAACAATTACTTCTAACTTTAGTGGAAATTCCTTTTAATTATCATGATGTTCGTCTCAATGTTTGAAAGTATTTTTTTGGAGTATGTCCGTATTGTATGGGACCCTGCCGACATGCGTTGAATTGTAAAAGATATAACAGAAGGCGATACGTTTTGCAAAGAATTGCAACGACAAATCAGTGAGAGTTACTCAGATGCTTCAGGACGCAGGATGGGAGTCTTTAGAAGTTACAAGATTACAACAAAGGATTAATACAATGGATATATTTAGAGAAAGCACGTTCAGAGATGATATAGTCGATTAGATGAGTCCTATCTGTTACATAGACCGTTCTGATACTGCGAGGAAGATCAGGGAAATAGATGCTAGAACAAATCATTTCAAATACTCATTTTTTCCGCGAACGATACGCGAAAGTAATGGATTAGGGAAGTAGATTCATGGTGTATCCACCCCCTGTCTCAAGCCGAAAGGCGGCTTGCAGCGTATGTAAGTACAGGAAAGGAACAGGCAATTTCAAGGTAAGAGATTCATGTTTGCGTTACATCAGCGGTATTTCAAGAAGAAGTAATAAATCCGAAACACGTCATACATTTCGCTCTCGATTTGATCGACAGCTTCTCATGTCGCCCCGTAGAGGGCAGCAGTGTCTGAGGAGAAAGGACATCGACCAAATTGATTGCTTCTTTTTTGTCACCATCCTTCTTCTTCACTTGTCTGTTTCCATAGTATCCCATTCCCCGTCACTATGGAGAACCACTCCTTCCAAACCCTCAGGGGGATTATTCTATCTCGATAACCTTCACCCGAAAAAATGTACCGCTAGCAATTCCATCCATCTACCCCATGTTTACCTCCATAACCCGCATTCTTTGTCGCGCCTTCAATTTGGCTTCTGTTCGATGTAAACTCTACTTAATTCCTCCAAAACAATGGTGGGAAAATTTATAAGCATGAGTCTGTGCTTGACTAGTAAATTTCCCGCTGAATTTCTGGTATCTTGGCATTTAGTCACATCTTTTTGGTATAGAACATGTTGTGCATAAGGGTGGGGGATTTAATATCACGAGAAATCCAGCTGCAGGATGATGTTAAAATTTATTTATGATTCTCTGCAATGCGTGAAAATGAGTTAAAATTTTTTTCACGGGTAAAAACGTGCTTAGAAGATCATGGGATGTAGTCTTTGAAAAAGATGGGGTCGAACAATTAATTTCGGTATAGTATAATAATTTTTAAGGTGCTTAGGCAGCTGAGGTCATTTCATACATATGGGCTGCTGCCTTGGACCGATTTCACCAAAGGCTGGCGGAATTTTAACAATAAGAAAGATTCTTATTTGATTCTTTTTAAAGAGAAGAGTAACGCTTCACTTGCTTGCCTTGTTCTGATGTTTTGTTAGCCGCTTTTACATCACTTGTAGCCAATTTCCTGCAGGTTGGGAATCCTTGAAAGAAAGGAGATTAGGCTGCGATTGCTTGATAAATTCAGAGAAAGTTCATTTGTAGTGAACGGCATATTGAACCCCCTTCTGCTACTTAATCCGATCCGAGCGTAAAATAAGAGAAAAATGGTAGAAGTGATCAAAATCCAACCAGCATGATAAAAGCAGGAAGAGATGCAGTTGTTTCTTAAGAGATTTTCAAAGTTCGTTTAGCTCAATAATATAGGTAGCATAGATACGACAATTGTTGACTCTGAATCGTTAGTTCGATACAACGAGTTGTAGAATTTCGCTTGCAATAACTACAAAACAAATTCTGTTATAACGTCGTTTTTCAGTCGATCCTATGAAAGGCGTCTCGAGCAGTGTTTTTTCCCGGTTTATCAGGGTAATCCACTGTTTAAATCCGTGTGAAACGAATGAAGAAAGGTTCTTCTTTTCCGAAAGATTTTAATGGCGCTGTGGAATTTAAGGAAAGAAATTAAGGACCCCAAAAAAGTTAATTATTTCGCCAGGGGTTCGTAAAAAAAGTCTTTATCATTTCCCATCTGTTTTTTTTATGGGAATTTAGGTTTGAAAATGAGGGAAGGACGCCTTTCGTTGGGAAACTAAGTCCCTTTTCGTCATCCCCAACGCTTTTTTGCCACGGAAACAGTTTATCTCTCCGTTGCTTGGTTACCACTCTGTTTCGTCGCGGTAGGGGTTATTATTTAAAATCGCTAAGGCTTCGCGTTGAATGGGATTTATTTCCTCTAATGCGTTGTAGGGAAACAAAAACTTCCAATGGAAAGGGTAAGCTACGATATTAGCAGAAATTTTAATTTCTGTTTTTTAAAATACGGCCTGAAATATCCTCAAATTCTCTACCGTTACCTACCAGCAGCTGTTTATGTATTTATTCATTCCTTCGATGCGGGCAGAGCCCTGTTACATGGATTAAACAGTATATAAAGTTTTAAAACATTATGTCATCTCATTAATATGAAAATACCTCAATAAAAATTTGTGCATATGCATTATTATTATTATTTATTCTCCCGGAGAGGTTAGGCCAAAATAGCCTCTCTTCCACCTAACGTCTGGAGATATTACATGGTATAACTATTAATATTACATTAATAACTAAAATAATTAACTAAA
Source organism: Ladona fulva (assembly GCA_000376725.2). Taxonomy (NCBI): domain Eukaryota; kingdom Metazoa; phylum Arthropoda; class Insecta; order Odonata; family Libellulidae; genus Ladona; species Ladona fulva. The sequence continues at coordinate 143,320 of KZ308602.1, forward strand.
ATTAACTGAAATCTATGCAAAGGAAAAAAATCTCAACAATAATACAAACATGGATAAAAGAAATATTATAATTATATAATTAAATACATAATTAGACAATAAAGAGTAAACAATAAGAATAAAGGGTACAGAGAACAATGAATGGTAAACAAAGAGAAATATATAAGTTATGCTCATAAGAAAAAAAAACACAAGCTATAAAATCAAAGAAAATGAAATTATAGGAAAAATCTTGTTGGTATAGATAAATGTACAAAAGGTATAAAACTTTTTTAAACAAGTTTTGTGAAATCACACTCAAATTTCAGGAACTCGTACCAGAGAAATAATAAAGAGAAAAATGTCTTAGAAGAAACTTACAATGCAAATAAAATGGCGTTCAAGACAGTCATACGATGATTAAGAATTATTTCTGAAGCTACGTACTATGTAATTGCACAAGGATAACACTTATCGATCATAAACCAAGAATCACAATTACATCAAACATTGGATGTTTAGAAATAACAGCTATGAATGATATGGAGAGGAAATGAAGCTTACTAGGCCCCTTGCTTTTCTATGCTGAACCAGAATGATATGGGTTTGGAAAAAACACGAATTGATTTCTTTTGAAGGAAAGGGGGGATTTCTCCTATTGGAACATTTTCACGGATATTGCGTGCAGTTTTGCGTTTATATTTTTAAGGTGAGCACGAAAAGAAGAACAATCTATCACCTTGTTTATCATTGTCACTCAAAATATATCAACAGCCGTTTTACAGAAGCAAGTATCTAAGACACGTAAGCTATTACAGCTATTAAATTTGGAAAATGTTTGAATCGATTTTCTCATGGTTATTGTCCGTTGTCATGGCGAATGAATTTTGTTGTGTCAACAATGTGCTGAAATTCAATTATCAGTTAGGAATTATCTTCAGTTATCAATGATAAAAAGTAATAATACAGTTAAGTATAAAGTTATAGTATTGAGAACAATTGCAATCATATATGTGATTATTATATAATAATCACAGATATGACTAATATATAGTAACAATGAAACAAATAAAGCAATAATGAAAATGGTATGTAATTCACCTTTCTACATCCGCCTACTCCTACTGAAGTGCGAAAGGTACAACGAGGTTCTTAATGTGCTGAGATCATTTTGATCATTTTCCTTTCTTGTGGCACTTGTCTCAGTTTCGTAGGACCATTGTTTCTAATGTAATTTAGTGAAAGAACCGACCTCTGCAAGTCACGAAAACGTAATTTACGTACATCTCTTAAGAAAAATTAGAACATTAATGTAGAGGAAACAGTCCTCAGTCGTCGGAGATTGTTGAATCTGAGGTTGTTACTGGAGTCATACTCTTCCTCAAAGAAACTGGGTTATTCCATAACCTTTAGAATGACAGTAAAAGGTAATAAATTTTATAGGAGGTTCGAGACATTAATGATTTAATTATAGTTAAGCCCTTTAAACCGTTTTATGACCCTTAAGGGTTTTATTAGCCTCCATTTCATTTAATTTCCTTTTATATGAAAATGGGTGAATATATTGACCCTGATGTTAATTTTGGTGTCATTTTCTGAATTCTATATCTGGTGCAATGAGCATAGCTGTCGAGGCACCAATAAAAGTAATTCTACCATTACTTTAATAAAAATGATAAGGAGAACGATACTAAAATCATAAAACAACAAAGGGATAATAATTATATTAATAATAGCGAATAGCGATAACAAAAATGACAACAACTAATAATGAAAGCATTAGCAATTATCATAAAAATGATAAGGAAAAGGATACTAAAATCATAAAACAACAGAGCGCTAATGATATTGATGTCAATATCAAGAGGATAATAATGATATCAACAATAGCAACGATAACAACAATGACAACAACAATTAAAGAAAATAATAGCGATTATCAGAAAAATAACAAGGAAAACGATACTACAATCATATAACAACAAAGCGCTAATGATATTCATGTCAATATTAGGAGGATAATAATTATATCAACAATAGCAAAGATACCAACAATGACAACAACAATCAATGAAAACAATTATTAATCGGATACATTACAATCAAAATAACGACATTAATGAAAATTCTCAAAAGTGCCAACTGCTTCCTAATACGCAAATCCTTGCATTGATTTCAATGATCACGAAAGTACACCTCTCCGCCATTTTGAATCTCATTCCCACACTTTCCGTGGTCGCAATGGCCGCCTCGAGACGAACTTTGGTTTATTTGCTTCCCGAGTTTTATCCTCGAGTAGAGAGCTGTTTAAAAAAGAGTGGACTCAATATTTATCCATCGTGGGCAGGAATTACGCGCCTCGACACCCCCTGGGAAATCTGACTCGCTTCGCTGGGGTCAGATTTTAAATTGGATTACTAATGTCACTCTAAGGTGCAGTTACGTCTAGTGCGCCACCTGGCCAACTTGCGGCGAACCGCTAAGGGAGTGCGTCGCGCCCGACCTCCTCCTATGAAGGATCTTCGCCGATTTTTTTTTTGAAGAATTTTTAAAAGTTGAGGAATCATTTCGGATTCCTTGAGTTTTGAGAACAGACCGTGATAACTGAGATTATCCGTGTTTTCGTGCAAGGAAACGTGACAATTTCGAACGTCTGGATTTCTTAGCATTAGCAGTCTTTAAGGATAAGTGTTGCGTGATTATCGTCACGATTTTTGTACGTTGAAAACATGCGTTCAAGAGGCTTCAACAACAACAAAAATAATAGTAATACTAATAATATAATTTATTGCAAAGATAAGATAGATAGATAATGTAAATGCTACATAAATAAATATTCTTCCTTGGTTGGCTTACAATTTACGAAATGATAGATAACTTCATGAAAGCTTTACCTAATTACATCATGCATTCATAATACATACATAAGCATATAAAGCATTCGTGGAACCATGGTTCTATTAAAATTAATATGTAGAGGCTGTTGGTGGAACGCCATGATAATACTAAGGAAAAGAAAAACTTTGTATGTTCCACAACTTTGTTTTAATTTCGACCGGTTTCGACCAAGGCTGGTCATCATTCCACCAAGTACAGCCTCTACATATTAATTTCATCTTTCTTTCCGCTATTTTTATTCCACCATCAGTCTTCCAGATTCGAGGTTTATAAATACGGCAACCACCCACTCAATAGCATTCGTCTTTCCAGAGACTTCAACGCGCGGTAAGGGCTCTCTCCACTCGCGAGATTCTAACACCTCCTTTTCAATGAAATTCATTACCCGTGTTACCCCCAGCTTCTATCCTCTCCAGTCGCTTCTTAGCCTTCTATCCAGCTTCTCCGTGACTCTTTCGTTAGTGCTCTATCCTAGCCCTTATTTTCATTTCCACCTCGCTCTCACTTCGTTTTATGTCAATTTCATTATTTTTCCATACGTGTACATCTTTTGCGACGATGAGATCCGATAGATCAGTGTCTCTTACGGAAATAGCTGTCTTGAATCNAAAAAATAAATAATACATACATCATGCCTAATGCATAGATAAGCATACCGTAAGAAGCATTAATGATGTAAACCATGGTTGTTTGTATTTTTTTTAACATACAGGTTAAAAAACAAAATGGAGGGCAAAAATATCAATCATTATGCCCTCCTGAGCCAGTTAGTGGCTCATCAAGAGGTGCCGTGTTAACAATAGCCTACAAATAACACAATTACAGAATTTAAATTCAAATGCATTTAACATAACATAATTAAAGAAAACCCATAGCAATAATAGAAACCTTCTAGTCCTGAGTCTAGGTAGACTCGTCAGAAATACTTAATGCAAAATGTTAATACATTAGTAATTCACTACAATACATAGATAAAATCAAAACTCTACATACTACATACATAATTGAAATAACTAGATTTTAATTTCCTTCTTCAAAGTGGATAGTTTCTCTATGGAGTGCAGATTGTATGGTAAGCTGTTGAGAAGTCTAGGGATAGTTACAATTAATCTATTTTTACCACTGGTGTTGTAATAATTTATAATAATAATAATAGCAACAACAACAAAAACGAATCGTAGCAAATATATAATCACTTCAAGACCATTTTGAGTTGTTAACATGCATTGATTATATACATCAATATGAGTGAAGGGGGGAAAATGGCAATACCATTACTCGTAAGCCGAAAAAAAGCAAAGAAATCGAAAATAGGGGGAAAAAAGTGACAAACGGTTTCTCCGGAAGTGCTTTAATAAAGTAGGCATCGACTCCTTTTGAGAATAAATGGTTGGAGCACGGAGATATTCTTTATCCCCAGCTTTTTCTTCATTCGGATCCGCTGTTCTTTTTTGCGCTCAAGGGGTTTTATCGTCGACTGGGGAAAAACCGCGGAGGATCCGTCGCAGCCCAATTAATTTCGAAGGGATTAAGTGCGAATTTAGTGCATTTCTCCATTATGAAAAGACGTGGAAATTTTTTGCGAAACGAGAGACAACCTGCGAGTTTCTTATCCGTTCTTAGAGATTTCGTAAGAATAGGAAGTGAATTTTCTTGTATTTCTTCCAGCTGTTGTTTTCTGTGAAATGTATTCCTCGAGGGTTATTTTGATTATTCATTTTCACTTAAAACTGACTCAATGTGTCGATCGTGCAACAATGACTACTTATTCTGTACCGATTGTTAGCCAACAGTGCCTATTTAGAGGCCGAACAACAATGACGATTCATCAATCATGCCTAACGACAGCTGATGTTTACTAATAATGCCCATACCTCACTCAATTAAGCGCTTGCTGAATAATTCGCATATTCTCATAAGTCTGGCATAATTGTTGCAAGTGATTGTTGACAATTTTTGGTTAGGTAAATACGATGTTTGGATATTGTAGTAATTTCAAGTGATTTTATAGCTTATTCCGTTGATATTGGGATTTTAATTTTCCTTTTTTTTCGCATATTTTTGAATTTGATTCTTAGTACTAGTGTGACATGGAACGTTCAAAGCCCATTTGATGGTTCTGCTTTCCTATAGCCTCTGACGGTAGGATTTGTACGAAGAATGTCAGGTGAGTAAGCATTAGTAGGTTTATAGATAGGTATGTTATGAGTTTAGTGCTTATACATAGTACGTATTATTTACTAGTAAACGCCCCCGTCAAGTATAACGGAACTTAATTTAGTTTCGAAATTCTTATAACACTCATAATATTTAATCTACTGTTTTCAAGTCATGAAATCCTACTCTACGTACATTTCTTATAGAAAAATATAAGAACAGGTTATCCTCGTGTACATATATGGGATAATTCATGAAATCAACATTCAACAAAGTCAAAGGGATGGGTTGTTTATTTCCCAAAAATGTTACGAATTTTCCGTGTATTTTAAAAAAGATTCTCGAAAGTTCGGAACTATATTAATATTTTAGAACTAAAATAAGTATCTATGATCATTCTCCTTTCTTGTGACATTCGTCTCAATTTCGTAGGACGAAATTCTAATTAAATTTTATAAAAGAAACGACCTCTGAAAGTCAATAAAACCTACTTTACGTTCATCTCTTATGGAAATGTATCATGGGCATTTGGGTTCAAACCAGGGCCTTTACAGATATGAGAATAGTTTTCCTGAGGCTTTCAGTATCGTATAAACACCATGCAGTTGGTTTCAGATCTCTAAGTCAAGCCGTTTCTGAGATAAATAGGACGAACGGACACACATTTGCTTTTTATATATATGATAGTGCCTGAGCTATGTTAAATAGTGTTCCGGGTAAAGTAATTTTTTTCTCGTTGCCTTTTGAATGCTGTTTTCAGTACTGTTCTTCATCCATGTCCGTTTTACATCAAGTAACACCCCTAAACATTTCTCAAACGTCTCGTTAAGGATGCATTCTCATTTCCGTAGAAGGCTTAAAGTGCCTTTCTTTCCGTTGTTCCTACGGAAATGCACACGTGTGCAGTTTTGAGGATTACGCATTACTTTAGAAGCAAGATTCATACCCGTGACCTGCAATAGATTAAGAGCAAAGTAATGATCAGTAATGGATTCCGAAAACTTTTAGATCCTAAGAGGAAAATTATGTTTCATTCTTTTACGAAACAAATTTCCAATTAGCTTCGAGATAGAAGAGCCAAAGCTAGTGAATATGGTGTTACTACAGGACTTCCCAGGTTTCATTGTCATTGTTGGCGGATGCACCGAATTGTCATTGTTGATAAATACTCAATGTTGATAAAAATTAATTGGTCATTATAAGCCAAGAATATCTGTAACCGTAGCTAATAAATACCCACGGCTTGTCATTGTTGATGAAAAGTCATTGCTGCTAAAATGGGATTGTTATTAGACAGTTATATATTCGCAATCTAGTTATACTGAAAGATCATTATTGATAAATAGTCACTGACAATAAAAATTAATTAGTCATCAAAAGCCAATAATATCTGTCGCCGTAGCTAATAAATACCCAGGGTCTATAGTGTTTCATTGTCGATGAAAAGTCATTGTTGATAAGCTGTGATTGTTATTAGAAGGTGATATTGTCGTAATGCAGGTAATGATAATGGGTTGTAATTCCCTACATTACAACATGGGAGAGTTTTTAGAGCTTTAGATACTGTATACTTAATACTGGGATTTGTTAAGTAAATAATGGTTCATGGTATATTACGTTGTCATTTGTTAGTTAATAGACGTCCTTACAGATAAATAAACTAATTAAAAATACAGGTTACTACACTTACCTACATAAATATATTCACGCCACGCACGCCTTTGAAAATGAATTAAGGAGTTAATGGAAGATTCTAACTTTCATATATAATGGAAGATGATAATTTTCGATTGGAGCTGATATTTGAGGTCAATAATTAACTCTTCTTCACGCAATTTAATACATGTATAAGCCCAAAATTTCGAAACTAGGAACCGAACAAAAAATTGCGTCCCACCCAAAAAAAAAAAAGTTTCAGGCGACAGTCATTAACACGGAAATTTCCCCATAAATAAATACACGCGGAATTGGAGGAATGGGTAGAATGGAAGACGCAGAAACCGCCGTTTTTTGCACATCTCCGAATTGATAATCACCTCTTTCAAATGGAAGCGACAAGCGATAAAAAAATGGAACAAATCGCCCAATTCGATCGAGGGCGGCAGCAAATGAGAATTTAATTATTAAAGCAATTACTGCTTGCAAAAATGTCCCCACAGGAAGTCGCGAAAAAGGAAGGAATGGCAATGCAGAAATGGTCAAATTCTGCGGCGATTCAAGAATGAATAGAATTCGGAGAAGCGCGGGAAACATGCATTCGCCCCATTTGAAGTTGTTACTAAGTAACGATGGCGTAAATAGCGACGACTGGAGACATGGTAACGGCGGTATACATTAGCAACGAAATAAACAATTCTCACACAATTGCTGAGTGGTGAAAATCAGTGAAAAAAAAAAGAAAATTTTTTTTTCAAAATCTGGAGGAATTTCGGATAAAAAATTGGGATGGTGTGTCAATGATAAGAAGATTTCGCTAATTTCTTATTTAAATTAAGACATTTTTGATTCGACGTATTTATTACATCAATTAAGAGCCAGTAAAACTATTATCACACTTCGCAATGAATAAATCACGGAAAGGTGTTTACTCGCTTCTCAGCCATGTTTATTGGGAGAACTTTTGAGATTTTTTGCAATACATTTTTTTTTGTATGGTAGTGAACAGGTTCCGTCCGATACCACTACTATGTCGTTAGGAATATATTAAATTTCATGAGGCATAAATAATACTGATGCTAGGTTAGTTATCTTTTACCAGAATAACCACAAAGAATATGATTAACTGCAAGGAAAAAATACACAAGTGAATAAGTACTTTAACTCAAGCACCTTAATTTTTAATGAGAAATATTCTATACGTGTTCGAATTTAAAGCTTTTGAAATATTCGAACCTATGTGCTAAAATTTTGTAACGGTGAGAATTTTTGTGTGACAGTTATAATCAACCCTTAAACATGTCGTAATATTGATAACAATAACCATAATAAGAGAAATTAGATTACCAATAATATCAAAAATATGACAGCGATGGTGATAGCATTTATAATATTGGTAACAACGGAAAAATAACACTTAAATAATGATGTAATAGTGATAACAATAACAATAATTATTGAAAGTAAGAATCACAATAATAACAGAAAACATCATAAATCATGATGCAATCATTATAGCAGCGGTAGCAATGGCAAAATAACAATTGAATTATGATAACAATAATTGTAGAACAACAATAATAAAATAACAATGGCTATATAAAAATGACTAAGTATAACTTAAATTATGATGTACATGGTGATAACAACAGCCATAAATATAAAAAATTAAAATCACAATAATAACAGCAATTAAAGAATGATTTTCGTTGTCTTACTCTGAAGTATTACGTTACTGATCAATAGATGGGAATGTAGACGTAATATTCGAAGTTTCGGTTTTCGGTTTCTGTTCCGGTATTCGTTTTTTTCTGTTTTCGGTTACGGATACCGAAAAATATCAACATTACTGCAATTATGACACCATCCATAACAACTGTAACAACGGGAAGACAACACTTAAACTGTGGTGTAATAATTATAATGATAACAATAAATATAAAATTTAGCTTCTCGATTATTACAACAATACATCAGCAATGATAATTCCATTTATAACAATGGTAAAAACGGCTAAGTAAAGGAATCTCTGAGGGGGCTGATTCTAAGCATCTATTTTCTTGGTTTTTCTTGTAGTTTTAGATCAATATTTGCAACAGGGTGGCATGGTTGTCTTCGAAGGTTCTAGTCAGTTATAAAAAATAATAAAAAAGCAATGAGTTTTTGAACGAAGCTCAATTTTTTTCTTGTCTGCCCTTTACTTGAAATTTACGCTTGTATCTACAACGCTTTATATGAATACTCTCTCACGCAGGTTGGTAATATTATGAAGAGAGTATGTATAAAAGTTAAACATGACTGTCAAGGCGAGAACGCAAAATAAAAATCTGCTCAACTGATTCAAGGAAATAGTGTCTTTGTGATCGCAAAAATAATGCCATATTTGGCAAGTATAAGTTTATCGCGAGTAGTAAATCAACTCTCTTAATTCTACTGTATGGCGTGGCTTAATTTTCGCCCTGGAAAGTGAATTCTCTCTCCCCATCCATCTTCAAAGCTGTAACTTGTCTTCCCGGCATTCAAAGCGGCCTGTATCAGCTCAGAAGCTGCGCACGGAGTTAATCAAGCCCTCCTTCATGCCCTTTTAATGGTGTGGATACAGAAGGAAAAATAACGCCCGAAGATAAGAAAGGTTGTGTTCTCTCGTTTGCCTTCATCTCATCCTCCTCCGTAACAATGTCTCCTTAGCAACTGCAAAAACGCTGCCCCATTTAACTGAACCCTATTCAAACGGATGTCATTGGCGAGAATGGGATCGAAATTTCATTTTAAGTTTTATGTTGCTAAGCAATAGATGGCAATGCTCACGTAATTTTCGTACTGACGCTTTTGTTTTTTCGGTTTTCGATTATATTTTGTTGTTTTCACTAAGGAAAAGAAAAACTTTGTATGTTCCACAACTTTGTTTTAATTCCGACCGGTTTCGACCAAGGCTGGTCATCATCAGGTACATTACATGGGAAGTACAGCGTATTTAAGTGCAGAAGGGAGGGTCAAAGGTTTCCGGTTTTCTGTTGCCGGTTTCGGATTTTTGTTTTGGTTTTTTGTTTTCAGTTTCGGTTATATGTTCCGGTATTCATTTTTCGTTTTCTCGGTTTAGGTTTTACGGTTTTCATTTTACGGTTTTCTGTTCCGGTTTTCGTATTCGGTTATCGCTTTTATTTTCCGTTCCGTTTCGGTTATATTACGCTTTTATATTTACGCATTTGTTTTTTCGATTATATTTTGATGTTTTCGGTTTGGTTTTGGTTTACCAGTTCCGGTTTTTGTTTTCGGTTCCGGTTCTCGGTTCGATTTCGGTCCCAGGTTTCCGGTTTTCCGTTGCCGGTTTCGGATTTTTGTTTTGGTTTTTTGTTTTCAGTTTCGGTTATATGTTCCGGTATTCATTTTTCGTTTTCTCGGTTTAGGTTTTACGGTTTTCATTTTACGGGTTTCTGTTCCGGTTTGCGGGTTCGGTTATCGTTCTATTTTCGGTTCCGTTTCGGTTATATTACGCTTTTATATTATTATTTACGCTTTTGTTTTTTCGGTTTTCGATTACATTTTGCTGTTTTCGGTTTGGTTTTGGTTTAACGTTTCCAGTTTTTGGTTCCGGTTTTTGGTTCCGGTTTTTTGTTCCGGTTTCTGTTCTGATTTGATGGAGAGTGACGATGAATTCAATTCGGCGCTGAATAGAATCTTTTCATGTAAAAGTTAGAAGAGTCACACAAATGAAAATTGACCACGTATCGGAGGAGATGAAAAAGGGAGTAAGAGATGGAAAGAAAGAGAGAGAAAGAGTAAAAGAGGAATTGTACGTGCGATGAAAACGAAAAACGTGGAAACTTTTCAAAGGCTGGCCGGTCTTAATTGGCTCCATTCGCCCTAACAGCTTGACACTTGGACCGCAAGAGAGAGCCCGATTAGACGCTCGGATTGCGGCGTGTTTTTCCTTCTCTGACGTCACTTCCTCACGTACAAAGGGTTAAGGGAATATGCGAAGGTGACCGCCTAGGGATTCCAACTTCAAAGAGACGTGAAAATTTGAATATGATTTATTAGAAGGTGATATTGTCGTAATGCAGGTAATGATAATGGGTTGTAATTCCCTACATTACACCATGGGAGAATTTTTAGAGCTTTAGATACTGTATACTTAATAATGGGATTTATTAAGTAAATAATGGTTCATGGTATATTACGTTGTCATTTGTTAGTTAATAGACGTCCTTACAGATAAATAAACTAATTAAAAATACAGGTTACTACACTTACCTACATAAATATATTCACGCCACGCACGCCTTTGAAAATGAATTAAGGAGTTAATGGAAGATTCTAACTTTCATATATAATGGAAGATGATAATTTTCGATTGGAGCTGATATTTGAGGTCAATAATTAACTCTTCTTCACGCAATTTAATACATGTATAAGCCCAAAATTTCGAAACTAGGAACCGAACAAAAAATTGCGTCCCACCCAAAAAAAAAAGTTTCAGGCGACAGTCATTAACACGGAAATTTCCCCATAAATAAATACACGCGGAATTGGAGGAATGGCTAAAAAGGAAGACGCAGAAACCGCCGTTTTNCGAGATTGTGACTAATTAGTCACAATCTCGTCCATAAATCTTCTTACACCTAACCCTTGAATAAACTTCTCCATGATTATTCTAAAGAAAACAAAATCCGACTCCGGTCACAGAAAATATATTCGAAAATGAACTGAAAATATAAATTTAGTACTGTTCTGTTAGACCAATAAACATGATTAGTTTAGTGTTTTTTAAATTTCAAATAGGTGAAAGTAATTCTGGGAACCGAGTTGGACAATGAATAAAACAGAATTTGGCATTGAATCAATGGTTAAATAATAAATGCTTAACTTATTGAATCAATAAAAGGAAATGGAGAAAGATCTATCCTCATTGTATGACTCATATTTGTATCCATACAGACCTTTAGTGGCCAAACCTAACGCCTATGTTCTAGCAATGATATAAGTACACCAATAATTACCCATTATTGACATCTATAATGATGCCAACGATAAGCCTTGACGTTGGCATGCCAACAAAGCCACAAGTTAGATTATAAAACAAGGAACAATCAAACCTTGAGATCCACAATAATTTTGCAACAAAGAGAGATGCAAAAATGGAATCTAAAAAAATAACAAATAGGCAAGATCAACAACAAAAATCGACCAAATCGGTTACAATTAGGACTAACAAAAAGTAATCCTTTGGGAGGAGGCATGGAAATAAATATTATCTGATGACTATGACGGAAACATAAAAATTATTTTTTAAATGATCCGATCTTTAAAACCGGTTGTTTGGAAAGAAATTGAAAATTACGGAAAACTTCTCGATTTCTCTTACTTACGTACAACAATCATTGGGTTTTAAATTCCATAAAAATAACAGTTTCTGGCATAAATTCTTGAAAATAATAGATGCTAACAATAAGATGAAGAAATGACAGAGAAATCGTCTGTCGTCGCTGGGAATCGAAGCCGGGTCTCCAATTTTCCGGGCTGTTGCTTTGTCCTTTAAGCAACCGTCCGGAAAGTTGGAGACTCGGGTTCGACTTCCGGCTACGGCAGACTTTTTCTCTTTCATTTCTTCATCTAAAATCAAGCATGAGAGATATCATCAAGACCATACGTTTATCATCGCATATTTATTTATTTATTATACATTTCCGTCGCAGTTAGACGCCAAGTCAGGTGGCGACGGTAACTTACACTAACTTGACAACTAATACAATAGACAACAATTAATACAAACAGTCTTTCTGTCTTACATACGCATCTACCAAAAATTTGTTATACACGCATCTATGCCTATCGTTATTTACAAACTACTCTATTATTATATTTACTACTTAAACAGCTATGAATTATATCTACAGAAATCTTCGAAGTAACGATGCAATTGAAATATTCAATATAATAAGTACACACACACACACACAATATATCATAACAAAATATTAAAATTTAACTTTAAAATGCAATACTTAAACTTAAGAACTATCCTTGGACAGCATTAGCCCTTGTCACTATTAATCATGTAAGAACTCTCAGGGTTTTTCAGGATTTGCCAACAATAAGCATAAACTAAAATATATTCCAACAATAAGCGTCCGCCGCTTATCCCAACAATCAGCCTTGACAACGATAAATAACAAGGAAGCAATAAAGGGAATGCTAACGTATAGGATAAGTAATAAAGCATTTAAGCTCGTTTTTCTCGCCTCAGGGTGGCCACACTTCCAGTAAGTTCACCTGGATTTCTTCTCCCTCTAGAATGTCTGTATTTCTCCAAATCATTTCCTCTGTTGCCGAACTTGTTTCGCCTCCTTCTTGGTCTAGCAAAGGACACCAACTCGCCCACACACCTGCACCTCGTGATTCCCCTCGCGAACCAGATTTCCCAGAAGACATCGCACGTCCCGCTCAAAGGAATATGGGGGGCGGACAGACGGAAGAACAATTTTGCAGAAGAGGGGGAGGAAGATGTATTTGGGAGAAAGAAGGGAAGATGATGGAAAAATCATCTCTTATGAAATGGAGGAAAGGTGGGAGAATAAGTTATGGATAGTTTCGAAAGGAAACAGCGCTCTTTTTCTCTGAAATAAATGTCGTGAAAGGACTCCCGGATAGCCAAGTGTGCTGCTCGTTTGCGTTTTGTGGAAGTGGTCCCGGGTTCGATTCCCGGTGGAGGCACAGATGTGCGGTATGACCATACCTGTCGAAGTGCTTTCGACAATTCTACTACCACTATTCCGAAAGAACTTAGATGTAGATGGCAGGAAAGTGTAAGGGGTTAAAAGTGTTCATTTAAAGGGTTGATCAAAGATACAGATGCAGTAGGAAGGTTCTTGGTTCATATCTATACCTTCATTTCTCTTTTACTAACCCAATTAGGTCTATTTAAGGCACTGGTGATATGATTAATATTTAGCAACGATCCGAAAATTCTTGCATTATTTCATAATCGTATAAATTATAATTTATTAGATATATAGAGTATTGTGGTTCATAATCATTAATTACAGCATTAACTAATAAATTTCGTCTCATATATCACAACACTGCCACCATAACGCTGCAGACATGTGTTTAACTGCAGTGGGAAACTTGTAAATACATAAATATGAGAGATATCATACCAATACAGGTAGAGCTTGGAAGATAAGCGAATACTACCTCACACCTCATCTTCCCTAGTACGCCTACATGAGACTGCTCACGATGGTGGAGTGGTTGGCGTGCTAGTGCTCCAAAACCAAGGCCCTGGGTTCGAGTCCCGGTTAGTCGCTTTATTCCTGTTAGGGAATGGCTGTTGGTGTTTGGAAATAGTTATAAAAACAGGCCTAATTAGCGTTTCCGGTTTCCATTATAGATTCAATAATAATAATAATAACAATAATAACATTAATGATGATGATGATGACGACGACGATGATGATGATAAGTTGGTGATGATGATGATGACAACGACGACTACGACGATAATGATGATGATGATGATGATGATAAGTTGGTGATGATGATGATGACAACGACGACTACGACGATGATGATGATGATGATGATGGTGATGATAAGTTGGTGATGATGTTGATGACAACGGCGACGATGATGATTACGGTGGTGATGATGATAAGTTGGTGATGATGATGATGATGACAACGACGACGACGATGATGATGATGATGATGATGATAATGATGGTGGTGATGATGATGCTCGGATTGTAGCTGAAATAATGAGTATCTTAACCGAAAGTTGAAAATACCGATTCAGTATTCAAAACTGGCCGACAATACATAACAATGAATTTCTTGGTTACGGGATCTCAATTAAACAAATTTATAAACTCACGAAATCGTCTTTTCAACACAAATTAAAATAGATGCAACTGTTGATCCACATTGTAACAGGTTCGTCGTGAAATACGTGGGGAAGTAATGAGAACTACATTCAGTTGGCTAATTATCCTCGCATGATTGTAAACAAGTTGATTAGCAGTTCATTGTAGTGATTGATCGGAATGTTTTTAATTGTTGACATATCCGTCCACTTGATTGAGTTGCTCGTAGTATCACTCTGAACATTTAGTAGTCAAGCATTATCAGCACCATTTTCTTTCTCGAATCCTTACTTTTTCAGGGTATTTAGGCAAACAGCTATAAACATAACATACAATGTTGTGATATGTACGTGCTACTTCACAAAGATGTAATAGAGGGTAGAATGCAAGGCAAAGGCAAAAAATGTTAGATGACATAAAGGGTGGGGTAAGTTACCAGGTAGCGAAGGAAACGGCTATGAATAGGGAATATTAGGGCACATGGACCTACCGAAAGGTAGAACACTTACGTATGTATTCCACAAAGGTTTTTCAGCAATAACATTTTTACCAATAAAAATGTTTTATGCCAAATTTTTGCATTCTTAAAGAGAAAAAAATCACGCTTTCACGATTTTTCCGAATGAAACTACTCATTAGACCCAGAAAATTAGAATTGATAACTCGTAAATACAGCAAAGATTTAATTGCAAATGATAATTTCTACGTGTCTGATACCGCAAAGTAATCAGAGACACTTCAAGCAGTCGTAGATTTGCATTTGGCGAACGCATTTCTGAATAATTTTTGCTGGTCCCTTTCCTATTCTCAAGCAGCTCAATCCGTTAAAAAGCTATGACCACGAATCATGCATTTAGGATGTTTAAAAAGTTGGGAAATTTAGAGGAAATTCGAATGAGGTATTTCCTTGTTAAAATCAGCACATGACAGAAACCCAATTCATATGGCTGATCTGCTCTTTTCTCCCATGATTCCATTTCGAACCAAGGAAGCGGAGGAACAAATTCTGGGGAAACCGAATATTCTAGAAAAGCAATAGAAAGAAGGGTCAAAGTTGTGAAATCGTTAATGGCCTCGACCCACGTGTTCCATCGGCATGAAATTTTAATGGCGGAAAAAGTATTGGAAGGGATGAGAATTCTTAGGAGATTGGGCACACAGTATGGGTGAGAGCTCTTCAAGAGAAGGAAATGCAAGGTATTGGAGATATCCGGGATTTATAATTGCCTAGGAATCTAGAGGGACTTTGCGTTGGGAGCAAGACCTCTGAAAAAATCGAATTTAAATTGAGGCAAATTTCAGTTCATATTCTTCACCAAGGTAGTTCACCGTTTGCTGGATATGAGGTAATTTTGGGTATAATTGGATATATATGGGGAATATGGGTGATTGATTTTGAGCCTTTATTTGCAAATGCATGGTTATAGATAGATTCATAAGGAGATTTTATTCGCGAATTGGTTGGAGGAAAAAAGTCCATGGGTGATGTTGTTTTTCTTCAGTTAGTAGTAACTTGAGTATGCATTTATGGGAAGCAAGTGTTGTATTAGAAAACTAGGAAAGGTTCAGCGAAATAAAAATAAACTCGTCTTTATTCAAGGGCGAGATCGTGACAAATTAGTCTCTTCTTACATATAACCCTTAGTCATTACAGAAAGAATGAAAGAGGTACTGGGAGTTGAACTAAAGAAAAGAAATAAAAAAGGAACTATTATGTGGGTTTTTAAAAAAAATCTAACTCTGCACTTAGGATAAAATTAAAACCCTGCAGGAAAACGCCCACTCGAAGGGGGGCGAGAAAAACCTGCGAAACCTACCGACATTAACAAATAAAATTTAAAAGAAGAGGAAAAATTGAGTAAAAGGAAAATGTTAGCAACACAGCTGGAAAAATTAGACCAAAAACGCATAATTCTTACAAAAATTCATATAAAAACAGACGCTGGATTTGAAATTATAACAAGTAGAAATGCGTCGAAATGCGATATGTTTTGATACGACAGGTCAATAATTGTTACCTCAATGCTCCATAATTTAAGATGGAATGTTCTCAAATTAAACTCAATATGGGAAGGCGTTACCTCGTGGAAGGCCATTACAATGAAATAAAGACCGTTTCGTACATTCAGGCCTGATGATGCTAGGACACTAGCGAAACATGATGCCATAAATAAAATTGCTGTGGAAGTGTACGAAACGGTCTTTATTTCATTTCATTCTCAAATTAAGGTTAAATTTGGTTGAATTTCCGAAATAAATTCGGTGTTAATACTTCCTCGAAGGGCGTTGTAGATTTTATGTGTCCATGCTGTTACAGTGGGAAGTAAACTCCTGATACTTGCACCTTCTGCAACATGGTATGTTGATGTAGATGTGGATTTTTCTGTCGTGATAGGATTAGATGTGCCGGTAGTACCGGCTTTAAAATCACATCTCGTACGCAACCATTACCGCGGATTCAATTGTTGACTTTTCCTCTACTTCGACTCAAATTTTAACACTGTCGCCGTCAATAACTAATTATTGGAGATCCGCTGTCTGATTGTTGACCTCATATCTTGCTGCTCGCATGGAAACAACATTCTATTATTGGATATATAATTGTCAACCCTCTTTTATTTCGTATAAATTGATTATTGTCCCTTTTAGCTGTGCCACCGTTGAATGTATAGATCAACAACTATGCTCATATCTGTTATTTATATTAAATTACATTTCTACATTCATATTTTATTACACTCTAAGCCATAAATCATTGGCTGTAGCTTGATGTAAACGAGTAATTAACCAATGCGGTTGTGTACGAGGATTACTTAAGGTGCAGTATCATTATTGTTACCATCACATTCTTGTAGCATTTTCTGGTAATCAAACAAAGATTCACTTATGTAATACAAGTCATCGAGTTCTATCAACACCACTCATTTAAATTCTTGGGAACGTTGTTTGGTTGCCATGACGATGACTTCACAAAAAAACATTTCCAGCCAGCCAATGATTGGTATTGAAATAACTCAATGACTTGTAATATATAAGGGAAGCATTGTTCACTTGCCAGCTAAGTGAACTCACATCGTCATGGCAACCGACAATGCGATATTCAAGGAAGAAATCGTCCCTCGGCGATAGAATCGGCGCGATTCGCGATTGCAGTCATGTCCGCCGTGTCTCCTTTAGGTAGAAAGAAGGATTCCTCTCTGAATCAAGTCATTTGTGCGGTACTTCCTAAGCCAAATTTGGTCCGTTGCAAACATGTCCACTGCAGGAGCCATGTCCCGATTTCGGCGCTGCATTCGCGGTAAAAAAATGAATCACGTTTGAGCGCAAGGAGAGGAGTAACGCCGCCGCCATACCTCACTAGGTGTCGCTTTTGAGTTTGAAATAAAAAGGAAATGCGATGTGATGCTTTTGTGAGGAGGGTTGCTTAGTTACCGACTGAGATGCGAATGCTGCGAGCGGTGGACCCAATGCTACAGTTACAAGGATCGGTGAGGAATAAGAGTAACTCCATGTGAAAGAAGGAGCTGGATGGTGAAGATGTATTTATGTATGTATACACACACAGAAACGCAATTACTCCAGTTGGAAAACATGTACGAAGGTAATACATGAGACGTAATTATGGCAATGGTATTATTCCACAGGTAAGCCTAGGCTATAAAACAAACAATCTGTACTGCAATTCATAACGAAAGGAATGACAATCAAGCCTCATGAGCATCAATATTTTCGCACCGGTACTGTAAACTCAAGTCATTTTATGCAGAGACGCAAGAATAGAACCAATAACACGTCAGCACGAGATCAAGAATAACAATGGAAGCAACAATTAAGAAATAAGCGCAAGATCGAGATTAAAAATATAAACAACGATTAAGAAATAATAGCAAGATCGAGAACAACAATGGGAGCAACAATTATGAAATAATAAAAGGATCAAAAACAACAATGGTAGCAATAATTAACAAATGAAAATCAGTTTCCCTTTTTCTTGGAATATAAAGGCAACCACGAGACAACAGTCTCCCTTATTTATTCCACACAACAACGAAATACAGGTTTAAAATCCGGATATAGGGTTGTTAAGACTACCCGGCAACCGAGAAAATGTTCCTCGTATGTTTGGATGAAATTTTTTGTCGTCACTAGAGTACATGCTATCCCACGTACTGATTGCATGTGCCAAGTACAAAAGGCCTTATACTTGACTTGACATTTAATCCTAGAGGAAAATATTTTAAAGGTTACAATTTGTAGAAAACTACCCCATGCATAGATATTATCTTTCGTTAATAAGATTCTTACATCAATAAAGAAACATATCGAGCAATATTTGATGGAATATCTCCATAATGTATTAATTTAATTAATCAATTAACTCCATAATTTATTAGTCTAGTTTTGTGACTCAATCTTTAATAAATTTAATACCTTACGTAATTTTCTAGTCCGCACCTGGATATCTACAGTTCAATGTATATTCAAAGGCAGCTGTTATGGAACACAAAATGAAGTGTCACAAGGTCACGCCATACCTTATATTGAATACGACAATACAGCAGTATCTATTTCCATAGGTTGTGTGAATATTGTAAGTCGATTGAATATTTTTAGCGCCGCTTTTTATCATCAATGTACATTTTAGCACACCTTTTTATCATCAATAAACTCTAACGCCGCCAGATGAATCTCTAATCGACTTGAAGTGGAGCAACAATAAGTGTTATAACACGAGCTAACAATAGCTTTAACTTTTCCTCATCGTTGGAGAGCGTCTTGTTTAACCATCGCCTAGGTAACGTAAACATTGAGACAACAACAACAAGTGTAAACTAGCCAACAATACTTCACCTTTGTCCTCGTTGTTGGAGAGTGACCGTAAGTCGTTCTATTTGTCCGTAAGCTCGGTAAATTTTAGTGTAGTAAGCATTAATTTCAACATCCTTTAGATTCCTCAGATCTTTTATGCATAAATGTGTTTATACACTCTTGTTTAGCCATCGCGTAGGGAACGTATGCATGGGTGAGTGGAGATTTAGAAAGGACATTCTGTTTGCCGAATGTAGTGATCCATCGTGAGCATCCAGGGATAGAGAGTGCGGGAGTTAAAAGAAATGCGGTAACAGTCCTGCTGAAAGTCTTAGTCAATACAAATAGTCCAGGTTTAGGCGGAAGTTGGTGGTCAAAAAGGGCGGAGAGATGAGCTCTGCGCTGAAGCGCTGACCCATTTTACTCACGCCGCTGACCGCCCCCCATACAGAGGATGCGTTTCCGGCTCCTGATTCCGCCTCCTGCACGCTTATTCTTTCCGTAAAGTCCAAGAAATCCGTAGATTCCGAAGGTCTTTTCATCCATCAGCATCTTTAGGATTTAGAAAAGAGTCCCTTTGATTTAATCTATGACTGGTTAGGGTCATCGAATCTTCCAGCGCTTACCGACAGGGAAAAGATTAAATTTTTAATGCTGAAGGATACACTTGGTAAAATTTTCCACACTGTATTTATTGGCGACCAGTTTCGTAAGTTAACCCTGAAGATGTAAGTTAACTTACGAAACCGGTCGCCAATAAATACAGTGTGGAAAAATTTGCCAAGTGTATCTTTCTGCAATGGCTTTCCACGAAGTCACACCTGCTAATATCGATTTTATTAATTTTTATTTATTAAACACGAATATACTTGTATATACAATTAGAAAAATGGCCGCGATGTTACCATGGTAACCGTTCACTATGGAAACCATTCACCATGGAAACCGTTCCGTTCACCGTGGAAACGACATAGGTGTATTATTGCGTTCCTTTGACTTTTCGAACCGTAATAGTGATAATAATATTGCAATATTGTCGACCTCTCAACGAGTAACCTAATGAAACCCCAATGGAGTTGGAGTGGAAATGAATAAAATTGTAAAACTTAAGGATAAAAAACAGTGAAAAATAACGACAAGACTCGGGTTCGAACCCAGGTCTTCCGGGCAGATTTTATGGATGTTTCGTTTAGCAAAATGTTTTCGCTGTCCCAGGCCTTATTACTTATCTGAACTAAATAAATATCTTAAATACCGTTTGCTGATACTGAATCTAAGTAAATAAACAGTATTGATTTTTTCCACGGAGACGTAACTTTTCCATGGTTACAATTGAATATTTTTTTGTCTAATTAAATAAGAAAAAGAATAACAGTGCGACATCGAAAGACTCAGTAAAACGAACGGAAATTACCTCATTGCTATTATTGCAATATTTCTCTGTTTTTTCACATTTCATTGTTTCTGTTTTCCTTGTTGATTTATCATATATTATTTCTGTTCGTTTTACTCTGTTTCATCTCATGTTAATTCAAAATCTCTCATTTTCTCTATGAATGTGCAATTATTGTTTTTTTTATGGCTTGTTGCTGACAGTTTATTTATCTTATTTTCCCGCTTTCTTATTTAAATTTTAGTTGCTACTGTCAGTTGGTTTTCGCAGGTTTTTCACGCCCCCTTCCCTCGTGGGCGTTTTCCCGCAGTGTTTTATTAATTTTTTCCCAAATTCAGAATTAAGTCTTTTTCTTAAACCCACATACTATTTCCTTTCTCTTGTTGATTTTTCTTTTTTGTGCCTACCAGAAGCTATCTCGTTCTTTCGAATGTTCAGCGACAAAGGGATAGGTGTAAGAAGGGGATTAAGAAATCTCGCCCATCAATAAAGACATTATTATTTGCCGAATTTGATTGTATTTTTTATTTTACAAACATCATTAATTGCGCAATCTATCACCGCAAATATAACATGAATTTATAATTATGTTTACTTTGGTCAAAGTTTCAACTTATGCAGTAATATTGTTTCGGCTGTTTAACATACTATATATTTATATAGTCTCTTGGCTTGGATTACGTACCATGTTAAACCTTTATTTCACAAAACTGTAATACTGAATGAAACTTCTGTTATAAATAGACTCTAGTTAACACGGCACCACCTGATGAGCTTTTATATGGATGGTTTTATTGTTATTGATATTCAATAATCGTTAAATTTTCTGTATTTGCGATAATTCAACCTGTTCACAATTACTATTTTGGTACTATCTTTAATGTACCCAGGTAAAAAAGAAAAGATTTTACATGAATTGATGTAAATATTTATTGTATTAATATTGTTGATGTATTGTAGGACTTGATTAAATAATAAACCTATTGTTGATTTATTAATTATTACCATTGTCTTCATCGTTATTAATATCAATATAAGAAATAGGGAGCCACAAAATATGCAAATTTTATGGCACCTCCTGATCAGCCTTTTTATGTTTTTGTACAATGTAATTGAATTCTTGCTGAAAGACTTAGTTAGCCACTAGAGATTATTCATAAAATCCTGTTTTTTATTGTGTATGCCTTTATTTATACATTTTTATAAAAAAATATTGTAATATGTTTGTAACGTTTGTAATGTCGAATTAATTATAAAAAAATTATTTTTACAACTTCTTCTAAAATGGCGAAAAACTTTGGCTCGATAAGCCACTTCCCTTATGGAAATTCCGGTCGGTGCATCCTAGCAACCATCTCCTTTGCTTGGCGACGAATCCCCGTTTAAGCGTTTAAATTATGCCATTTATTCAGCGTTGCGTTTGATCGAGTGTTCGCGTCGCAGGGAGATTGCGGGCGAAGGAGCCTAGTCGGATTACCCATCTGTTTTGGCTAGGATAGATCAAGCAGATATTACTCGGCTTGCGCCCTTGATGAATATTTAGGATTGGTTTCAGCCGCCTTGGCGAATTCTCGCAGTGATATCTTGGAAAGGATTCGGATCCGGGGAGAGATGGATTGGAATCCGTAATTATGAAAAAGGACACGAGGTGTTGCAGAGCAAGGTTCGTATGCAAATGGCGTCATCTGCATTTCGATTGGGTCGACAATGCGTTGCCTGGCGGAGGTGGCTTTGATCAGCAACATTGTTGGAATGATTCGGTAAATAGTAATTTGAGCTAATCCAATAATCAATGTAGTCGACAATGTGTTGCCTGGCAAAAGCGACTTTGATCAGCGTCATTGTTGGAATGATTCGGTAAATAGAGAAAGTCCAATGATCAACGATGCGTTTTTCAGGAAACTTTGATTGTTACCATTCCATTAACAATTAACTCGATAACAGTTATGGGCCAATGCATTCGAATGAGTGCCAAATGTGTTCTTTGTTGGCAGCAAGTGTGATCCAAACGATTTTTTAATTCTTTGATGGTTAATTACCTAAGCTAATCTGATAATCAGTTTTAAACGTGAGTTGCGTGTTTAATGATTAGTTAATTTTAAATACCTGCATACCACGACATTTGTCCATTGTGATTCGTTGCGAAGCTAATCAAAGATCATCAGAGGATATTAATGAGGCCAAATAATAAAAGGTATATCGAATTAGTTAGAAACTCAGTTAATTTACAAACTATCGGATAATTAACGGCTAAATCAAATCGTTTGGCGATGGACCTTATGGGGTTTTAGCAGGATCTATCTTTGGTTGACAAATCGATGCATTAATTTTGAATAGAGGTTAATTCGATTAAAAAAAAGATTAATTTGTCATTAGTTATCAGTAATTCGTATGTTGATGATTGATCATTTCCGCTAATGGAATCAAAGGGAAATGTAATTATTTTATTCTGCCTGTCTGCTCAAGTGTATTTAGTTTTCCCTGATATATTCCGAAATTAAGCAAGATTAAATCAACAATACACGCCGACCGAACAACAATGTAACAAACTAGTTAACTATTCAAGAAATCTCTCTAACTTGTTACCTATGTAGATCATCGTCATATCGCTGGTAACTATTTACATCATTGTTATACTATTGTTATTTATTATACCATTGTCATATTATTGTTGCCTATTTACGTAATTGTCATATCATTGTTAACTATTTACATCGTTGTTTACAATTGTTTACTAATTACGGCATCCTTTACTTTTGTTATACCAGTCCGTTATCAATTATAATAAGTTAAACAAGTAAGCTTATTTTCAACTTACTGACAAACTAACTTTAATGAGCGGCTGAGAAAAATCATCTTTCAGGAAAAATTAGGTTAGCTTATAGAACATGGAATTGCACAGTTATTGTTAAGGAGTACGATTTTGTCTTCAAAACTCCACTGAACTATGAGAATTAAGTTATTAATGTATAATATATATCAAAACGTTCCGTTTAGTTCCTCACGACGCTGAATACCGATGCGTTAATTTTAAATGGAGATTTATTCGATGAAAGGAAAGGATTAATGTATCATTAGGATTTATTAAAACAAATGTTACTGATCGACAAATCGATGCATTAATTTTAAATAGAGGCTAATTCGATTAAAAGAAAAGATTAATTTATTATTAGTAATTAGCAACTCGTGTGTTGATGATTGATCATTTCCGCTAATGGAATCATAGGGAAATGTAAGTACTTTATTTTGCCTGTCTGCTCAAGTGCATTCAGTTTTCTCTAAATTCAATAGATTAACAACAACAAAGAAGCTAAATTGAAACCCGAGCACCGTTGTTGTACATCATTGCGAACGGCATTGTTAACTCATTGGTATCCAAGCAAACTCTCGCACGCAACAATGAAATGTAACGATAGGTCCAAAAATGAAAAGATGATAAATGGTTATTTGTACAACGGTGATCGTCTTAGAGGTTTGATCTAAGGCTAGAACTTATATTCTGCTTTGTATTCATTTGCTGTCAACTTTGACGGCGAGTGACCTAACCTAACCCCCGTCGAAATTCGCGGTGAAGCCCAAGAACCACATCCCTCAATAAGCAATCTTTGTGGAGTAAAGGGAAGCTATTTCAGTGGTCCGACTCCTTCTAAATTCCCGGCACTCGTCCGGAGAGATGATCAGTTCCTTCGAAGGACACCGCTGCCAAAAGAAATAGAAAAAAGACCTAGAGAGAGAGAGAGGGAGAGACCTTTGTCGATACTTGACCTATCGCATCCACGGGGAATCGTTATTCTAGGATTACGTCGGGGAAGATTTTGGGATAGCTCACGTCTCTCGTGGTGTGTGTAGTTTAGAATTACTTTTTCCTTCTCCAATTCGGTCAGAAAAGAGAGCTTATTGGCTTTTAAAGATCCTTACCTTTAAGGGTGTTCACGAGTTGACGCCCCCGCTGGTATCCTAGCACTGAATTCTTGCTCCTGGGAGGGGGTGGTAGCTATGCGATTATGCCGGTAACTATTCTATTATGGTATTACATCCGTGAAACACGATCTTGACGAATGGAATTTAAATGTGGGAGAAGATGCGTCTTTAATTTACTTTTGACTTGTTCAAGGCTGTGATGATGTGTTGGCTAATGAGGTATGAGGGAATAATGGATGTCACTCTTTATTGAAAAGCATCATTCATTTGGTCATTGTGTCGAATTACGAGGAATTTTTACAATTTTAGCATTCTGGTTCGGTAGTGGGATGGAAAATGGGAAAGTACCTCACTCCTCACTTTTAATTCTATTCGCCGCATGCCCAGTACACAGTTTGAAGCCATTGGTAGAGGAGTTGAGGATCCAACCATCCTCATGGGTGACGGTTTAATCGATGGGTATTACTCGCATTTAAATTAGGAAAGTTTGAAATTTCGTGGAAAATCAAAATTTGGAATCTCCATGGCTACCCGATTTCTGACACTAGTTAATAAACAAAATTACGTAGCAAATGACACTACTTACGTCTCTATGGAAACCAAATTATTGAAACTGAACAGAAACAAAATATAATATAATATAACAAAATAGAACTTCCCATAAACTTGATCAAGCTCTTAATGCCACGTAAAACTTACTTATGAGTAAACAGATACGACATCGTCTCCTTGGTAACTTTTAAAAATTATTTCCAGTGATGGCTGTTTCGTAGGTTGCTTAACAACGGATGCTTAAAAATTTCAGTGATTTTGAAGCAGGAAACATTGGCTAAGGGATTCTTAAATTGCAAGGGAAGGGACGGTTTTGAAAATATTTAATTTCAATCAGAGAAAAAGTAAAGTACTGAAAAGTACAATACAACTGAAAGATGCGCAATTTAAACAGTTGGCTTTCTCCATAAACGTCAACAAGATAGCATTCTAAAGAAATTAAGTCCCTTTTCAAATCCGCGTCAGCTGAAATCCCGAAATTAAATCGCGCGTGATTTAAGAACGCGTCGAAAACAATAAATCTAAAGCATCGTAAAAATTGGCCTATTTTTCAACTTCCAACGGTCGAGGTCTAATTCGTCTCCTAGGCGACGGAATTAAACCGGCGTTAAGAGCAGATTGACTGGGGAAACGGGTCCTTTCCTATCAAGGTGAAATATCCCGGGTGGGGAGTCGTCTCTAATGAAGAACAATTAAAATGGCGAAAACGGTCCCATTTTGGAATTCAATTTGTCGGCCGTCAAATAACGCCCTAGTTAAATCGTGGGGGAGTAAAATGGGTTGGACGTCGTACCCTTTAAACTGCTTAATGGAACTCTAATAGAAAAAAAAAGGAATGAGAGTCATTTGACTCTGCCGCCCAAAATTATGTGTCTTTCCATCTTTAGATTCCCGCCATTTCGAAGGCCAAACCGATTTTCTTCTCAAAAGTTCAAAGTTCACGAAGAATTTGCTCTAAATGTTAAAGTTTTTGCGAAATGTAATTGAATTTTAATTATGCGTTAGACTGGCTCGAGTTTTAACGGAATTACACTCGATGCCAGTTGATTTTAATTGTTGTCGATTGTTTATCATTGTCGTCCCAAATGTTTCCCTCCCGAGCTGCATCTTCAACAATGACGGAATTAAAATAAAATTGTCCGTTCAAACTTGATTAAGAATATTGCTTTACTTCGTAAAAATATTTGTCGCTTTGAAATATATTTTTTTTTTCATTCAGAAACGGCTTCGTTTGGAAAATATGAAAATTTCTTCTTCGCTATTTACATGAAATTACAACCTTTACTCTCAACGTTAAAAAATATCGTTTACAGATGATTTACATTTACATCTATGTATGTATGCATGCATGGAATTCTCGAAACGAAAATTTTTAGCATCTACTACTCTGATGTTTCTCTCATTATCAGAACGGCCTATATAACAGGGAGGACGCATAATAATCATCTAGATGATAAAATTGTGTGAAGTTGAAACCCAAAGAGCCCCAATTTTTGTTACAGGAGCCCAAAAAAAGGGACCTCTAGTGGAGGGCAGCACTGTCTATGCATAAAAGACGCAAAGAGAAGGTTTTTACACAATAAACAGAGGCGGTTTGTATAACTTTACAGTTGTATCTAAAAATACGCACCATTCTAATTGGGCCCTAACTTTGAGGCCCCAAAATTGAAGCTTCGCATTTATCACCGGAGGGCCACAGGTAGGCCCAGTAGATTCCAAACAACGTTCGAATCCGAAGGTCCACAATTCTTTTCTTGTTGGGGCCCCAAGTTTTTTGTAAGGGCCCCAGAAAGAGACCTCTAGTGGAGGAAAGTACTGCCTATGCATTAGAGACTTAAAGAGAAAGTTTGTACACAGTACAAGTATAAAATTAAATTTGTTTCTAAAAATATGCCCCATTCTTATTGGGCCCAAATTTGAGGGCGGAAAATTGGAGCTTTGCATTTATCACCGGAGGGTCCCAGGTAGATTCCAAACACCATTCGAATCCGAAGGGCCCCAATTTTTCTTGTTAGGGCCCCAAATTTTTTCTTGTTGGGGCCTCAAAGAGGGACCTCTAGTGAAGGGGCAGCGCTGTCTATATAGAAAAGAGGCAAAGGGAAAGAAGATTTCGAAGGCGTAAAGAATGGCAGAAGTGTGAGGGAGGCAGGGGTTCCGTGGGGGGAATAGAGAGACCGCAGACCCTGAAAAGGATATTCCTCTCACGCACTCACCTTCCTCTGGTGAGGTGAAATATTCATGAGGCGAAGGCAGACAGCGAAACACAAGGAAATGATAAAAAGAAGGAGCTCTGGTGTAACGGAATGAAATTAAAACCCCCAACGAATACATATGGGGATTCGAAAGCGGTAACAAACTACGCGGAAGGGTATAAATTAATGGTCCTAAGGGCCTCGGGTTGATGAGGGATGAAAACTGCACCGGTAAACGACACGTTTATTTTCTTACCGGGGGCAATTTCGGGCGTCTTTTGTCTTACGCCTAACAGACGTTCCTAGCTTAAAATATCACGCTGTTTTGCAATGAAAAGTTCATTATCTAATCACGACAAGAATATTACGACATATAAATGGAATTGAGAAATCTAGGGTGTCTAACGTAAGTATTGAGAAAAAGTGTTACCTTGACGACAATGGATATTGTTGAAGTATACGCAGGTATCAATATCAGATATGAATGCATGGAGATTATTATTACGATCACAGCTTAAAATATCAGGCTGTTTTGCACTAAACAGTTAATTATTCTAATTGCGATAAGGAAACAAGCATGTAAATTGAATTTAGAACTATATGGTACCTAACATAACTATTGAGAAAAAGTGTTACCTTGACGACAATGTATATTGTTGAAGTATACATGGGTATCAATATAAGGTATGGATGCATAAGGAATATTGACCAATCAGGAACAATGCAGTAAAATATTCCATTAAAAAGAACGTACTTAAAGTGATATTAATTCCCGTATATTCTCTCCTCCATCCCTGGATTCCCTATCTCTTTATTCTTCATTTCTTTTCGTTACAAGAGTATTAATTGAACGTATAGCAAGCAAACAATCTCGGTCTTTTCCTACCTTACTTTCTTTCCTAATTTTCCAAGTTTTTTTTTTGTATCGTAAAGTCCTTTTTTATAAAACCAACAGTATATCCTGCATTTTTCTGATATAATTCTGATATTATTCTTCTCTTTCTTCATTTTCATGGTTTAAATTTCGCGCTGTATCCTCTAAAACATCGACAATACTCGAGTGTTGCCAATTTCCACGAAATACGTTGCAACAATGCCAACCTTCATTGTTGTCGAGGACGCCATATTAAACCGTGCGGTAGCACTAAGAAAGGATGATCGTATTAATACTCGAAATAATTAGCGAATGAAGGAATAACATTATGATATTAGCGATCAGTTGAAAATTGATTTAATTTTACAACAATGAAATTCTTTAAAAATGCTAGACAATAATCTCATAATAACGAAAAGAACGAGCTGGTTTTTGCTTTTCCAGACGTTGTCACCTTGTCGTTACCCAGGTAACTTTCGTCGTTTTTCCGTATCCCAGGATGTTAATTAGATTTTGGATCCGAATTTTCCTATCTCCGGTTGCCTTGACTACCAAAAGTGTCTAACCGAGCTAAATACTAATATGGACCTCCATAGATTTATCGTTGAAACACACGTCTTGAAATATTTTTCGTTTAAATACGTACTGTTAAATGGGGTGGGGAAGATAATGAAATGTTCACGTTTATTCAATAGTTGATCAGTCAATAAATATATTGAATGTGTCATACGCTACAGCATGCTTTTTAAAAATTCTCATCGTTATGAAAATATAAGGTTTCCATGGGAACTCAGCTCCTTCTAGGGATTCAATCGTACCTTTGTGATCTGGTCTTATCAGTAGACATTATATGCCTTTAAATTGTTAAATATAAATAATAAGATGATGATAATGACGATGATGACGACGAAGATGATGATGATGATCATGATGAGGATACGGTATTAACTTAGCGGTTTAACTATAGTATTATTATTTATTCAGAGACAAAAAGATGAGGAATCGAAAGATTGTTGTTATCATGTGTATATGGACATTGTTTGCATATCTACATCTACATCTACATAAGTACCCTGTCTTTTAATATTAAGTAGGCTGGACCCAGGCATGCAAAACTATGTATCATAAAATAAAAACTTTACAGGCGTACCAACGCTAAGATGTGCATCGACGAATCCTTATATCACCTTCAGAGGTGGTGGAATTCTTTCAGCACCGACTCAATCTTTTGAGGCCTCTCTCATGATTCCTTAAGAAGGAAAGACGAATGGGAACCTGATTCCCACCTCCAGCAACGCCGCGCCTTAGTTATTTTTTCCATGACAACCCTCCTCGCAGGGTAATGCATATTATATGTCCCTTTCCTGTTTGCATCCCCTCAAATTCTTCCCACACAACCAATTCCTCTTTTTCTTCGTTTTTTCATCCACTTCTTTCACTCAACGCCTTCCTCCCTTTCTCCGTGTCTTTCTTTTGGTGTCATCCATCTTAAAATTTGCATCCTTTTCCTTTTTTCTCTTCTTTTTTCCTGTGTAACATTCAACGTGTTATGCATTTGTATGTAAGTTTGTGTGGTAGCCCTGGAGAATGATGACTCAACGTGATAAATCATATTTACTTAAAGTGCAACAATGATATATATATATATANNATGTTATATATATATATATATATATACAGAGCGTATACTTATTACATTATTACAGGGAACTTAGACAATGCCTTAGGTTGTCATGGTGATACTTTTTCAAATCAGCGTAGTTTTACCGAAATTCAGTAAGTTATCACGACCAGGAGGTGAGGTACATTACATTAGGATAACATTAAGATCCTTCACTGAATTTTATTTCCTATGATTAACGTATGAAGTATGTACGCCAATAAATAGTAATTTAATCTTCCTAAAATTGACATTTAAAACAGAATTTCCGTATTAATTATGGTGGAAAGACATGAATCTTTGTCGAACTGTAGTTGGAATTCAGAGGAGTCTGTATTTGATGGCATTGTTGTACTTGATGGCATTGTGACAACGATTTGCGACTTGTGAAAACTTTGTTGACAGCGATTTACCATGTTTATGAGAAATTTGAAGGTCATACGCAAAAATACGAGGTAATATGTGTATATCTCAACTCAACGATAGACTTCAGTTAAGCTGACGAATATTTCTGCTTTTAAATATTTCCGCTCACGATATTTCTCGATTTAGATTTCCGTGTTATGCCGACTCGGCGAGCCGAAGGAATATGAAATTATATTTATTGAACATAATTTTTCTACAATATATAATATTTTGTTCAAGTTGTTGAAAGCTCGCTCACATGTTTGCTTACATAAAAAGTTTACAAGATGACATATAGAGAAGGCTTCCTACCAATTATTTTGTGTATGCTGATAACTTCCAAAGTAGTCGCGGTAGAATCTCATTGTCGTGCACAAAAATCTATTTTGTTGCGGGAATCTTCATTGTTAGACACTCGCAACAATGCATCACGGCAATACCACTCGGTTTAATATCAGTTCGAAAAAGTCTCGGAAGTTTGAGCATTGGAATTTTGAGATTGTTGAGATTTCATTGTTACTCGGAACAATGATTCACGACAATTCATCTCAGTTTTAATGATAGCTCGAAACTCTCCTTTCACTGCCACTTAATATTTCGATATATCACCCCAAGTGCAGATTTTTGCGTGTTGAGGGGATTAACCTCACATAATATATACTTACCGACTTTTTGTTGTTATTATTATTTTTAAGCTATAATTTCAGCTTTACTTAGATGAACTAAACATGTTTTTAATTAATATAATGAACAAAGATCGTGAATTAAATAATTGCTTGATTCATAATCACGAATATTTAGTTCCTTTCAATTTCTTCATTTGACTATTTATTCTCTAAAATTAGTGAGTCCCTACGCCAAAGCGGGACGCGAAGTGTTCAGTCTTTTAATATTTTTATGGCTCCCGAAGATATTAAATTGACAAGAACTTTAGCATATGATCATTCAGAAGCGATTTCTACGAGAAGAAAAGCGCGAAAGTCGTACTCAAGCCGTACTCAAGTCTCTTCATGTTCAGTCATTGTTTCTCATAGAGTCACCTTCAATCAATTTAATTGCTGATCGATTAAAAAGTTGATCCTTTATTACCACAATCTATAATTTTCTTTCAAATCTTTAACCAAAAGGATTAGGTGTAAGAAGAGACGGGCAATTGTGAATCTCGCCCCTAATAAAGATATTATTATTATCATTATTATGATTCTTCGTTTATATATTTATTTGCTGTTGTTGATTATCATGTTGGGATCTTTACTGCATATGATATTATCAAATGATCCTTTAAAGATATTATTTGTCTTTATTCTTTCTCCTATATAAAATAAATTAAAGTATATGTATTTCTATGTTAAATAATTTTCTATATTCTTATAAAAATGTTTGCATATTCTTGAGATTGTGGAGTTAAACTTGTAAGCTCATTTGAGCTTAGAATTCTACTACGTTGATCTAGATTCTTCATTTTCCTCTTGATAATAGCTGTCTGTTATATATTTCTCGTATACAGGCAACAATCCTTAAGGAGCATTAATGTAATAAATGAGCAAATAGGCTAATCAGTCATCATCATCACCACCACCATCACCATCTTTATCATCATCATCATCATCATTATCATTATCATCATCATTATCATCATCATTATCATCATCATTATCATCAGCATTATCATCATCATTATCATCATCATTATTACCTTCTACAAGTTTGCTTCACGTAATAATTACAACAGGATATTTTATTTATTCCATTTTATTCAATATTAAGAAACAATAACTTTAATCAGCCCTTAATACGTGTAGTCAACAATAGGATGACAATAAAAGAACACAACAACACAGCATTGTCGAAACGATGCAACATTGGGCAATGAACATATAAATGCAATTAGGTTAGAGTACCTCTATAAAACATTCTAAAGACGATTCACGTATAGTTGTATTTTTAAAACCTTTGAGGGTTTAAAATCATCAATTATCTTGGAAAAATGACATTAACGAGAGGAAGCTTCAGTTCCCCAAGTGGCTCTCCTGATGAAATTCCGCTCCTATGATTGCCCTTCACAATGAACTCCATGACACAATTCTAGACAAACGCAATTTCTCAGACCTCAAAACGCGGGTTGAAGAATAATGCAGGAGCGCACCGCCGCGGCGCTGTCATCGACAGGGAAACGTCATCGCATCTCTAAAAAAAAGTGAGTGGCGCAAGGCGCAACACACCTAAGGCGAGGAAATGACAGGAATCTGGTCGAAATAAGGGTGTCACCGCATGAATGATAGAAGAAGAGATTCTGCGGGAGATATTGAGGAACGGGGAAGAATAGATGGGGATTAGAGTGGAGGCAAGAAAAAGGAAGGCGTACGCAGGAAATGGAGTATAACCTTATAAATTCGATTATCAAGGAGTATTGTACCTCTCGGGGCTCACCTATGCTGCTCGGATACCAATGCGTGCGGCGATATATAAAAAACAGTAGATTTTGTTGTTAGAGATGACAAATACTTGGACAATCAGCCCTTTTGACTCCACCCAGGTTCGATTCCCGGCTACGGCAGGCTTTTTCTCTTCCATTTCTTCATCTAATTTCACGCATTCGAACCATGCGTTTATCACCGCTTATCTTCACCATAAGTTAATTAATTAGTTAACGTTAGGAGCTTTTCCGTGCATTCAGCGATAGGTACTCGTTCTATAGAAAATTGTTTATTTTCATACTTGTAAACTCAGCCCAGTCATAGGCAGTTATTTTCTGTTAAAGGTATATATTTATATACATTAATATCGTAATTATACAATATGTTAAATAAAATCTAAAATGTAGGAAGTAGATACTGAATACGCTAAGAAATCAGACGCATATTAATATAATCATTTTTAGTGGAGAGAAAATCGATATATATGTCGTAACAATCAAAGAAAAGCAAGAATATACATAGAGGAGAGTCTTGTTGTCTGTTGAGCGAACAATTAATAGTCCCTATAGTTGTTGGCATGGAAACCAGGAATATGTCATATACACACTTTAGGAATAAGAAGTACGAGGATTGTGATCAAAAGAAATGTTTTCCATATTTACAGGATGCTGTATTTTAAAAGTTTCCCAGACATGCAGAAACATGCTACTTAGCTATTATTCATACGGATGAATTTCACTGCCAGAAAACCATTCGTTCAAATATCAAATCATTGGGAAAATTATCAGGAGTCAAGTTCCTCAGTTACATTTAAAAATAACCAAATAAATAATAATTGTGAAAATAGAAATGAATGTATTTCCACGATAATCAATTCCTGAGCGAAAAGTATTTTGAAATATTTGCGTACTGCTTAACAACACGGATGATTGTTGAGGTCACACAAACGCTATTGTTTAGATTTGTAGGTTTATGGGGGTGGGGTCAGGAAACTTTGTTGGTTGAAATGTTCAGACAAAGGAAATAGCGTTGCCTACAGGAAATAGGATCTGGAGAAAAGGAAAAAGGTAAAGGGAAAGGTAGAAAGGAGGCATAATAGAGAGGAAATAGAATTCGATAGGGAAGTAGGAGGAAAATCTTACCTCAGGCGTGCCTCAAGGCAGCGTAATCGGACCTCTACTCTTCCTGATTTATATCAATTAAATGAGCGATGAGAATATATAGCAATATAAGGATGTCTTTGGATGACTCGATAATATATAGAAAAATATCAAACGATGAAAATATTATTTCATTATCTAATAATTTAGTTCATATTCAAATGTGATGCAAAATATGGCAACCATATCTTAATGTAAGTAAATGCTCTGTAGTTATTTTTTTGTTAAGTTGTTATTTCTGGCGCTCAGCTACACGCATAAAGGCTCTGTAACAATTGTTCTACTTAATATGTCATGCATCCATTATGGCCTACGTTTGTTGAAATGGCCCCCGCAGCACGCATTATTTAAGTTGCATATTCCTAATCGAGTTACCATGGTATTTTTATTTGAAAAATTCATATTATAAAAAACTTATGATGATAATACTTTTTATCCGAATGAACGGAGAAGTTCGTAGCAAATTGATGTATGTTTCATGGTGTTTACCCTATCGTCATAGTCATTATAATACGGTTCTATAAATAGAATCAAGCGTGTGGTTGGGTTTGCAGAATGTTCTGGAAATTTGTATTAAAATCAGTCAATGCATTATCGTTGGTTCCCAGTGCCATGACAACAGTACAATCAATGTTCCAATCAAAACAGTAATAAATAATTTGCTATTTATATTTGGATCTTTTTTATAATAATAAACAAATTAATACAATGTATGTCGTCGTTCTAAATTTATTCAGTTAAAAGGAGGATTTCTTCATTTGAACACTCATAAAAAGATGCGATGCATGTTGTTGAATTATGGGGAGGGGTAATACCATTGTATGTAAATAAGAGACAGTGGGAGCTTCCGGTCAGCAGTGTGCTTAACGCGTTAGACTTTAGTGGAAGTGGTACCGGGCTCGATCCCTGGTGAGAGCCCAGATGTGCGAAATGATCTCAGCTCTCAAACCACTTTTAACAATACTAGTACGAGATAGTAGCTTGTGAATTGGGTTAAACGCCTCCAAATTCATACATAACCACGTTACTATGGGAACACCTTGTTGTTTACAGAACCTTGCACCATAGTAACAAGTATAAATTTCGCTTCTCCGAATTTAAATTTAAATCCACGCTTTCAGAATGACATAAGAAAACCATGGTAACGGATCGTTGTTTACAAAAGCCGGTATCTTATCAGCGGGTCGAAGGAGAGGGAAAAGGAAACGGAAGAAGGTGTAAAAGGAAGATGAGAAACAGGAAAAGAGAGAATAAAGAAAACTTCCAGGTTGAGGGATCCGGTGAATAAGTTATACTGCGTCTGTGCGAAGGGAAATAAAAAAAGTCAGCTGAGAAAAGGGAAAAGCTCAGATATGGTGTGAAAATGCGAGTGGGAAAGTAAAGGATTGGTGGTGAGTTTTCTCTCTTCTTTGAAGAATGGGAAGTCGCAGGGGGGGGGGAGATAAAAATTTTGTGGTGGCGACACGGAGGCTTACGAGCGGTAAAATGCTGCTGAGGGATGTATGCGAAACAAATGGGGCATATTTGATACATTTGTGTATTGGACTGGGTGTTGTCTTGAGGAGAGAGAGTTGACGGTAGGCGGAAAATACGAAGGGAAAGTATGAGATAGAGATTTGAGGCCTAGAAGTTTAGTTGATGGGATTATTGAGGCCGCAAAGCAATATTGTGCATGCCCACATCACCATGTTCTCAGGCATATCTTTATAAGGAATAGAGTGGAAAGGAAAATCCTTGGCAACAAAGGGATAGGAAGACGTAGGAAGGAGTTCCTAGATGATATGCAGAACTTAATGGGTACGAGAACCTAAGAGGAAGTCAAAAGATTAACGACGTAAAGATCAAAATGGTTGCAACGGCAAGGCCTGGCCTTTAGAAGTTGATCCACATCTGGAGATGGAAATTTCAGGAAATCTGCTTACGTCATAGTATATGTATACGCATGTGTAATAATGAATATATGTGATAAGAAAGTTGGTGACTACATAGAGAAGAAGGTCAAAAATGTAAGTAATTTTGTGAATATATGTGATAAGAAAGTTTCCGGAACAATCGGAGGTAATTTGAGACTAAATTAGAAATAATCGACGAGGTTGTGCGGCATTGTTGCGAGTATATAACAATGAAAAGCCTTGACTAATTGATTACACAATTCAATGTTATAAAAATTGTAGAAAGTTTGCTTGTGTAAGTTCGCCCAAATCTCGATCACCAAGTGCCGTACGACTTTCAAACTTTAAACATAGTTAAAAATCTTCTCCGGACAGATAATAGGCTACTTTTTATTCAACTGACTGTCCCCAGTTCGACTCCAGACGATTCTAGGCGACTCCATAAGAAATACACGTAGGGTTCCCTTTTTCCAGGGTTCCTTTTTGCAGGGTCTCAAAATTATATCAGAAACAATAGTGGGATGAAATCAAGACAAGCGCCAAAAGAAGGGAAATTAAATAAAAATTCTTATTCACGAAAAGTTTGTGAAAAAGCGAGTCTGTAAACAACCAGTCGCCCTGACGCCCAAGTCAATAATTGACTATTATTGTTGAAACCGAGCCCATGCCTTTTCCCATAAGAATACACGGGGTATATAGGCCCATTTAAAAGAATGAATGATAAACTATATGAAGGGGAGGCGATTTCGGCGTTTTGCATTCACCATAATTTATATTGTTTAATTTTCTTTAAGATAATATGAGAGATAAACGATTAATTCAGGCATTGGGCGACAATCATAAGAATATAGTGAACGAAACGGGAAGTGCACTAAGAGATAGCCGATGCCATTGGTAATCTGGAGGAGAAAAGGGAAAGATTCCAATCGAGTGGATGATTAGAGGATGAGCAGGAAAGACCCAAATTGGATGATCCAGAGGTAGTGAAAGGGTTCTGGTTGATAAAGCAAACACCAGAGGTCCTGGTAATCCCATATAGTAAGACAGGAAATGAGGAAATCGCGTCTTGAATGGAGAAGAGTCCTAATAATGATAAATTTAGGGGAGAAGGAAATGGAGGTTCCAGCTTGCAAATTTGCAAAATTGCATGCAATCACCAAGTATTTTGGGGCACACGGATGGCCTTATGGGTAATGATTTCGGATTCGGTGAAAGATGTCGTTGATGATGATGATTACAGCAACAACGACAGCAGCGACGATGACAACAACAATAACAACACTAACAACAATATCATCAACAACAACAACAATAACAATAACAACAATAACATCAACAATAACAACAATACCATCATCAACAACATCAACAATAACAACAATAACATCACCAACAACAATAATAACAACAATAACATCAACAATAACAACAATAACAATAACAACAATAACATCAACAACAACAACAATAATAACAATCACAACATAGTGAAGTATTTCCATTTCTTTTGGAAAAAAATAATAAATTATTTTATAAAAAATAAA
>KZ308602.1:180733-210094 GCA_000376725.2 Ladona fulva
ATTTATTAGAAAATAAATATTTATATTTCGTTTATCTTCGTATTGATCATGGCTGTGATGATATGAGATCTACTGGGGTATGAGAGATGTTGAATTATGGCATTCATATAGGTCACACTGTATTGAGTGGCAGGAATTGTTTATACACTCATAATGTTCTTCCTCGGCGAGGAAAGTAAGAGACCGCTCTCCTCATGTACCTTACTCCAAGCCCACCTCACTCCTATCTACGCCAGTTGCCTCATTCCCTCTCCAATGATTTTGGAAGCAATTGGCATTGAGATTTATAGATCCAACCAGTCTTATGGCTTTATTACTGGTGGCTGATGGATTGCCGGATTCTTTTAGACCAAAATATATCAAAACTTTCCTATATGTCGACGGAAGGTGGAGAAGTTTCCTGCTTCTGTATTGACGTCTGTATTGTATAGCGGAACACATATATCCTAAATCTTATGCACCACGCAATACAAGAACGGTATGCCACGTCACCTAAGCAACATAAATTGGAAGGATTGTTAAAGAAAGCCTTAGAATCCGTCTTATATCTTGAATACGCAATAAAATAAGGATGAAAAATTCAATTGAAAGCCGCTATTATTGTTTAATTTAAAATTCAACGCAACCAATGGAATTCTAAAAGAAAAAGTTATAAAGAAACCGACACAAAAATGACTGGATTTAGAGTTAGCGTAGGATTATCATAATCTTCACAGCTCTATCCTACACGCACTTTTACAATTTTGCACTACAAATTCGCCCATTTGCGAATAAAATCCGCCATTTCAAAACTCAAATATTTGTAATGCATAAAATAACAATTTTTAACAAATAAATAGGACTTTATTGTGTAATAATAACAAAATCAACAAAAACAAAAACAATCAATAATAATGGCAAATACAACAACAATATTTATAATAACAATGTTAGTGAAGCACAATGACTCTACGAGTAACACTTTTAGTAGCAATCGATTAGTATTGAGGCTTACTAGGCAAGATGAGGAGTGAGGTAGTTTACCCTTGCTTTCCTCACTGAGCCAGAATCCTATAAGCAGATCAAGCCAACTTTAGCTAAGAAATTAAAAACTTTTCGTACCATTGCATAAGGAAAAACCATA
Organism: Ladona fulva; assembly: GCA_000376725.2. NCBI lineage: Eukaryota > Metazoa > Arthropoda > Insecta > Odonata > Libellulidae > Ladona > Ladona fulva. The sequence continues at coordinate 181,857 of KZ308602.1, forward strand.
ATTAATGCCATTATTCAGCATAACTCATACCTCAGTAACTTTCATATCATCACAGCCATGAAAAAGACTGACAAAAGTATATAAAAGGTACATTTGTCTTTATCCCGTGCCAAAAGACAAATGATAAATATTTCATCCATCAAGATATGGTAGCGGGATCGCCGGTAAAGTATAACGCTGAAGATTTAGTATTTGAGAAGGATGAATTTGACTCTCAAAAGTTCGAATTCGACTCGCGAAAGGATCAATTTTACTCGAAAAAATCAACTCTGTACCGTAAAATTAGTAAAGGATGCGAATCATCATGTAGTTAGCGAGAATCAACGAAGAGTCTATTTCCGCTTAAAAATCAATCAAATCTATCTCACTAATTCGTAAAATATTATTTAAGAAATATATGTGCTTTACCTGTAAGAACAAATTCGCAATAAGGTAAGTAACCTAGGCCACCGTAGATCACGGCGACGTTGCTATGGAGACAAATAAGTCGTGTATAGGGTGCGAAAGAAGATGTATCCTTGGGATGAGGAAGACAACATTTCTACCCTTTCCTCGTCGTAATCCACCTCATCCGCCACATTTGTGCCGCTTCCTCCCCAAACCATCCCCATGGAAACCTCTTCTTCTCCTGAGGAATACCGTGGGCACCGTCCGAATCATCGATATGCTAGCATCGCTCTCTTCTCCAAGGAATAGGCGTAGGGGTGGAATGAAAAACAGGGGGGATAAGTGACCTTATTCTGGAGGCGAAGGGGTTGATCCAAAGGTCTACATTAAATACTATCCTTGGCAGAGTTGAATTTTGCTCTTATAATGGTGCAATTTGCTTGTTTATTTATTTATCCGATGCTATTGTATGAACCTGTATCGTTGGAAGGTTTAGGAAGTTGATGCGTTTTTGATTCTTCAGAATTCGTCTCTTCAAAATGTCGTACACCCGGAAAACCTTTCATAAATGCATCATTGTTCTCCCTTACGTTTAATCCTCATTGTTGGAGGCATCCATGACAGCGATACAACAATAGCCCTGATCTGTAGGAAGCTCTGTTTGACCTTATTTTAATTACAATAATATGAATCCTTATTTAATTACATTCATCAGAAATATGAATAAATTAAACATATTGAAACGCTCCATCAGAGTGAACTTTTTACTATACCACAGAAAAATAACCTTCACACGACCATGGTTTCGTAGCATGGCTACATCATCAGGTGATGTAGCCATGCTACGAAACCATGATCGTGTGTAGGTTATTTTTCTGTGGTATAGTGAACTGAGAAAATGGAAATAGAAAATTTACCCGTACCATATAACAGTTTTATTAGCGACCATGGTTTCGACGCGTCGCGTCATCATCAGGCAAAGTACAAAATATATCGTCCCATATGTATAGTCAAGGAGGGGTAGGGTAGGCTAGGTAGGGAGGGTCTTGGGAGGAGAGGGATTTGACAACAGAGGAAAGGATTGGGGAGGGTATACTGTGGTATAGTAAAAAGTTCACTCTGATGGAGCGTTTTAATATGTTTAATATTAATAATTACCACAAGGTTAGCCCTGAGTCTGTATCGTTTATGAATAAATTAAGATTGATATGTCTGTAATTATATTGAAATTGATAATGATAGAATAATATATAAAGTATTATTAATCCGATTGTTAAGATGTAATCAATAAGTCATAATTAGCCTGATTGACGACCAAAGATATTGTTGAAAAAGCCTCTCGCAACAATGCAAAGTGATGTAGCGCGCACGACAATGAACGGGTTAACAACTAACAATCAAGTACGATTAAGGAGATTAACACGTTGTTGGAAAGAAGATCATGATACAGCAAAACATGTGCTGATTACTTACAGAATTTTTCCTAACCTTATAATGGTGGAATGCTAACCCTTTAAACTATATATTCCCGACAATCTACTCATAAACCCGACCGATAAGACCCGGCATATGCTGGTAAGGGTTACATGCATCACAACTTTAATTTCATCCTTTACTACTGTTGCGTGTAGTTTGCCGAAAAAAAATACACCTTCTTAACGACGCGATGTCTTTCTTACGTTTTCTGTTGCTATGATAACTATTGTTTTCCGCAACGTCCAGACAACAACCGATGGTACATAGCTTCGATAGCACTGTTTTTACAAGCATATTTACCTTCTTTGGGAGTTTTTCTGTAATTTGACACTTAAATCACAGCAGATTGCTTTAATTTGAGATTAGGTTACGTAATGTATATTTGCCGAGTAAAACTTTGATTGTTGAAGAGTAGGCGGGCACACGATAGTCACTGCCGTTCTCTTAACTTATTCGTCATTGTTGAGCCAAACATTGATTGTTGAAGATTAAGTGCAATTATTTGTTGCTGTTATTATTATTATTAACGATGATAGCATTGTAATGAAACATATAGCACCATGTTTATTATTTAACTTACGATTCCATAGATAAACTGTATGTTGACTTTTATTTGTAAAATTAGGCACCTCCTGCTGAAACCTATACGCCTCAGCAATGTATAAATAGACCAAATAAAATTATATTTAAAGTAATTATGACCATGTTGTTTACGTATATAAGTTGCAGATGTCACGCTTTTACGTTAAAAATGGCTGCTGACATTTTAATTGCTACCATAAACGAATTCATAGTGGGTTTAACCAGAGATCAAATCTCCTTTACTTAAACGCATTCTGACAGTTACCTTTGCAGATACTTGGAAACCGTCGTCGATTTTTCGCAGCAATGCTCATCTAAGTGCACGGATTCACTCCGAACCATTCCTGATTCACGAATGCAGCGTTAGTCTATGTGATTCCTAACTCAGAACGCATGATTTTCAATGTAAAACGTTTTCATCGATGTCTTCACATCTCATCCGTTGGTTCTAGCGAGAGAGAACATATGTGAACCAGAATACAATCGTTTCTTCACGACTTTTCTTAAGAAACACTTCCGGAAAAAGGGTATTTGCCTTTCACAGTGCCTGGGCCTCAACGAGGTAATTGGTTCTTTTAAATATCGGCCCCGAAAAGGACGTTTTCCACACCGGTTGACTCACCGATCACGCAAGGGCGTTATTATTCGATCTCCAGACAAAGGAACACAGGCCGTCTTTCGCTACTTGGATACAAACGATGTTTGCGACCCGGTAACCTGGAAACTGGGCCTCCTTTCCATGCAGACGTCAGCGGAGCGCGCGTTTAGCCCCATCTGCCGAATAACTCGCGAACCACTCCGAAAACCGTTCGTGTTTTTTTTGGGAAGCGGCTCGACATCTCTCTAATTGATGCACGTCCATTGTTATGGATTTTGTCAACGTTCACGGGTGACTTGGTTCTACAGGAGGGCGGGCAAAGGAAAATCTAAAAACTTTTCGAAAACGTGGATTTTGATTGGTTGGAAGGCGGCAAGAATCTGTGACGTCACCAGGGTCTCTGTGTGAACTGTTTGTTATTACGTCCGCATGGATAACAGCGTATCCATGGCGAATTTGTTTACTTTGATAACAAATGCTTGTTTTCAAAGTTCACAGCGGTGTGAATTCTAGGAAAAAAACCTGAGGAGAACAAATTTATTTTATCTTTTAAGAGTACCTACCTTTCTGTTGCTATGAAGCGTTGAAGGCTGTTTTTATACGTGATGTGTTTTTAATTATGGAAATTTGAGAGTATTTGCGGATGAATTGGTAATATATAGAGAAATAACAAGCGATGAATATGGGATTTGACTATCAAACGATTTAGTTCGTATTCAAAGGTGGTGCGAAAAATGGCAACTAGATATTAATGTAAGTGATCCGTAGTTAATTTCTTAGAAGGGAAACAATTGTGCCAGAAGTATACATTAAAAATTAGTGGAACGAATGAAAAAATAATCGACTAAGTTGAATGTCTCGGAATCACTCTTACAAACAACTTAAACTGGAGCACACATTTCCGAAAAATATGTGGTAAAGCAATTAAAAAGCTCGGTTTTATAAAGCGCATTGTAGGTAGATGCGATGAAAAGGTCAGAGAAAGATGTTATTTCAACTTATTCAGGCCCCATCTGGAATATGCGGCGAGTATATGGGACCCAGCGGATTAAACGAACTATCGCGAACTCAAGAAAGTGCAGCGTAAGGCGATGCGATTTGTTAAAAAGTACTACGATGAAAAAGCAAGCAACTTTTCTCAGACGCAGGTTGGGAATCCTTGAAGGAAAGGAGATTAGGCTGCGATTGCTTGATAAATTAAGAGAAAGTACATTTGCAGTAATCGGGGTTATGAGACTCCCTTCTGCTACTTAATCCGAGCGGAAAATAAGAGAAATAGATTCGAGGACGAGTCGTTTTAGGGACTCTTTCCGCGAACGATACGCGACAACAGTAAACAAAAGAGGTGACTCGAACGCTTGGTGTTTACACCCCCTTCCACACGCCGTAAGGCGGCTTGCAGGGTATTTAGTAAGGTATAGATATAGGATACACCTAGAAAAATTTATTCAGGATTATTCAGGATTTTTTCTTCTGACGTGGTATTCGAGAAATTATTCTCGGAACGCTTAAAGGTCACGGATATTTTCGAATTCTTCCATAGTTATGTCCTATTTTGATTGAGTTTAAATTAAACTAGCATGTTATATATATGATTATTGATGAAATTACCAGATTATCTTACTATCCAGTAAAACGCATTTATAAGAACTTTAACAGAAAACAATGAATGCAGGGAGCTTGAAAAAGGCATTTCGGTGCCCCTAAAGACGACAATGAGGGTAACTCTGTCCCAAAATCTCCATATGTTCCTAACATAACTCGAAAGTCCCAGTTTTTTGTATTGAAAAAGGTAAAATGTTGGTATTTCACAATATTCCTGGGCTCTATTGTTGCGTCGGGCGTCCAAGAAGTTCTGGGGACACGATCATTGCGTCCACAAAAGTTATTGTTGCGTCCGATTGTCGGGAGCGAGAATTTTGCTGGACTTTCCATTGTTGGATACTTGCAACAATGCCGCATGGTAACAACGCTCGGTTTTCTTGTTGCTTGAAATTACCCTAACAACTCCAAGGTAACTTTATGAGAGCTCCTTGAATGTGTAATACCTTAAGGATTCGAGAAAACTCACAGTAAAATCAAAACGGGAAAAGATGACTTCCTGCGATAGTTCATTTCCTTATCGCGAGAGAGCGTGAACCGTTTCGTTTGAGAGGGATAAAAATGGCGCGGTGGAGGAAATTATGAGATTGAGGGAGGATTTCGGAGGAACGCTCGATCACGACGGAAAATTTCATCTCAGGGGCAAATCCCTGAAAAATATGGATCAAGGCCAAAAATCCCCATTTCCCGCGAAGTTTTGGATTGATCGGGAAAGAGAGAATGAAATTTTTATAACAGATAGGACTTGTGTTTCTAGGCGCTGGAAAGATTTATATGGCAGTATGGCTGTACTATAAAAGCATGAACCTCAGTCTGCGTTCTAGTTAGATGCTTAAGGTAATCCTCTAACGCTGCATTTTAAAACGTTTTCCCTGGTTCAAATGCGAAAACGTTCTTAGCTTCCGTATCCATGGAAACACGACGACATGGTGAGTTGCGATCAAATAATACGAAATCGTTTTATAATATAATAATCATAATTTTTTATTATTATTACCAAAACTAAGCATAATCACATTCCGTCAGAGCAAGTCTGTCGACAGAATGTATGTACAGAAAATGGAAAAAAAATACATAGAAAAAAAACAATTGAGATACCAGCTCAGGATAATCATAATAACATGATAATCATAATAACATGATAATCATAATAACAATAATAACAAAAATAAAGCCATCGCTCTATTTCAGGGTGAGATTGAGAATTATTTTTTTCTTAATTCTTACCTCATACGCCTCAACTATGCTTCAAGCCAAACACTAAAAAATGTTTGAATTCTGTTAAATACAATTTCGAAATGCTTGTTTTATTTCAATAATAATAAGCGTATGATTAACAAATATGGAGTTGGGTGACTCTGCAGGTAAAGTAGTGCACCTGTGTAATGTTCTAACAAGATAGCTCAATTGGATAGGGCAACCGTCCGGCAAGTGGGAGATCTGGGCTCGAGTACCAATCCTTGAAAAGGTTTTCAATGTCTGTTTTTCTTTGGGTTGTTAATATTTGTATAGTAGATCTAAGTCGAAACAAATATAGATTGCCTAGAATGTCCATATTTTTGTAGGTAGGAAATATCAACATCGGTTATGTAGTTGGAACTGTTATAAGATGTTACTCGAGTTGTTCAAATTATAACTTATTTTCTATGGTAAGATTAAAAGAAGGAGAGTACTTTTACCGCGACGTACTAAGTCACTTAAGACAACAATGGTTTCTAAGGATACCGTCACCACGTGATAATCGATCGAAAATAATGAAAGGGAATATGGTATAACAATGAACGCACTATGGTTTTGGTTATTAAACCAAATGAATGATAATAATGAACAACAATATTTTATTTCGTGGATCATTGTTGGACTGCCCCGAACATTCTGATTACTTCTTCCTGAGACCGCATTGTTTACTCTAAGTGATAGTAAATTCGAACTCCACAAACTCTTAATTCCATTCAGTCTCGATCGGAAGCAATTATTAATTTATCGGGAGAAGAGATCCAGCATCCCTGATGGACCCTGCAGATGAGCCGACACACCTTGGGTGGACTAATTTTGTTTGACGGACATTTCTAATTGTTGTCGTTCCCCGGACGACGAGAAATCATGTTCGACATGGTTCGTGCTTCGAATTAGAAGCAATTCTGTTATAGCCACGGACAGTCTGAAGTGATCTCAATCACGGGAGAGGTGAGAATTGACGCTTTCGTTAGCGTGACTCGAATGCCTGCGTCCTTGGAAACTGTTGTCGTCTGATGAGGCGACAATGGAACAATTAATATACGAATTAGATGGGTCAGGGTGGCATGTATTATGCATGCGGATATCTTGTAACACATCGGAGGAAGCTGCCAACATTGGCTGCACCTACATTGGCGAGGACGAAGAGTGAGGAAAACGCACCCTAGTGGGGTAATGTACGTACAGTGTGGTATAATTGGGCCACTCTGTCCCACTATGGTACCTCCGGGAACCCTGAGAAAACATAGGTTAATGTATATGCAGATTTGTGCGTCCCAAAATCCAGGCATCTTACCCTGCATATTATACTCTATTCTAGGCCTCTCGTTGCCATGTTACCCCTAAATACTGAATGATGTCTCTGTTCCATCGGTCCCTTGGTCTTCTTCTTGGTCTCTTCACGTCTCTTGGTATCCAGTTCAGCACTNTAGCGCGTTTGGTTTTGCTAAAGGTGGTTTCCCGGGTTCGATGGGCACTCCCGGTGGGGTAGTGGGGTCATGTAGGGGTATAAACTAGCATAAAATTGGTGAGTTTATCGCACGCCTTGATTAGTAACATATATTGGTGTCTGGTGTAAACCTAAAAAACTCGACTTCGTCAGGTGATGGGTACAGTTCCCATTCTTGTCAATTTCATCAAAATTCTCGCAATCTTGAATCGAATAGTTTTCGTGCGGTTCAGAAAGTGGCAGTTTGTTTCACATCTCTACATCAAGCCGTTTCTGAGATAAATATGGCGTAATATATATATATATATATATTTCTAAATTTGTGTTTTATTTCTAAATTTTCCCTGAGTTCACCCGTGACGTGCCATGAGTGCATTATCGGTTTCAATAGAATGATGGATCACCAGACATGATTTTGTTTGGAAGTCTTAATTTCGGTTTGGAAATCAAATCCTACCAAATATTAACATTTTATGGAAAGCACAAAGAATCACCCACTACTGAAGTTATCCGTTTCCTAAGCAACAGTTGCCATGGCCGAGGAGAGGCCAACAGCCCAGAGGGCTCACAGAAATTTCTAAAACAGGAGACGCGAGCATTTTAAAAGCTCTATCGATACTTCAACCTCCGGTTGCTACGTAATCGGCGGTCGCCAAGGCAAATCAAGTTTATGTAACTGAGACGAAAGTACTTTTGTCAAGAGCTTTGCTCAAATGATTCACGAATGTTCCAGGATTTTTAAAACGGAGACATTTAGATGCTCTGGTGACACCCTCAAGCTTTCCAACACTATTCTAAGCACAAGTTTACAATGAGTTTTTATAATTACCAAAAGAAAAACAACAGCAATGATAATAATAAATATAACAATAATAAAATTGAAGCATTTTAACGTTTTCCCCCTCAGATTCTACAACAAAGAAGTTCTGTTATCTGAAAGAAATTCAAGGCATACTCTTCGACCGTTTGATTCGTGCTTATTTTTAACGAAAGAAAGTTTGATGAGAAATGAAAAATAAAAAAGATTATAACTAGAATGAATAAAGTACAGATAAAATGAGAAAAGAAGGAAAAATAACGTGCCTGGGTTCGGCTCGCAATCATACTGATTTACGATACAAAATTAACTCATTAAATTCTAAAGTTGTTCAATTATAGAAAAAATTAAGGTCCCACAGAGTCATAACAGACTGTTCAGGAGGACTGCGAAATTAATACTGCGCTATTACTATTATATATACGCTATTACGTTATAAATGCCATTATGATTTGCGTGAAAACCATGTGGAGGCAACGGAAGACGTTGTAGTTTAAGCGGCCGCCAGTAGATAACGCAGCATGCCGGTGTGTTTAGAGTAGAATTACTGCATTTTATTCCTACTGGTGATTTTCGGACAGAAAATTTATTGATCCGATTAGGTCACCATTGTCATGTAATACTTTGATCGTTGAAGAGTAGGCGTGGTTGGTAAATGTCGTAGGTGACTATTGTTTCTTTTATGACCTACTTATCATTGTTGAGCCATACATTGATTGTTGAAGAGTAGGTGCGATTATTATTATAATTGGAACAGTGTTAATTTTTGTAAAATTTTGTGCAAATTTTTTGTTTTGCCTGCATTGAGAGAAATTGTGTGCGAAAAAGCATAGTCGTTTTGCGTGGACGCAAAAAAATAACCATCGCAAACGCTGCAATTTCTCGATAGCGCGTTGTTGGCTATAATCGCGAGTGCTATGCAATACCTACCTGGTCGAAAATACGTTTTCAGCGTCTCTAAACTTGTGGGTGTTCGAGCGAGGCTATTTAAGTAGGTACGTATTCAATATCGATTTGATTCCCTTTTGTAATATTTACTATGGGTAGCTGTAACACCTGAAAGGAGGCAACAAAAAAGTAGTTTATCTTGTCGTGTGATAATTTTGCCAAGAAACAAACCAGGGAAACTGCATTTGAAAAGTTAAATAGTGAATGGTGAAGTGTTGTCAGATTTAAAGTGAATTGTTCGTACTGAAATAAAAATAGTAGAGGACGTTTAGAAGATTTCTGGTAGCGAAATGGTATCAGAAAAATATATTACTCATATTTTTTTCGATTAAAATCCTGATTGTGAATCTTTCAGTTTATGACTATTTTAAAAATACACTTCCAACAATGTACATTGGTCTTCTCTTTTGAAGGCAGGAATCTTTCGTCTCTTTGGTAACCTTTTGTTTACATCCGGCCATTTTTTTTAACGGATTCCATAACGTAACGTTCCACAGAAATGCATTCCTCGCAACAGAAAAAATACATTTTTGGGAATATAAAAGACTTTAGCGCCTCTGTTATTCGGCATTCGATAGTCTTTCTTACGGAGCAGTAAAGCGACACTCAAACAATTCCGGAATACGATGAAAACGTATTTAAAAAAATATTTTGCAATAAAAGGTTAACGAGGCAACGTTTTCTTGCGTTTTACGTTGTTATGGTAACTATCGCATCCCGTGAGCACTGATTTCTGGAAGTGAATTTACGTTGTCTGTAATTTGATACTTATGCGTATATCATAATAGACAGCCTTAATTTGAGATTAGATTATTATTAAAGTATACTAACCATTGTTGGGTAATACTTAGATTGTTGAAGAGAAAGCGTGGATATTAAATGGCGTGCGTGATTATTGTTCTCTTTTTTAAAGTATCACCTATCATTGTTGAGCCATACCTTGATCGTTGAAGCATATGTACCATTGTTATTATTATAAGATATAATGTGCTTTCGCATGTATATGTAAACTTACCTTTAATATAATGTATCGTGAAAATCGAACAAGTAATGATTTCTGAACGGTTTAATTTTTTTGCCTTCCAGGGTAGATTCCATTTTTATAATTAAACTTTTGTGAACTCTCATCAAGCATGGCTAACAATAAATAAATAGAGAGATGCATTGCTTCGCAACCGTTGTTAAACAAATCAATGAAGTTGAGGGTTTTTAAGTCTATCAAAGAAAGGAGAGGAAAAATACGAATAATTTGTCTAATATTGGATATCCTTCGTTCCTTGTGTTGCGCCTAATGTTTACAGTTTTGTAACAGTGCATGATTATTTCTCTCTAACTACACCATTACATAGGGGCTTGCAAGGTCATCGGATGCTATTAATGTAAAAACAGACGAAGTTTTGGACCCAGGGGCATATCTACGGGTTCCCTGTTAGTCAAGGGTGTAGCNGTGGCAGTTTGTTTCCCATCCCTACATCAAGCCGTTTCTGAGATAAATATGGGGACGGACAGACAGACAGACGGACAGGTGGAGAGACATTTTGGTATTTATACGTATAATGAGGGGAAGAATAGAGGTGGAAGTTGTAGAGGGCCTTTGAATATCATAAAATTCGATTCAAAACGAACATTTCAATGCAACAATCATCAACAATACCAGTGGAGTCATGTCAACATATCAGTGCAACAATGCCATATTAATCGCCAGGGTAAGGCTTCATCATACACCCAGGATATAAACCCTAAGGGTCCAAAGGATCGATTAAGAACATTTTCAATTCCGTCGATATCTTAGTCTTATATCTTCCGTCGATCGTAAACCAGCATCTATTCTGAGGTCTTCTTCCAGACATTAAATCTCTTTGTCCCCCACACCTATATTTCTCCGGTAATCTTTTCCATCCACTCTGCCTGCAAATCCTCCCGAGACGCCCTCCCCTTCTTCTTAAACCTCTCCTCATATTTCTCAGCCTCTTCCCCACCTCATAACTCTCCCTCAACCCAACCCTCATCCACGCCCCTTTTCTCATTCCCTCCTCAAATTCACACCTTTACTTCATTCCATCTCCTTGACTCATTCTCCTCTATCCTCATCACTTTATAGATGTACTAGCAGATGGGACCGTTGATTCTCTAAGGGGAAAATATGAAAATGCTGAAATTCGGGTTCAACAATGGAATAAGTCGTCATGGGGATGGTTTGTTTAAAACAGTAAAACATTGGAAAATTTTCGTTTTTTTGTCGAATTTCACGCATTTTTGAACAGAAAACAGCATTCGACGACCAAAATAACAATTGTCTTTAAATTTCCCTTCTGCTCGTCTCGATTTCATGCGAATATTCTTTCTTATCTAAATTTGCAAAAGAAACAAACCCTGCAAGCGATAAAAGTGAACTGACATGTTAGGACATGCTAGGATTCAACCGTTGAATTAGTCGTCAGGGGGACCGGTTGTTTACAACCACAAATTATCTCAAAATGTTCGTCTATTTTATCGAAATTCTCGTAATTGCAAGTAAAGAACGATATTCTACGGCAATAATAAGAATATGCAATCAATTTCCCTTCTTTTGGTGCTTGTCTCGATTTCGTACGGCTATTCGTTCTGATTCAAATTTTCAAAAGAAATGAATCCTGCAAGCGGTGAATTTGAGGTTTACGTGCATTTCTTATGGAAAAAGTTTTAAACGTCTGGAGTCAATCCGGGGACAGTTAGATGGCTAAAAAATAGCCTACTGTTTAATATAGGAAGACATTTATAAACCTCGAAAGATTGAAAGTCGTTTGAGATCTGGTTCTCGAGTTTTAGGCGTACAAACATACATACACTCTCTACTTTATAATGTTATATGTAAACTGGCCCGGGATGTGGGTAAGGGTATACTTGGGGCATTCTGGGTGGTACAGGCCTGGCCGTCTCTCACATGCCAGGCTCTGTTACCCAGCGGACTTAGAGCGTCATGTATTCAACAGGCTCTGTGATGATCCAAAAATTGTACATCACATTAACACTGAGATGTGAATAGGAGACCTCCGTTACCAAGGATTTCATAATAATACTAATAATTATAATAATAATAATAATAATAACACACATTCTATAATATAAGATCTTTCAATGTGATTATCTGTCACCATGAAAACGGCCTGTTGTTAGTTACGAGGCGAAATTATGATTATTTTTCGATCATATCTTATCGATCACAGGAAATAGAATAGGAAGAGAACTATTGAGGTTCGGTGTAACCTTTCATTACCTGGTTCCTATGGAAACGGTTCATTATCGCGAACGTTCAACTCCTCGTTTTATTCATCAATTTTTGTTTGCTTTTTACCTAGGAAACCATTTTTAAGTTCGATTTTCGTTTTTCTCGACGATAGTTTGTTACCATCGAAACGCTCCTATTTAGAAACGAGCCCAAAAGGTTATGATTGGCTTTTAATTGACAACGATTGCTTTTTGGATGGTAAAAATGATATTGCCATGGATTTTGGCGATATTTCCTGTTATATTAAACGAAATTGTGGCCAAGAGAAAGATAACGACTTAAGGTGATATTTGGTTACCATTCATTAATCATGCTCTTTGATTGCCATTCATTAATTACGCTTCAATGATGATGTGGAAACGGCTGAAAGACTAATGGCCAATCACAGTTACGGAAGGTAACTAAAAAAAATTATTTGCCTTTGATGATTATTTTAGTTACGAAGTATGAAACGTTTACACGGGGAACAATCAAGTTTAAATTATGAATTTGGTTACCATGGAAACAGGGATTTAATATTCACTAAACGGAATGGTTTTAGTTTACGGTATTATAGGTTACGATGATGATGATGATAAGACTGTTTTAAATAGTTTATAATTATCTATTTCATTACTGCTTACTGGCATTATAATTTGAGAAAGTATATTTTCTGTATATTCCTACTGTATGAGAAATATGTATGTAATGTATGAGAATTTATGCGCATTGTATATTTCGCGATACTTTTGTTTTGTACGACTCAGTAACGCTGGCCCGACCGCATGGTAAGACATCATTCGCTCATGTGAACCAGCGCAGTACGCATCGCTTAAGTATTTATCAATAAAGCGTTTCAAAAATATGTTGTAGATTGAAAGATCCAACTGGTCGACTGAAGTGAATCCTATATCAGCTGCATACTCCCTGAAACACCTACTTAATTACTAAAATACTATGCAATGCAGGTACTAATGGCTGATAAAATACGCCCTGCTAGTGCTGGTGGCAACCGCAGGAACTATGCAGTCTTTGGCGGAAAAGGATAAACTATTTCAGGCATTTCCTTTACGCTAACGGTAAATAGAATAGTTAAGGAAAGGACGATTGGCATCATAGTGATTTTCTTGTTTCCATAGTTACGAGCCCTAGAGCAAAGTAGTTGAATACTGTAAGCTGGAGGAAAGATAGGGCAAAATGGTGCATTGAATAAGCGTGATTCTCTGCAACCGTGACTGCCGGCACATTTCAATTTCGATAACCCAATAAATAGAGTAAAAATGCTATCAGTTGTGTCCATTATCATCGGAGTTTGCCTAATACGAGAGAATTGTGGTGTGTACTGCTTTCAAACATGTTTTTCATTTAACGTCGCGTCGTGATGTGGCAAAATTCAGGCATTTATTGTTTATTATCTTTATTGAAATTACAGCCTCAAGTATGACTTCATGCAATTTTACAATGTTACAAAATACACATGAAAGTCGATTTTTCTGCGCTAAGCGTTGTTTGCTTTCAAAGGAAAAATCTCATTTTTTTATTAGAGAAGTACTCTTTTTTAAGCAAACTGTATATAATCGTTAACTGTAGAAGTTATTTTTGGCGGATTTGAAAAAATATCACCATGGCGACCATATGTGTTGCTAAGAAGTTTACTTACTATGCATTTTTTTAAGTCACTATGGAAAAACTAACTACTGCGGAATCAACTGAGGTAGTTGGTCGTATTTTTTTTGTCTGGACAAATAATTGGTAAAATTACAAATTTTCCATGGAAAAGGATGACCTCCGATTTTCACAAATTCTCCAATAGCTTTGTCCTACAAGATTGCCGATATATTTCTTCTGAAAACATAATTTGATAACACTCTGTCGTCGCCAAGTATTTCAGCTCGCTCTTAATACATTAAATGTCCTAACAGAAGCATTTAGTACAATGGCACGGGGTGGCTGGACAGATAAGCCAAGTACCCATCTCTCAAATGTAAAAAAAATCTAATTAACCTTCAAACACAACCAAGATGTAGCAAACAGCATCATAGAAATTGCTTCATTGTTGATGATTCCGCTATAATGGACTCATCTTTAAATAAAACCCTCTCTTATAAGTAAGAATTAGTCGGAATCTAAGTAGAAGAGAAAACGGCAAAAGAAGGCGTGAAGAAGTAGAGAAACGGAGAGGAACATCATGAAAAAGAGAGAGGGACCTAGAGGGAAACCTTGAGGGACACCCCGAACAATTCCAACGCCCCCTAACCGTCGAATGCCGCAACCACTACCGAATTCCTTGGAAGAAAGGGGCCCTGTTCCCAATAGGCCTCGGAAATGTGTGTGGATTGGAGCCTCGCCAGCTCCGCTACCTTTCACGAAAGGGTATGTTGAAACAGCCAGATTCTTGTCCCTGCGCTCCCTGGGGGGTCCCGGAGGAGTGGGGATTTCAAGGTGTGGGCGGGAGGAAAAAGCCCTCCAGGTTATAAGAGAAACATCGCTTCGGATAGGCCCATTTTACCTCGAATGGAATCATTCTCCGTTCAGTTTCCCGTCACAGAAAGAAGTCTACGTGACCTTAAGATGTACGTGAATGATCTTCTTGCCCTTCACTATCGTTGGCTTCTTGTGGGCGCTTCAAGACCTTGACCTGATCGGTAAACCTTACACTTATGGGGGTCGTAACATTTATCGGTACATAAGCTTACTAATCTAGTTTTCAAAGTTTATTCGTCTGTCGGTCTCATGCCCGCATACAACGTGACCTTTGATCCAAGAATTCAAAGCCGATTTTGATCAAATTTTGCACACGTGTCCTCTGAAATACGATGCAAATTCTGCGTGAGATTAATTTACCTGTTGGCACCGGGTTCGACTCCGGTTTGTTCGGAATAACTTCCGTAAGAAACGCCTTGCTAGTTTTTGAATTTCTCAGGGTTTATTTCTTACATTTAACATTTTTCGTTTGAAATAATGGAATAATAATCGAAAAAGAAATAACATACAGTAATATATCTTACACATTTTATTAACAGGGTCTTCGAAAATGTCGTCCACGTGTTGGGGCGATTGAGGCGATTAACGCGAAAATTTACAGATTCTGTTTCTTAACTTTCCTCATAGCTTCTAGGGGAAATTTAGATTTGTTTTATAAATAGAATTATACGAATCAGGTTTGCTTTACAAAGCTCACGCGATTATTAAAACGTTGATTCCCAAAGGTCGATAAAGTTAATTATTCAACTAGATTGNGACAATGTCTCCATCGTCAGGGGAGTGTTTCTAAACCTCTAATCAAGTGAGTAGCACGAATTTTATCGGTTAATTCGGGTCGGTAATGGAAATCCAGTACTGGTATAGCTTCTAGGGGAAATTTAGATTTGTTTTATAAATAGAATTATACGAATCAGGTTTGCTTTACAAAGCTCACGCGATTATTAAAACGTTGATTCCCAAAGGTCGATAAAGTTAATTATTCAACTAGATTGATTACTTTCCTCATCGATTGGTAAGAAAATCGAAAAGCCTTTTTTCCAAATAGAACGTTGCTCTAATTCACTAGATGGAGTTGTACCAATTTCACGCTGTTGCGAGTAAGCTAATTTGGTCTTTCGGATGGATTAACCCTTTAAATCGTTCTAATTAGATCCGTAATGAGTACTTAAATGAGATTGCTCGTTTGATTTTTCTGCTAATAAGAATCCATGGGTCACTCTGAAACTTCCAAGCCAAATTTTTAATCGGAATATCCTAAAAATGCCTTGAAAGGTACAACGTAATTTAATAAGGAGTGTAGTAATTAATAATCCATAAGGTTTATGGATGATAAGCAATTACATAATATGCAAAATGTTCAGTAAAATTTGTCAAAGAGAGTAACTTTAACTACAAATATACTGTCTAATAAATTACCCATGATTTTAAAAGAATGCGATTACAAAGAAAATACATAACAGATATAAATATGAATTACGTTAAAACACTCTCATTTCGGTGATAAATTAGCTGTCAACAGTGATCGATACCTTTCACATTCATTTGTTATCAACAGATATTTCTTTTCCGTGATGACGTCATCATTTCAATGAGTACGCTTTCTTTAATTCAAGAAATGGTCGACGCCAGGACGTGATTTCCTTAAAATTTCCAACAAGGAAGAACAAAGAAATGAACTTTTGAAATAACACGAAATTATGATTTAATTACTGACATTAATGTTTTATTACGTCATGACACCAACTAGCAATACCGTAAAATAAAAATTTAAGTCATAATTAAAATTAATAATAATAATCGAAATGCTTTTCTTGCTGCTGATACAGCAATGGTTTTACTCATCATGTATTTAACTAGTAAACGCCCCCGTCAAGCGTAACGGAACTTAATTTAGTTTAAAAATATATCTATTATCGTATATACCTGGTCCTCCTAAGCATAAAAAAATCCCTGAAACACCTACTTAATTACTAAAATACTATGCAATGCAGGTACTAATGGCTGATAAAATACGCCCTGCTAGTGCTGGTGGCAACCGCAGGAACTATGCAGTCTTTGGCGGAAAAGGATAAACTATTTCAGGCATTTCCTTTACGCTAACGGTAAATAGAATAGTTAAGGAAAGGACGATTGGCATCATAGTGATTTTCTTGTTTCCATAGTTACGAGCCCTAGAGCAAAGTAGTTGAATACTGTAAGCTGGAGGAAAGATAGGGCAAAATGGTGCATTGAATAAGCGTGATTCTCTGCAACCGTGGCTGCCGGTACATTTCAAGTTCGATAACTCAATAAATAGAGTAAAAATGCTATCAGTTGTGTCCATTATCATCGGAGTTTGCCTAATACGAGAGAATTGTGGTGTGTACTGCTTTCAAACATGTTTTTCATTTAACGTCGCGTCGTGATGTGGCAAAATTCAGGCATATCTTTATTGAAATTACAGCCCCAATTATGACTTGATGCAATTTTACAATGTTACAAAATACACATGAAAGTCGATTTTTCTGCGCTAAGCGTTGTTTGCTTTCAAAGGAAAAATCTCATTTTTTTATTAGAGAAGTACTTTTTTTAAGCAAACTGTATATAATCGTTAACTGTAGAAGTTATTTTTGGCGGATTTGAAAAAATATCACCATGGCGACCATATGTGTTGCTAAGAAGTTTACTTACTATGCATTTTTTTAAGTCACTATGGAAAAACTAACTACTGCGGAATCAACTGAGGTAGTTGGTCGTATTTTTTTTTGTCTGGACCAATAATTGGTAAAATTACAAATTTTCCATGGAAAAGGATGACCTCCGATTTTCACAAATTCTCCAATAGCTTTGTCCTACAAGATTGCCGATATATTTCTTCTGNATTTAATAATCATTAAATAATATAATAATCATAATAATGTGATTGTATATCTATGCATAGGTTTTCTGCCTTACTGTTCAAAAATTTTATTAGTTTTTCATTGCTATTACACGACGTAGCTATACTATTATTAAGATGGAATTCGTATCATAGTGATAACTGTTATTTACAAGTGTTTTAGTTACTAAAAGAAAAGATATAATTAAAAAACCATTGTTGCTAGTAGTCTGTTATTGTTGTAATATACTTAGGCTATGGTCAGATTTATTGCCCGATCAATTGTTATCAGACGTAGTTCTTCCCCGCTGATGATTATTTTTCAAATCAGCGAACCGTTCGCCAATAATCAATCTTTTGGTGACGGTCCAAACAATCTATCGCTATTGGTTGCCCCACCAACAATCAATCTATTTGGGATGTTACTATCAATCTATTGTTGTCAGTTCCCACCAACACTCAAGCTATTGTCGTTAGGGGCTCCCATTGCGATTGGCCATCAATTTATTGTTGCTAGAAGCTCCCACCAATAATCGAACTATCTTTGATTGGCAATCATTTTATTGTTGTCAGACCCGCTAACAAAAATCTGTTGTTGTTAGGGGGTTTGCCAATAATCAATCTTCTTGCGATGGTTCTATAAGTTTATTGGTGCTAGTGGCTTCCACCAACAATCAATCTAATTCTTGTGGGACCATCAGTTTATTGTTGGCTGGGCCCCCAACAATCAGTCTACTGATGGTAGGTCTATCAATTCATTGTTGGCAGTCCCCCAGCACAATCAATCTTTTTGCGATTGTTCTATCAATTTATTGTTGCCAGTGGCCGACCGATATTCAATCTATTATTGATGGGCCTATCAACTTATTGTCGTCAGTTCCCACCAACAATCAATCTGTTGTTGTCATCATGGCCCACGTCAGTCATTGTCTTTCTTCCTCTGAAAAACGTTTTCTTTTTAAAGTACGAAACTTTAATCTGGGGAAAATGTCCCTTTTTCTTCCTTCACTGACCTAGGCCATCTTCAAATATCCCTCTCAGCAAATATTGCTTCCATTAACCTTAACCGAATGAGATATTAAGCTGAATCGTAGACAAAATTTTTCCTCCAAAATAGCTATCTCTGCTGGCACTTCTCCAAATTGCCGACTATTCTGAGGAGATGATAACCTAGACGAAAACTTCGTTTACTCCTTTATTAAGAGCTTAAAAAAGATCAGAAGATATGGAAAGAATGGCGGAGATCATCTCGGGAGGGCGAAAAAAGAAAGTTCGGCAATAAACACAGTTTCGGGAGCCTCAGGAACGACCTCGGAAGATGCCAATGATGCTCGCAGAACGGGTCCATCGAACTCTTTGGATGAAAATCTTTTCTTTTCTCTTACTTCCAAAATGGAGTTTGTACGTGCCTCGAATACCCGCAAAAAATTCCTTCGGATTCCATTTGTTTCCTTTTTAAGAGAGCCGAAGTTGGCTCGGAAGTTGATAAAAAAACTGGCACTTGGGTGTATTACTTCCCCACGGAGGTGGTATTAACTATGATCTAGGAGAAAAGGTTTTCTTTGCCAAAGATTCCGCTTCGTGAACGCTGCAAGTGGTTCGGTCATATGCTCGGAAGGGATGTCTTTCCTCCATTGGTTTCTGAAGAATATGGCGCTGAGTCGAAAGTCTCAATTGCTTCGCAACTCCAGTGAGTAGAAAGAAAAAGAAATTTGGAACGGCTGTTAATGAATTAGAGGTTTAAAAACACTCCGTAAGCCGTATTTCGGCAAGCGGAACTCGCGCTAAGAGAAACGGAAAGCTCCGGATTACAGATTTCTGGGAAAATCCCTATGCGCATTTCAGAGACAATGTCTCCATCGTCAGGGGAGTGTTTCTAAACCTCTAATCAAGTGAGTAGCACGAATTTTATCGGTTAATTCGGGTCGGTAATGGAAATCCAGCACTGGTTCAATAATGGAATCCATGGGCGGGAGTTAATTATAAATAAATAAATAAATAACGTCTTTATTTTGGGCGAAATTGAGACTTTAATGTCTCCTCTTCCATTTCACCCATCGTCAATATAAGAAAATTTTAAATCAATAATAATATCAAAGAGTTAAAAAATAGATAATAAAAGTTAACTTAAGTTGAATTAGGACAAAATTAGAAATATTTAGATGTGGATTTAAAAACCTAAGTGAGGCCTAGGAAAAAAAAATATTCACAGCAGGAAAACACCCGCAAAGAAGGGGGGTGTGAAAAACCTGCACAAACCTACTGAGAGTAATGACTAAGAGATTTAGAAACAGAAAGCTGGAAATAAGATCATTATAATCGTAGTGATATGGGCGAATTAATGTCAACTGTGGTAACAATGACGAATTATTGGAAAATTTACGTAACAACAGAGTAGCATTGTTTGGGTGGCAGCTTTGATTTCCCACACAGCAGGATTCAATTGTTTGCGCAAGATTTGGGATTCACCCACACTAAGAATGCGCATTATTGGTGTAAGAATGTACTACTATTTTGTATCTCTCGTGAAATAGAAGATATAGAACTTAATGTCTAAATTTGCGAATTTAGACACAAAATTATATTATGACGCACTACTTATGAACTTGGTTGTTATGATATGTCTTGGAAGTCGAGAGTTTACAGCAGAATGCATTGAAAAAGTAGTCTCGTTTTCTACGCTTGGGAATTAATTCTAGCTAAAAGAATATTTAGAACAGTCTGAAATGATATATTCTGAGAGAAAACTCATTATTATTGTAACAAAATGAAATATTAGTATACTTATGGAGGTATTGCAGAACTCGGTACGTAGGAAATTGCTCTGATGTCTGAATTCTGATCACGATTTTGTCAAGTTTTGTTTGCATTATAATAGTTGTAGTTTGCCTATTCTTTTCTCAACTATTGGACATAATGCAAATAACTTAAGAACATTACGATTGGTATACTTAAAAGAGAGTAAATTACTTTAAATTCGTCGGCGATAGCCAGGAAATTATCGAAAGAGGCGCCGAGAGAATATTGAAGAACGGTGAGATTGCTTCAATTCAAAACAATGAAAATATCGGTATCAGGGTGAGTAACAATGGGTGTATACTATACTCAAGAATCATTAAAGAAAGGCATAGTTAAAGATGTACTCTATTATGGGATAACTACTGGATCATTTAATATATGCAACAACAATGCTGACAATTATTATTATGAATATTATGACGAATGGCTTGATTGTTGCTAAGTAACGTAACAATATGACGTCTTCTATAAGCTATTACACGAGCCAAATATATGTTATTGTAAGCAGAAATAATATGTGCTGTTATTGTCGCTGATATTATATATTATGTTTGTCGGAATAATGTATTATAGTAATGTATAATATTATGTTAGTCAAAATGAACAATAATTGAGTAACAATTAAAATTAAAAAATTAAATATAATAAAAAATCAACAACAGCTTCAAAGTATGTTAGCGCTCAGTTTGATGTCTTTCTCTGTAAGCATAATATATTTTCGTCTATATTAGAAAACGTAATATACATTTACAATTGCATAACTCTTACCTAAAGTTACCGAATGGTTTGCAGCAAAGTAATTTTCCATTACTCAAGTGAATTTACGGAAAAATTGTACGTGTTTAAATTTACCGATTAATATAGGTTGCCTTTATTGAAATAATTTAACATTTTTTATATGTTACAGCATTACATAACGTGTGTCTATAGAAATTAGAAATGCAATCGTAGATAAAGTTCATTTTTCAACTTCTCATCAGGTTTGGATCATGAATATGCTGATGTAAATTTGGCAACAATGGCCGCTTAGGAGAGGAAAACCACGGTTTCTTATACCCCTCTCTAAACAGCGATTTTGTCGTCCAATTGATATAACATTCATTAAAAATTCACCAACAATGAAGATTATGCTGTTGGGATACCGTCAGAAGAACTTTGTTCTGCAATCACAGTCGTTTATGAGCGATTTTTTGATTGTCATGTCGGTCGCCTAGCTACGCCGTGTAAAGCGCGTTGAAAAGTTTTTGGCTAAAAACGGTGCATTTGGGGTGTTTTTTCGGGCCTGCGGAAGGATACGCGAGGTGTTGTCAGTGATACGCCCGAGAATACACTCGGCTCAGGTGTCCCAGAGCGCGGTGCCTCGACGGGAGACGAATTAAAGCGTTCTGAACGGAATTCTAATTGCTGAGTATTAATGGTTAATTAGTAAATCTTTCTGAAGAAGCTTGTAAGTTATGCTATGAAAATATAGATGTGAAAATGCATTGTATTTACAAAAGAATGTGCGATTGCATTGCGTTATGTATGCGATACGTAGATTGCTTTGTGTTTATAATAATAGTATTGTTGATGATGATGATGACAATGGTGATGATGAAGATGATGGTGTTACTAATAATAATAACTACAACAAAGAGCAGCAATGCTAATAATAAGGCTCCCGTGTAGCCTAGTAGGTACTAACGTGTTCGACTTCGGTGACAGCGGTTCCGGGTTTGATCAACGGCGGGAGCCCTATGTGCCAATGACATAAGCTGTCGAAGAACTTTTAACAATGTATCACAACAATAACAATAATAATACCAACAACCATAATAATATACCCCTTCCACACGCCCACAGCCGTTTCGTAAAGTATGAATGCAGACGTTGATGTTATCAACGAAAGTAGATTCCATTAGGGCGTTGTGGTTGCATTGAAACACTCAAATACGCATTTAATACTTTTACACATGTTTACATTTAGTATCGTATTCAAAATCCGATTCCCAATCCCAAAAGCGTAATTTATTGGGGAAAATCGGTACTCCTCATCAGTTTCATTCTTTTCGAGAATATGTAACCTATTCATATTATTTACATGTATAGGCTAAGGTTTTTCTAGCTTATAAATGTCTGAATAATATATCTGTACATGAAATTCAGGACATTTATTAGAATAATTATTACGTGTTCATGGCAACAGATTAAAAAAACAGAGCGTCACAATTGAAAATTGAAAGGGCGCGTGAAACTATCTTTTGTGTTTAAGAAAGGGAATTTGTGTATTTTTCTAGCATTTGGATAAGTTAACGTTTACATTTGTGACCAGTAAAGTGCTCGCTGCGAGTGGCTACAGGTTTCTTGTTCCTGATAGCATTAGGATTACCAATCAGGTAGCTTATTAATTCTTCTTATTATTAAAACTTCGGTGTTTTCACACCCCCTGCCATACGCCATACGGTGCCTTGCGGGGTAGTAATGTAAAAGTAAACGTATGATGCGTTCAGTAATATAATTACTACAATACAACCGACAGAAATTCAGTAGAAGAGGGAAAAGTTGCCTTAATTGTTGTCGAATCTGATCTCTGTTGGCTATCGTCGCGACAAGAATCGCTCCTGGGCAACAATAGAGAGAACTAAGTTGGTAACTGGGCTCCCGCATAGCCAAGTGGGCAACGCGTTCGACTTCAGCGAATGCGGTCCCGGGATCGATTCCCGGTGGGGGCCTACGTGCGAAATTACCTAAGCTGTCGAAGCACTTTTAACAATACTACTACTTTTGCTAAGTTGGTAACTATGCAGGAAGGATAAATTGGTGACATTTTCGTCAATTAAGGTGAGAAATGGGTCCAAATGTGCGTGAAATTATTCCACTAAAAATAAACCTGAAGTTAAATTATGCACGTTGAATTTGGTGCCACAAAATTGGTCGATTTAGAAGTATGATTTCTATCTTGAATGAATAGCTTATTCACGCAATAGCCAATTTCGTCCGTATTCTTCATTGATTTTTATAGAGCAGGAATACGACAGCAATGGGTAACGCGGTATGCACTTCTTAGAGTGACTGCGCAGATAGAATTCTGGATAAATGGGCTGGGTATGGGGCGATCGGGTGTGTTTGATGACCTACTGGAATACTGTCAGGCAGGAATGGGACCTAATTACCGACATCCTGCCTTTTCATTAATGCCAAGGACGAATCTTCTTTGGAAACCACCTCTTTCTGTTTTCAGGAGGGACTCCGCATCTTTCCATCGCAGCTGGGTTGTCGAAGTTGTCACGGTGGTAACCGAAATGTTGCGGAGGTAAATTTGGCTCTTGGGATACAGAGATGTATTACACTCATCGCCGTACATATAATTATGTATTCATTCATCCGACGTCAGTAACTTTCGTGCGCGTGAAATTCAAGTTACGTTTTTTTTCGTGACCTTATCACTCTCGTAAAGTTTAATTAGATGTAAGTAGTGGTCGTATGGAATCGGGGTGTATATAAAAAATGGCAGCAAACAAAATTTATCGAGATTTTTGTTTTCATTATAGAATATTTGTTAATGTAATTCAGTATTGTGTTTAAAGTGCATACTTTTTTTGATAAAATGTATGAATGTTTCATACTGTCTATCTTTAAGCGTTTTCGTTTTTTATAAATTATCCCCAAAACGACCAATGCCCATTGTAGATTTCATTGTCGGATGTCGATTGTTGCGATCGTTTTGTACATGCTCAGGTAGGAGATGGACGTATGAGGTAATTAAAAGTGATTAATTAAACGTTAAAATTATGCTACGGAAGTAACTGAATCCATAGAATACAGTTCTTATTTCAATTAATACTTATCTATAAATGAAGCAATTAAATCATGAGAAAACGAGATTATTGTTAGCAATTGTTTCGTAGTTCTGGACAATATAGGTGGCTAGTCATCCAATAAACGAAAACTGTTACTTTCAACAATAAAATGACTGAGTACATCGAATTTTCTCAGCTACTAAGCTATCGTTCTATAGTCGAGCCTTTTTAATTAATACACAAGCTATTTAAATTAATACTTAACTATAAATGAAACAATTAAACCATAAGAATACGAGATTATTGTTAGCAATTGTTTCGTCATTCTGGCCAATACAGGCAGCTAGTCAACCAATAATCGAAAACTATTACTTTCAACAATAAACGGACTGAGTACTTGGATTTTTTTAGCTACTAGATTATCCCCGTTACATAAATAAGTTAATTTGACGTTATTAATAAACTTAATGAATATGAGTTGTAACAGAAAATAGCCTCAGTGTGATCTCTGTAAGAATTTTCCACCGGAAACTTTTTTTTGAGAAAATAGAACGAAAAATAGCCTGAGACACAAGTTTTCAATGTATTTTTCCGAAAACTGGCGGCCCTTTTTTATTTTAATTTCTTTTAGCGAAAATACGACTCTACTTGGTTCTAATTGAAGCAGTCTGAACTACAGAGTATTAAAACTGTGCTGTTAATGATATTTTCTAAATCGAAATTGATATATGTCATTTTTCAACGTAATGCAACGCAAGGCGTCCTCCCCTTTTTAAGAGCGTTTCCCTCAGAGGCATTGATGTAGCGGTAGCTGTGGTAGTAGTAATCCGCCGGTTATACACTTTTACATGTAAATCTTTCGAAACGAAAACGATCGCGTTGCTAGGATACAAACACCTATGGTTGCATTTAAAAATGCAATGATCGAAATACTGACGTTTTTTTCCGCGCTCGAGGAACAATTAGCCAGATTTTAATTAATTATTGGCGAATTATTTTTTTGTAGACCTGCAGCCATAAGCGGTTGGATTAGTTTGTCGCGGATGTAGGGTGACGTAGTACGTGTGCGCTCGTGATTATCGGTCGACGAGAACATTTTCGCGATATTTCACTCTTAATTCGAGTGCTTTTATACTAGAGTTTGTTTTTTAAGTGTCTTCAAATCATATTTGATCGATTTCCTGGATCATGTGGCGGAAATGGGCTATTATAGTTGCTATGTATAGCACGAGGGGGTCACGTTGCCATGGCTACATCGCTTAGCAACGCTGATATATACTGTGCAAGTGAAGGTTGGGATGTGATAACGAAGCCTTTTTTAAACGAAGATGTAATTAGAGTAATGTACGAGGGAAGAAGGGGTGGTCGCCCGTGACAACGAAAGTCGGTTGCTAAGGTGATGAGATGAAACCCAACGCCACAGGTGGCGTGACCCGCAGCCAGGCGGCGAGGAGGAGTGCTATCTAAAGGTTTGTTATTTCGCATTCTAGTTCTATTCTTAATTGATTTTCAGCGGAGATTACTCACCGCAGAGATTTTTAATTTTAAGTCCTTCGTTGCTATGGTTTTGTCTTCATTATGAGTAATTTTTTGTGGCCTCAGCAATGTCCTTTGCCTTCATTTTCGCATTCCAAATATTTAAGTACATATCATTTCGCGAAATAAAATATTACGGTTTAAAGTTCTTCATAGTCCATGGTCGAATAAATCGAATTAATATCGAAAATACACCAAAATATTCGACTGAGCTATCGTATCTTTTATTTCGAAAGTGTGAGAAGAAAAGATTGATCGATTTTCATTTTGATACGTAGGATTTCATTCAAGGAATATCCGAAATAGGTTCATGAAAATTTTGAATATTTACTGAATAAACAACGTTGAGCAAATGTGGATTTTAATATCTGAAAATGATGCTGGGCGTAGCCGGGAGCTTTTGTTGTGAGGGAAGGTTTATTCGTTCCCCATGACAACGGCATTCCCCAAGTCGGTTGGCATGGTGATGGGAAGAAACCTTTCGATTATTAAATCATGATTTAGTTTTTGGACTTCGTCCACGTTATGCGAAGGTAGATGCAAAGGGTTGCGGTTGCCATAGAAACGTTTCCTCAAACGAAAGCTATCTGCAGTAGCATAACTGTAGATGTACCCCATGGCAGACCATAAAATAGCCAGTAGGTTAGCGTATTTTCTACTCCGTACGTCGAATACAATTATGGCTTGCGTTATGTTAATGGATAGATTAGTGTTCAACTTTTCGGTAGGTTCATGTGCCTTAACATTTCCCATTCAATGTCATTTCTTTCGTTGCTCGGTACCACAACCCAACCTTTATGTCATCTAACAACTTTTGTCTTCCCCTCTACTTTTTCCCTTGTATTCTGCCGTCAATTAAATTCTTCACCAATCCCTCTCCTCTCATTTAATCTTTTTAAACACTTTTAAACACTACCATTAGTATCTCTGTGTTTGTTATTCTATCCACCCAACTCACTTTTTCCATTCTACGCCATATAAAGGGAAATTAAATTTGGTAATATAAAAGGAAAAGGATGAAATATAGAATGATAGCATAAATGCAATTTGCAAATTGCAATTGGGGCAAAATTGACGGTTGCCAAGGTGACGAATCCGTGATGCGCTTATGAAAACAATCACAACATTTCAAGGGGCCTCCTTACCCAGTAAATCGTAAGAATAATCAGGAAGGATAACTCCAAAAGCCTTGATTACCGAGGTAAATGAAAAGGAAACTTACCTCGGGGTGGTTCCAACGTCGCAGGGGAAGCACCTGTATCCAAAGCACTAGATACGTATTTCGGAACCTTTGGTTCCATCTTCAGTAGTCATGCTGGACTGAAAGTGTCGTGGGGATGTCGCAGTATTTATACCCGAACTATGGGGGGAGGGAGGGTTTTCTGTGGCGTGAGTGATTAGTGAAAACAATGGGGAGGAAGGGATTGGGCCGCGGTCACTATTCATTGTTTGCGAATGAAAATACTTTCGTATGCGTCTAGTTTGGATTCGTTGCTAACCGTCTTTAGATCGTTCTATAATCGAGCCTTTTTAATTAATACTCAAGCTATTTAAATTAATACTTAACTATAAATGAAACAATTAAACCATAAGAATACGAGATTATTGTTAGCAATTGTTTCGTCATTCTGGCCAATACAGGTAGCTAGTCAACCAATAATCGAAAACTATTACTTTCAACAATAAACGGACTGAGTACTTGGATTTTTTTAGCTACTAGATTATCCCCGTTACATAAATAAGTTAATTTGACGTTATTAATAAACTTAATGAATATGAGTTGTAACAGAAAATAGCCTCAGTGTGATCTCTGTAAGAATTTTCCACCGGAAACTTTTTTTTGAGAAAATAGAACNTCTCGTTGCCATGTTACCCCTAAATACTGGATGATGTCTCTGTTCCATCGGTCCCTTGGTCTTCTTCTTGGTCTCTTCACGTCTCTTGGTATCCAGTTCAGAACTGCTGATAAAATTTCGTTTAGCGTACTTAGCGTTAAGATAGAACGTTGAAATTTACGGAATCGTTAGTAAATGATCTTATTTTCCGTTGGCCGCAAAAGATTTATCCCTAATGGCCCCAGGTTCGATGCTAGGTAAATTCTTAGTGCAAAACGTTCAAGAAATCATTTTGGGTATTTTTAGGTAAGATAGAACGATCAAATTCACGTTATCGATAGAGCACAAACACCTCTATAGTAAAGCTAGAGGTTTTTACCCTGAGGGTCCTTAGTTCGATGCTAGGGCAGTTTTTCTGTCTGAAGTTCATGAATTCATTTAGGGTATTTTCCGTTAAGATAGAAACTTGCAATTCACGGTGTTGTTAGAATAGATGATTGTCTATCGTATGCCGTAAAGCTTTTTGCCCTAAAGGCTAAGGTTCGATCCCAGGACCATTCGAATTACCGAATTTTCAAAAATTCGTTACGGGATTTCCCGGTCAG
>KZ308602.1:210290-236350 GCA_000376725.2 Ladona fulva
CAAGAATTTATTTCTTTGATTATAAATTGTTGGTTGCAAATTCGTCACAGCAGTAAGTAAATTTTTTTTCAACCTAATTATTCCATTGTCAGCAATTTTAAGTTATAATTTCTGCATTTAATTGTAAGCTGTTGGTTGAAACCTTGTTCCAACAATGAGTGAATTGTTGTTCGATCGATTTTTAACTTAGCTAGCAAGTTTTAAATTATAATTTATTTATTAAATTATAAGCTCTTGGTTGCAAATTCGTTCCAATGATAAGTTAATGGTTCTTCAATCTAATATCAATAATGTTAGCAAGTTTTAAACTACAATTTCTTTATTTAATTATAAGTTGTTGGTTGCAACTTCGTCTCAACGATAAGTTAATTGTTGCCGGATCTAATTGTAACATGAATACATATACTATAGTCGTGTTATTAACATAAAATAATGATACTAAAATAATGAAATGTAGACTGAAAAGTACATAAGCCTTTTTAAACGTAAATTTCCTAAAGTTAAATAACTTTATTTTTTAAAATTTTCAATTTCATAGACGTAATTTCGTGATTGGTTATCGATCGAAGTCTTAACAATTAATACTTGTTTTTAAAAAACTGAAGCTAGAATCCTTTCAGAGCTTTAAACTCACTAATGTTGCTATTACAAAAAATATTAGGACTTAAATGCACTTTAATTCTGCATTTCCGTCGCAGATTATCGATTTAGCCTTCCATGTCAGAGAAACAAATGAATTCAACGTACTCTTTCTCTAATGAAAGCCTTTGCTTACAACATACATGTAGTCCATGGGAATATTTCGCTCCTTCAATGGTCTTTTTTCTCACTATTAATGAAACATGCTCAGTCACACAGAATGTATAAACAATTGCTTAGCAACGAGCCGTGAATTCGTCGCCCGTTCGACGTTCAATCGAATGGTAATTGAAGCGTGCGGAAAAAAGGAGCCGCATGAACTCGATTCTCACTTTCAATCCGCCAAATTTCATCAATATTTACCCGAAAATAATCGTCCTCTCGCGTAGCGATTCATCGAATCGAAGGCTAATTGCGTTTATTTACTCATTTTTGTCACGACGGTTTCCGTTCGCCGTCCACTTCCATTTTTTTTTTTGGCGGGAAAAGTGTTTGCTATGCGACGCTGCCATGGCAACGCTTCGGTCGCGTTTTATCCAGCGTCCGAATGGATTTGTCTACGGTTTCATCCAGTTTCTACGGCGGTTATTGGATTAATTTGAGGAAAATCGTAAAATGTAATCAATTTGACGATGGCGATAGCTGGAAAATTTAGCAAAACTTCCGTTGGAAATTCGACTTCCATGTTCTCTGATATTATTATTCACGTAGTTCACGAAATCTATCTCTGTTGAGCGGTATGCAGAAAATAGTTTCCTTTTGCGTAAAAAACTATTTATTTTTTATTCCGGTGTTGATTTTACATTGTATTGTTGCCCAGATACATTGTTGCGCAATTAAATTGTTGTGCTCTTCGTTGAATTACTGTCATTGTTGGATTGCTTTTATAATCGAAGGATCACTTTTGCCTTTCTTAATAAGTATAGCACCTCTATCTGCTTGGGCTTCATAAAACATTTGTAAACGATAAATTCCTAAAATAATTATTCTATACCGGTATTTGAATTAATTAAATGTTCGTTCAAAGATATATACGTTTTATAGTACATTTTGCAATAAGCATAAGTGTTTTTTATTTTTCGATTTTTTAAGGTTATCTTTTTGCAGAATTGTGAAAAATAAATGCACATTTATAAAATGCAAGAGTAGATACATAATATTCGTTTTTTGTGTTGTTTTTCGTCATATTTAGTTGCTAAATATGAGGAAAATAATTATTTGATATTCAAATCAAGCAATTGGTAACAAATTTTCACAAAATAAATCGTTTTTTGCACTAAGTTAGAGATAAAAGAATTTTTGCAGAGAGACATATTTTCAAAAACCAAATCTTATTTCCGAAATGGCGATTTTCATTATTAAAAAAAAATGAATTTTGAACGTCATATTTGAAAATCAATTTAAACTATGCAGAACCTGATTTGAAGTATGATAAATGTTTTTTTTTTAACGTGCTAGACTTGATTTGCGAATTAAAAAGAAAATCTGCAACTTATTGCGAATAATTTGCAAAAAATTCGCGTTCGATTTGAAAAACTGGGGTTTGGTAAGTAATTCTAATACAGATTTAATCTGATAATAACGACGATTCTTTCTTTTTGCGAAATTTTGAATTTCATTCTCTAGAAATTCGTAAATTGAGGGGGTTTAAAAACCTTCGAATATTTCTTATCGGTACGTGATTGTGTCTGCAAAGAACAGCTTGACGTTTGCTGGAATACGAATAAACAGAAAAATTCTCCCCGGCAGCGATTTTGGTTTGAAGCTGATATCGCAGGATTCCGCACGAAATACAGAATTGAGGGAACAGGTACTTCTGGAACTTACACTTCCCCCCTTCGGTCGCCGCTCGTCACCTGTTTTCTTATTATCTTGTTTGTTTCCCATGGAAACCGCCTCCCGGCGAAGGTATCACAACCACTCGCTTCACTCCGTGTTTTATTATTTTTTCTCCCAAAGAATAATGTTCTTGTTTGCGGTGGGCGTAGGGGAAAAACAAGGGCGTTACGTTTTCTACGTAGTGCGGTGTTTGTACAGCCACCTACGGGCGTTTCCAGGGCGACGGAATCCACTAATAACTTTGTTTATTTTTCGGACCCCACCCCGGAAAGTTTAAGCGAAAGTTTTGCCGCGCTGTGAATCAGTGGCGGTCTTTAATTAACCATAATCAGTGTTTCAGAGTAGCTAAGGGGTATTTATGCACGTTTATAATTAGCGAAAATACCTAGGTTGCTAGGCAGAATAATGGAATGTATTTCTGAGGTTTAAATTTTGTTGCGAAGGGTAGAAAAGAGTCCCTATGATGGAATTTATGATTCTTCCAAGGAAAAATCTCACTAGAGCATGGAAAGATTATGTTCTACTATCTGCTCACGACAAGGGAGAACGAAATATATTGCTCGCGAAACAAGAAATTCTAAAGAGTGATCGAAAAGGTCTAAAAACATTAAACAAAAGTAATATGAATCGGCTAGAAGGAGATTGTAAAATATCTGCGCATTGCTTAATTCGTTGTTGGCGCTTTATTATTTTTGTTATTATTATTATTACTAAGGATCACTCGAGATTTATGGTTCTTGATCGCAATCGCCCTGGAAACGGCAATTTCGATTCTATCAACAATTGCAAATTCCTTGGTTTTGAACAGGAAAAGTAGTAATTTTTTCATCTCACAACGTACAAAACGACCGCGACTTACGAAAAATTAGTGATTATTCTTGTATGGTATGGTTTGTATGGTCTCGCAGAGTTGGCTAGTGTGTTATGTTTCAACATAAAAGTTATACGTTGACTTAATTGTCAGCGTATCCAGGATGTGTAATTATTGTTGGAGTTAAAATGTTGCCAAATACGGTTTCGTGACTGAAAATTCATCACTGAAATCCGTTCCGAGTTTGAAGTTTAAGAAAAATATATGCAAAGATAAGTCGTATTAGGGATTCATTCTTTCCGCGAACAATACGCGACAACAATAAGCTAAAGAAGTAACTCGAAGGCTTGGTGTTTACACCCCTTGTCATACGTCTAAAAGCGGCTTGCAGGGTATTTATGTAGATGTAGATTATCGCTGATTCGTTGAAGAACGAGGATTCATATGTTATCGCAAGATATGTTTGATTAGGTAACATAAATCGGACTTCAACCATCGCACTTGTTGTCAAGGAGATGGTTTGAAAAATTTGACTAATTGTTGGCAGATTTGGATAAGAATGCAACAGGACTTTTAGCCGTCGGGTCCAAAGAGTTCCGAATTAAATTTAAAGAGAACCCAAGGGCCTTTTTTACCGTGGATCTATATATATATGCTGAATGATAAAATTCAGTATGGATATGTAGTAATTGATTTAATATTCATATGGGTGACCACTTTTCTGTAAATAAATAGCAATAACTGGGTATAGCCACAAGAATAGGGAAGGCGTCAGAACCAAAGTTGCCACACTCTCAAGATAATTAATGCCGTTTGATTTGTACAATTACGTCGTTGAGGTGATGATTTCGTTCCTTTCCCATTTATTTCTAACTGCCTTTATTCTTTTAACTCGTCGCACTTTTATTGTGAGATATTTTTTTTTCAACTACAACAACAACAATTTTTTTACAATATACAATAATATAATACAAATAATACTTTTACAATAATATTGTAGTGAATAGTACCATTTCGTTATATTTACCAATAATAACAGTATGATGATAATAATGATAATAATAGTGATAATAATAATGACGATAATGATGATGATAACAACAAAACAACAATAATAATGCAATTAAGTTTACAAGTCACGATCACAAACAGCCATGCCCTAACCAGCATCTGAACCCGGGACTCCGGCGTTGCAAGCGGGACAGCCAAGTGGGTTGGGCGGTCACATTTGGGGGAAGTCGATAGCGCGAATTGACCATAGCTGTCGAAGCAATTCAATTGTAATTGTAAATGGATATTAAGTGATTAATAAAGGATGAATAAATTAATAAATTTTTCATCATTTAGTAGTAAATTGTTTAATTTTAATTGCTTCCTGAAGCATTACTTACAGGAGTGGGTTAGACAATTAATTGTGTACTGCCACCTAGGGGAAGCTTTAGGTATTAAAAGAGGAAAATTTCACGAAGTGCTACGAAGTTAATTACGGTATATTTATATAGAATTTCTAACCGTGTTTTTCTCGCAAGTTTCTGATTTTATTTCTCTAAATGAATTGAGGCTGTGCCATATGTTAATGATTTTTTAATGCGCTTCTTTGGAAAATTCCCGGTTGATTTCTTTGTGAATCTACTATGCCTCCAGTGGGTCTGGCGACGAATCCGTGATGCGCTTATGAAAACAATCACAACATTTCANCTGGAAGAGTTTGGTCCCGGGTTCGAGCCCAGGAGCCGATAATACGTTTATATATTACAACTTATTTTTACGTAAATTATCCTCTCGATCGAGTAGTTTCAACGCAAGCCGTAAATCCTTAGTGATGGTTGCCATGGAGACAGTTTCTGTGAGCGACGCGACGGTATAAAATAATTAACTAAAATAACTGTCGTCTTTAATAAGTCTCTTTCCTCTGGCGTATTACCAAAAAGATGGAAGACAAATTCATCCTTACATATTGTGATGGTTGCTATGGCGACAATATCTGTAAGCGACGGCATAAAATAATTAATGAAATAACAGTCGTCTTTAATAAATATCTTTCCTCTGGTTTATTCCGAAACAGATAGAAGACAAGTTTTGCTGTACCCATTTTTAAAAAGGGTGATTATCTGATTTAATATTTCTGTATAACTTACTAAACAACGAAATAGATTGCCCCTCAATGTAAAAGGGTATAAATCTCTGTTCACCATCTTGTAACCTAGAGAGAGACTTTACAATAACAGCTCGCAATAATATTCACATGCGTAATGCACCAATGAATAGGCTAAATCGTTTAGGAAATTCTCACCTAAAAGTATAGAAATATTTAATTGTAGTTTAAATTCAATAACAATGCCCTCTGGATTGTTAAATATAAGTTTCTAAAGTACTTTTTTACATTAACATATATACATCAAAGTGAATGTTACTACATAATTTCATCTGTATTAGAAATTATAATTACTAAATTGTATAGTATCCATTATATTTTAACTAGTAAATAATTAAACTCCGCCAAGCATGACGTAGTTTAATTTATTTTCAAGAGATATCTATTATCGTATACATATAGCCCTCCTAAGCAAAACGGTGTAATTTGTACGTATATAATAGTTCCAACCATTAATTCTGAATAGACCAACAATTCTCGTCAATTTTAATGAGAGAATGCATGAGCTCGAACTCAACAATCGTCTCGGTCGCCAAGGAAATACGTTGTTTATTACCAAAAAATTTCACAAAGTTTTCGTATACTTCATCAAAATTCTCGCAATTTTGAAACTATATCAATATTTCACGGCTAAAATTAGAATTTATGATCATTTTCCTTTCCTTTTACACTTGTCCCGATTTCTTAGGGCCATTATTTCTAATTCAATTTTGCAAAAAAATCATAGTCTGCATGACATGAAGACGAAATGTATGGGCATTTCTTATGAAAACGTATTATCGGCTCCTGGGCTCGAACCCGGGACTGCTGAGAGATGAGAATAGTTTTCTACATCTACATAAGTACCTTGCAAGCCGCCTTCCGGCGTGTGGCAGGGGGTGTAAACACCAAGAGTACAATTACTTCTTTAATTTATTATTATCGCGTATCGTTCGCGGAAAAAAAGAGTCCCTAAAACGACTTGTCCTCGCGTCTATTTCTCTTATTTTACGCTCACTGTCGGATCGGGCAAAGTAGCAGGGGGGTCGCATAATATCAATTACGTCATCCGAAAATGTATTTCCTCTGAATTTATCTAACAATCGCAGCCTAGCTTCTAATCTCCTTTCTTTCAAGGATTCCCAACCTGCGTCTGTGAGCATTTGCGTTACACTTGCTTCTCTATCGTAGCACTTTTTAACAAAACGTATCGCCTTACGCTGCACTTTCTCGAGTTCGCGAGAGTTCGTTTCATCCGCTGGGTCCCATATACTCGCCGCATATTCCAGATGGGGCCTAACTAACGTAAAATAGCATCGCTCTCTAACCTTTTCATCGCATCTACCTACAATACGCTTTATAAAACCGAGCTTTTTAGTTGCTTTACCGCATATTTTTCGAATGTGTGTGCTCCAGTTTAAGTTATTGGTTAGGGTGATTCCAAGATATTCTACTGAGTCGACTACATTTAAATTCGTTCCACTAATTTTGTACGGGCGGTTCTGACTCAATTGTTTCCTTTCGAAGAAATTTACAACAGAACATTTATCTACATTAAGATCTAGCTGCCATTTTTCGCACCACATTTGTACATGAGCTAAGTCGTTTGAGAGTGAGGCACTATCTTCGTCACTTGATATTTCTCTATATATTACCGAATCATCCGCAAATATCCTCACATTGCTATCCTTCTGGTCGCTTAGGTCATTGATATAAATGAGGAAGAGTAAAGGTCCGAATACGTCTTGTGCCATTCAACCTCTAAGAAACACAATGCAGTTTGTTTAACATCTCTACATCAAGCTATATCTGATATAGATAAGGGGACGGACAGAATATTCTATGGGTTATGACATATTATGTTTTTTAATTTCTACGTTTCGGTATTTTATAATTTATATATTATTAATTGTTATAATTCATACAATTAAATCTCTTCGTTTGTGGTAACTCATAATTTACACATATAATGTTGTAACGTTTGTGATCTTTTATTGTATCACAACGAATAATGCGATCTTTTTGTGATTTGAAAATCGATCACAGTGAACGGGATTTTATTGTATCACGATTAATTTGGTTCTTTTCTAACCTTTTTTGTGATTAATAAATTATCATTATTATTACATATGACGTGATTTGCTACTGAGAAATGCTATATTATCATTATTATTGGGCAAAATGCATATATTCCATTAAATAAATAGTCATCTGAAATATTGTTGTTCGATTACATTGTTCCGCGATTAACATTGTTGACCGATTACATTGTTGCGCGATTAACATTGTTGCGCGATAAGATCGATGCAAGGAATTGATATGATATGTTGGTTTAATTTACAGATATTCATTCTCTGTAAGTCTTCCTTACCATTAAATAACTTCTTACATCTGCGACGTCATCTAAACATTACTCTATCTTCAGTTTTATTTTTTTATATTTTTTAAAGGGGAAGCTGCGGTCCGGCTAATTTGATCTCGGCTCGCTAGGCGGCGCGGCTGCTCCACCGCGCTCCTTCGTCCCTGGTGCGCATGCCTTTTGGTCGATTTGTCCCCGCTTCTGGATAAGGGTTTGTTGCGGGCGATCCTTCGTCAGTAGCTCTTTGGCCCCACTGCGAGCCGTGCGTACACCGGGCTGTTCCTTACCGTTAAGACCTCCGCGTCGGCGACGGAAAAAGAGTGGAATCCGTCAACGTCCCCATCTGTCGGCAGACCTTCTCTTTATCGAAAAAACTCAGAAACACGGTGGCTGGAAGAGTTTGGGAAAAGTTTGCGAAAGTTTCGATTCCGCTGCGAGGCAGGGTCCGAAGGGAAAACTTTGAGGAAAGTGTAATCTTAGAGGCGATAAAAGTGTTGAGATATATGTTCCGGAGGTTTCGCTCCGCTTTGGAAGGACAGATAAACAGCGGGTGGGTTGGAGGAATCGAGTAGGGAAGAAGGAATTGTTTTTTTTTTATATTCGCCGCGTTTGACTTTTTCCAAGTGATTCTGAATGAATGAAGGAAGGTTGTAGATAAAGGATGATCAATCTGCAAGAGTTGTAATGAAACAAGTGGAAATATCGTAGATATAAGTGGCGAAGTTTCTGCAAGTGACCCCCACGCTATTTTACTAGGTTACTAGGCTGTTCTAGTAGGTCAAAATAAACAAATTCCGATTGAAACATTCGGAGTATAGAAAATATGAACGGTTGTTGACAAGGTGGAAATATTCATAGACAAAGAAAGAAGAAATATCTATCGGCAGTATATCTGAATAAGTTATCGAGAATT
Organism: Ladona fulva; assembly: GCA_000376725.2. Lineage (NCBI taxonomy): Eukaryota > Metazoa > Arthropoda > Insecta > Odonata > Libellulidae > Ladona > Ladona fulva. The sequence continues at coordinate 218,986 of KZ308602.1, forward strand.
CGAAACAAGCGGTACTTTTGAGGGCATTGTTACCGTATTGGCAACGTAGGTTTTAAGGCACTAGCTGGGGTCGTCAAGGCAACAGCAAGACAGAAGGAATTACCGGCGAGGCTCGTGGTAACACACCTCAAAGACCTACTTAAGTACAACAATACTTGGGTGAATTGTTTTCAAACAATAAAACTGTCCAAAGTTTTAAAGGCGCTGACGTCTGGTTGTCATGGTAACAACACGTGCCTGAAAATTATCTCTAAGCTTCGAAACTTGGCCCATTTCTTTTCCTTCGATACGCCCGGCGTACCCCTCAGCAAGTCCCGCTGAGACCGCGGCTAAACCCGCGCGTTTTAGGCGGTAATCGGACCCCCCGCGGAGCGGGATGTGTCGTCAAGGAGATAGGTGCATGGAAGACCGAGTTGAAGTTTTACCGTCAGGGAAATCTTCCGCCATAGGAATTCACTAAGGAAGAGGCAGGAGAAAGAGAAGTCTCGAAGAGTACTTAAAAGATATCGTCAAATTTCGTGGTTTAAGGAAAGGAACTTCGACAGCCGTTGCAAAGAAGTTTGAGATCGCCGCGAAAAGAAGTGCCGATTTCGCAAGAGAGTGTTAAAAGTGCGTGTTCTTGTGGACTGTTATCCTCCCGAAGAGAGCCCAAGAGAGGGGCGTTTTTTTCTCTTAAGAGTGGATTGTTTCTGTGAGTCCTCCGGACTGGCGTAATATGTGTCAGTGGGGCGCCCGAGTGTTCCCTGGGATGGGCGGAAGGAAGCACCCTCTGGAGAAGCTGTCTGCGAAGGTGGCCCTCCTTCTCTTATACGGTGAGTGAACTAATTTATTGGGTAGGGTAGAGAAAGATTTCTTTGATTTTATCAGCTCCGCGTGCTATCCTTTTTCTATCTTCTTTATTTCGTTATTTCGCGTAATCAAACTTCAACCCAATATATTTCGTTATTTTACCTAATCAAAGCTGATGATTTCCTAACTTATGACTATTTCTACTAAGGTTGAATCGTTTACTTTTATTCCCTTTTTTGGGACGTTTCCATGACGACGGAGGAAATTCGGAAATCGACAATCGAAAATTGTAAATTATTACAGCTAAGCACGATTGTTAATAGCATAAGTTTGCAGTCAATCTTTAATCTTGTAGCAGAGGCTTTAAAAGTGGTTATTTCTACCGTTGCTGAATTATTTTTGTAACGTATGCTTAGGATGTTTCTATGACGACGGAAGAAATTCGGAATTCGACAATTGAAAATTGTTAATTATTGCTAATAATCAGGATAAGTTTGCAATTAATAGTAGTAGCAAATGCTTTAAAAGTGATTTATTCTATCGTTGCTGAATTATTTTTATAACGTATATTTAAGATGTTTCTATGACGACGGAAGAAATTCGGAGTTCGACAATTGAAAATTGTTAATCATTGCAAATAATCAGGATTGTTAATAGCGCAAGTTTGCAAATAATAGTAAAAACAGCTGCTTTAATAGTGCTTAGTTTCGCACACATTTGTCCCCATCGGGAATCGAACCCGGGATCACTTTCACCGGAGGCGACCGCGCTTGGCTGTACTGGAGTCCTAAGGAAGGTGACAGTCGGAAGGAATGATTGTTAAAATTAAGTTTATTTGGGTTGTTATTTACATTATTGGCAAGATTGAAGTAGCAATTTTTCGCAAATTTTGGAAGTTGACTATAATCCGAGATTTCCCGGTACACTTATTCTGATTCAATGTTTCAATGTCGAAGAACTCGAATTCGGTTTGACTTTGGAAACTTGTGATGGGTATTTCTGTAATCGAGGAGTTTATAACTATTTGAACGTTTCTATGGTGACGGACCGAAATAGGAGTCTGGTGGGATTAATACGATACATCGGGAAACCGCTACTAAATTTTTAATTAGAAACATTATTGTTGGAAACCCAAGCAATCAATCGAAGGGAGGTGTACTCAGGATGCGATTTGTTTACATTGTTGGAACGATAAACATAACAGCGTTCCCCAGCGGTCGAGTTGAATTGTACAGAAGTTATATGTCATTGACCTTATTTTCAAAATAAATTTCGACCAATGTATAACTGTTCGAAGCTAGAGTTTTAAATTTTAAAAGGGGAAATCGTTAGGTTAAGATTTATTTACATTGTTGGCCTTATGGGGGCAATAATGCTTCTCAGCGGTCGGTATGGATGGTTTCGAGAATCACCCTATTTGTTGTTCCCTATCTTCTATTTTCGTATCGATGGACTCTAATTGGGCGGGATATCGGATGGACAATATACATGCATACGATTTCTCTGTCAAGAACGAAGAATGTTCTAGCAGGTTACATGGAAGGTTATCGATAAAGCCCGTTAATATTGTGGACATTATATAGTTAATTATGCCATTGTTAATTGTTAATTGTCAAAACTTAAGCGGATTACGCACTAAGACGGAAAAAGAGTTCTAGATGAAGTATTAAGTTCTCTTATACTCGTATTTATGGCAATTGTAAGAATTCAGTCAGGATGCCTTGTACCATTGTTCTACATCTACATCTACATAAATACCCTGCAAGCCGCCTTACGGCGTGTGGCAGGGGGTGAAAACACCGGGCGTTCGGACTATTTTTTTAGCCTATTATTATCACGTATAGTTCGCATTCTTCTTTTTCTCATTCTTTTGTTAAAAAGAGTCGTTTCCTTTCAATATCTTCTTAATCGTTACCAACAATTCAACCAATACGTGTTTGGTATCTAGTCCAGCCTAGTTTTTTCATGCGGGACATTTCCAAGTTTCATCAGTGGCCACTCCGGGACTTACGGGACGCAAAAAACAATTCGTTCACTCAAAGACTTACGAACGTGGTGATGTTGCGGAATTCCATTTTGTAATGCAATGATTAAAAAAAAAAAAACAGATGAAGGGTTCAGAATGAAGGGTTTTTGTTCAGGCTGCCATTGAAGTTCTTTTAAGATTTTATTAGGAATTTTCTTATCAACACGGCTGGCTGAATCAGTTTTATGAATTTTCTTTTTTTTTCCTTAGAAAAATCATCCTTTAACGGTTCTTTATTGTGGGAGGTATGAAAATGATTATTGGATTATAAATACGTAACAATCGATGTTTGGTACCTTATCAATCATCGATTGTTACACCATTAGATCACCTGTTATGATGATTGTTCCTTCAACAATCAACATTAAATAATCAACAATCAAGATCATTATCAAGCTCGACAATCAACATTAATTCGTAAAATGAATACAAAATATATCAGACTAATTTTGAAATTTTCACCTTGGACAATAGTTTCATGTCAATACGTAAGCAAACCATGTATACAGGAGAAACAATAGATTAGGAAATTATGATATTAACGTTTTTTTAGATTAATCTGAGGATGGCTATATACTGGGTGCCAAATTTAAGCTTCAAGATTAATAATTAAATCTCCATTCAAATTTTGCACGTGTAAATGAGCTATTTACTTCCATATAAACAATGGAGGTGGAATTACTAGCAAGTGAATGTAGGGAGTGTTTTCAAAAACAGCTACATCTACATAAATATCATAAAAGAATTCGAAATAGTCTCATTGTTGTCGAGAAAAGGCTTCTTTTAAATCCCATTGTCGCCAACAAAGGATTGTTAAGACTAACAATGATATCAGATCCATGCAACAATGTAGCCCAGTATAATTGTAGTTTGTAATTCTTGGAGAAGCCGCGAAGTTTTGAACCCTCGTTGATAATTAAGTTAAATCGATTCTGTGAATGATTTCGGAACTGCCGCAAAAACTGTGATTTTTTTAAGATCTCGAAAAATTTCGCGTCATCACATTTAGTTGTCACGGCAACGAAAAATTTTTCAAATGGAAAAAATTGCAATGTTTCGAAATTGAAGAATATTTGCATGTTCTTCAAGTAGTTCCAGTTCGGGTGTTTAAAGTGAACGACATTGCCAATCGACAAAAGAAGTAAAAAGAGGCGAAACGAAAGAATTTTGGTTCAATTTAGCAATGGAATGCGTCTGGGAAGGTTTAAAGCGTAGAATTAGCGCTGGAATTGGAAATTTCTTGGCTAGAAACGGACGTGGAAAATTGCACCGCTTGTCGTTTGCCATCTATTTGAAATGATGAGACAGAGGCGGCACACTTTTCATCTGTCTGGGATAAGTAGAGCGTTTCCATGGTTACTGTAAAAAACATGGTTTTTATTTGCTAGGCATTTTTTGAACGCTGAATATTCATATGAGTTTTTAAAATTAGCTAAAGAAGAGGCTGATGGCGATCCAAAATTACTTTCATGCGATGTCTAATTTGCAAATATCAGTCTCCATGGTTACCTTTGTCATTGTTGTAGGAATTCATCATTAGAGCGCGAAGTATTTTTTATTTATTTTCTAGCTAGAGTGCTCGTTGATTCTGAAGGGAAAAACAGAGGTTGGATTAAATCTAGTTATACGTATAAAATAAGTTGAAAAAGTTTATATATTAGTACGTAAGAGAAACCAATATCTCGCATCTTAGTTTAGTCCAATGGGACAGGTTATCGAAAACATAAATTTTAAAATTTTCTGTTTAATCAAAGTTCTCATAGTTCGAGGCCGAAATTTACAACAATAACAATTCGTGACTGTAAAAGTCGGAATCTCTGATAAATTTCCTCCCATTCATGTTGTCAATTCCTGCCATTGCTTCTAAATACACAATGTATTCTTATGGGAAAATGCATAATCTCGGAATCAACAATTGCATTGGTCGTCAAGGGGACGGGTGGTTCGCAACCGCAAAATTTCACAACATTTTTGTATATTTTATCTAAATTCTCGCAACTTCGAGACAAAAGTGATATTTCACGACAACAATAAGAATCTGCATTCAAATCCCCTTATTTTATTATTTATCTCGATTTCACGCAGCTATTTCTTCTAATTTAATTTTGCAAAAGAAAGTCTGTGGCCGATAAAATTGAACTTTACATGGAAATGGAAATCTGTCCAAACGATCTTGGTTCAAAACCAGCAAAGTAATCGATTAAGAAGGGGACAGTACTTCCTTCCGGATTTCTTTGATAATGGCGTTGGTCGTCAGGGAGACTGATTGTTGAGACTGTATTTTCTAATCTAGGTTTTATCACGATCATTGTTAAAATCCATAGCCTAATAGTGACGAAGCCAGCGCTGATATAGAAATTTTTGCACATACATTATGGAATCTCTAAGGATATTTTTCAAGATGTACTTCAGCATACATAATTCATATGTTACAGATCGCTGTGTGTAAAAGAGAGATGAAAATGAAAAATGTTCGAAATTTTAGCTCTGCGGTCTTATATCGTCTTAGATATTCACCATTAGGAAGGAGAAATTAGAAATGTGCGCTTGAAAAAGTATCAGTGTAACTAATTAATGCCACATTGTCGTCGAATGGCAACAATTAGGTTTCCCTGGAAACACTGCGATATCAGAGAATCAAATTCTTCGTTTTTAATTCTTTTTTTGAAGAGTTATTCCAATTTCTTAGTTTGATATTGGAAGTAAATCGCGGATTGAAGTAATGAAATGAAGTCATAAAAATAAGGAGTTGACTAAAAAATTGTCTTTCATTCTTCTGTACGTATGTAATAAACGAAAAAAATTAATAGTACCTCGTAAAAATCCGTCATTATCATAAAAAAACACATTCGTCAGTTATAAATTAGAATTATTATTTGGATAAATTATTACAATAAATTAGAAAAAGCATTATATATTACATGGTTATTCCATATAATCGAATTTCCTTTTTTACTTCCATTACGCAGCGTTTCCGTAGTTACTACTGTTGTCATGGTTACCTATTTTTTCCCGAAACAACCGATGAATGANAATTTACCTCATGTTTTTTTTATAAGGCGTTGAAAAAAAACGTAAAAAACCCATGAATAATTGTAATTAGATTAAAAAATTATTAAATTGAAAAAAAATCGAAATTAATAATGAAATGAATTAAATTTTGAAAAATTTATATGAATTGAGCGAATTATGTGTAAGGTTAACAGATATAGAACCGTTTTTATTATGCCAAATTTTTTATCTTGGATCACCATGGTAACTCGTTGGTTACCCTGGTACACCCCGGTTACCATTGTATCCCCGGTAACGCCTTTCGATACTCCCTGTAATCCGAAGGCATTTTTATTTCGTGATCCTTTGATGGGCTGAAACCGCTGCGATAGTATCTCATCGCTCGTTGGAACCATTATCTGCAGGCGCGGTAACTAAGCAAACAGAAGATTCAACCACGTCACGCGGTCCTTAGACGTGCTCGAGTGATGGCGCGAGATGATATACAGGGATTCTGAGAGAAATTTCCCTTCCACAGTGCATCGTCGCGAGAGGATGCACGTTTGAGGTGCAGATGGTTGCCGCGTCCGGAACATTAGTCGTTGTCATGGAGATCCCGCGCGAGATTTCGCCGTGTTCTTCGAGGAGTTTGGTTCGATCATTTTTTATCCCGTCGCGGTAGATGTTTGCCGATCAGTAAAACGAAAAAAAATGAGAATCACGAGGTTTTTGTTCCCATGGTAACCATTTGTTCCGAAAGTCAAACAAGAACACTTCGTGTTAACACGGAGAAGTGACATCAAAGAAGGATTCAACGATATTCAGCATTTTTGTCCACTTGGCCATACGATGTGAAAGAAATTCATCGAGAATTTTTACTCTCACGTACTGATTTTGGTAAACAGTGATTGAAATGAAGAGTGATCATTGAGATGAAAGCTACAAAGCTTAAATTTCGTTTCCGTGGCAACTTCATTCGAAAAATTTTAGGTGGAAAATTTCCCCATGGCAGCGTATTGTCATTAGGTAGCTGAACCAAAAATGTTCCCCCGTATCACAGCAAGCTTTTGCCAAATCCACTTCTAATCCCTCCCAACTGACCAAAATCATACTACTAGTATAATAGTGTGATCATTTCCGTCTCCTTGACAACGCAATCTAATAAGCGTTGCTTCTTTCTAGTACATGAGACCAAATGTATTTACGAATGATACTTTAGGGTGTACTAATTTACAATGGAAGATCAAGGTTTGCAATAACTGAGTTATAGATTAAAATGACATTATGTATGTAGCGAAGCGCTAAGCATATCTATCATCATTCTTTACCCTGGATAATGAAGCATTCTGCCTCAAACAAGCATTTGAACATTACGCCTTTAAATGTATCATATTTAATGTAATTAACTTGTAAGCGAACGTCTTATGCATCTATGTGTCATACATAACCTGCAAGCTACCTTTTAGCGTGTGGCAGGGGGTGTAAACACCGTGAATTCGAGCAACTTTTTTAGCTTATTGTTATCGCGTATTGTTCACGGAATGAATGAGTCACTAAAACGACTTTTCCTCACATCTATTTCTCTAATTTTACGCTAATTGTCGGCCGAAGTAGCAGAAGGGGGTACCATAATATTGATTACATCAAATGTACTTTCTCTGAATTTATCAAGCAATCGCAACCAAACTACTCTTTTTAAAGGATTCCCAACCTGTACCTGAGAGCATTTATTGCTCTTTAACAAATTCTTTCGCTTTGTGCTGCGTTTTCTCGAGTTAGCGGGTACCCGTTTCATCCGCCAGATCTCATGTGCTCGCCGCATATTCCAGATAGGACCTGACTAAGATGAAATAACATCACTCTGTACCCTTTTCATCGCATCTACCTACATCAAGCTTTATAAAACCGGGCTTTTTAGTTGATTTACCCCAGATTTTCCGAATATATGTGCTCCAGTTTAAGTTATTCGTAAGGGTGATTCCGAGATATCTCCCTCATCGGTTACATTCTCGAATATTTCGCGGAAAACGTGAATTCTTGAAGCGACTAGTTCTAGCATCTGTTTCTCCGATCTTTCTCGTAGTATCAGAACACCCTATGTAACAGGACTATGCATAATATTTGCAGGATCTTTAAATAACCTACTTTCTCAGAATTCAATTAATCAAATCATGAGTTTTTACGGAAAAATCACACTTTTCAGATCATATGAGTAACATGGGCTACATTTTTGTAGCCAATTATAATAATTATGATGATATTTTCGAATACTTTCGAAAATTTGGCCTTAATTCATTCGTTTTCACGTGAACACGAACCCATTACACCGTGAATGAAATCAATCCGGTTTAATGGCAGAGGTAGCGCTCGTGAAACTGCAATTAGATGGAATCTCTGCATGAAAAATCACCGGCGTCCGGCCGATGTATTTTTGCCGATCGCGAAATATTTTTGCAAATCAGTAAATCATGCGCTTTTGACAAATTGTTGTGACGCGATCTTGTTTAACAGTCGCGCGGATTTTACAGCAAAGGGACTAAATATCCACGATGACGCAGAAGTAATTACCGCGTTAAAAACCCGCCAGATGGCATTTTATTCCCGTTTCCGTATTAAATCATCTCCTAATGGGCTTAATTAAGGTTTTTTTCCGAGCTGAATCGAATCCGGCGATTTAAAATACAGCGACGGGCGTACATATATTCCCGTTGCATGACGGGAAATCTCTGGCGACATTTAGGAGGCAATCAGATGTATTATTTCTTTAATTTACGAATCCATTAATAACTTTCCGTAATCGAAAGGAATTCTGAAAATCGTCATGGTGACGTTCGAAATCGCCTTGGTGAAATATGAAATCACCATGGCGATGCATCATTTGATTGTTATCAACCTTCATTACGCTAATTATTAAAAGGTGCTCCGGGAACGTGATGATAAACACCTGCTCTAAATGCGAATTTAATTATCGGCGTTTAACAACAATGAGTTTCATACTCACCGCCTCATTTATGTTGATGAATGTAAAGGTTTGATTCCAGTGAATTTTTAATGTTTCTGTTCGCTTTTGATGCGTATGGTTCGTAAGAGACGATTGTTTAATAATGCTATCTCTTTTGCAAAGATTTAATTGAATGTATGAAATAATTATACGGTGGTTTTTGTTTGATTTGCAAACTGAATTATTTTATTCACGACGATGCCTATCTTACGCCGAAAAAACATTTCACGGAATGCCCTAAAAACTGCTTACTATATTGAAAAATGTCGGCAAAGTATCGTGTTGACATTTTATTAGTTTTATTAGTAGAAACGTCGAGCATTCGAAGGGTCTGTGAGAGTAACAGTGTTGTCTAACAAAGAGTCGGTTAAACAAGGTGTCGATGAAACGAGAAGTCGGTCATGTGGGTGTCGGTAAAACTGCGTGTCGGTCAAAATATACGTCGGTCAAGTGGGTGTCGGTAAAATTACATGTCAGTAAAGAGATGTCGGCCAAGCGGGTGTCGGCAGAACGGTATGTCGGTCGAGTGGGTGTCGGTAAAACGACATTTCGGTCAAAAGAGATGTCGGTGAAGTGGGTGTCGGTAAAATTGCATGTTGGTAAAAGAGAGGTCGGCCAAGTGGGTATCGACAAAACGGTATGTCGGTCAAGTGGGTGTCGGTGAAAATCTGTCAAAAGAGATGTCGATCAAACGAGAATTTATGATGGCAATATGTATGCATTATCATTTTTGTTAGCTGTGAGATGAAAGTCGATAAAATGGGCAAAGCAGTATCATTTGATACCAAAAAATTTGATCTTAGAAATAATTTCGATTCTATCCGTTGGGAATAATTAGATAACGGTCTGTTCTTTTCAGGCCACTTAGTTTACCAAACATACGTATCCCCAAACCGCAAACATTCCCATATATTTTCAGACATCAATGGACTCTCGCACTGATTCGGGCAAATATATCCCCAAATGTACACAAATCACCCGGGTTGATAAAACGTAGGTGTACATATGGCAGTAAAATGGGACCAGCCTCTGAACAAACACTCCGGCATTAGAATCCGCGGTACAGGTATTGATTAACTGCTTAACTCCCGTTTGCGATGGCCATTTATGCCCCAACGTTGATTTATGTAGCGATTCATATCTTTAGACCTTTCTTGTTTTGTTAGTAATGCACGTGGAATGCAGATATGGCCGTGCATCCATGCCTCTCCGATAATTTTCTTGTTTTCGGATTAAGATTCAATTTTTCTATCGTATGGCTCATGGGTGGTCATAGTTGGCGATCTCAATTAAGTATGTATGTTTGAATTTTCGAATAAAACTAGGCGCTGCAAATCCTACAAACCCTGCTAATTATTGAATGTAGATTTTATGAAAAGTATGACATTCTGTGTAAATTACGATTTATCTTGTGTTCGAAACCTTGTCTATCGTTAGCTCCTACGTAAGGAGCGTAAAGAGATTACGTAAGTAATTTACGTGAAGTTGGTTACAACATACAATGCATTTCTTGAGCGCTCCTAAATATGGAGTGGTTACGGATGTATATACATCTACATCTACATAAGTACCCTGCAAGCCGCCTTCCGGCGTGTGGCAGGGGGTGTATATAAAGTTCTATTGGTGAATTCCACATTAAATTTAGTCGAAGACCGGACGTCATCAGGTACGTTGGACACTTGCAGTAAAGTTAATTGTTGTAAAAGATAAATTGTTAGTGTAGCACTACCAGTGTTCCTTCATTCCCGTTTGGAAATTGCTGCCTGTTTGGCCCATGTAAATAGCTTTACAACTGAATACGAGGGAAAGGTTCTCGGCCTGACACAGAGATGGCGTTCCAATCAGCAAAAATTTATGATCCCTGCCTGGGCGCACGTGTCATTTGTTCGTTAGACAAGTTTCAACATGTTATCTCAAGTAGTTTGTTTACACGCATTGTTGCAGTAGACGTCTTTCGTGTTTTTCCTTTAAAATGGATAAACCTGAATATTGTGCGGTCATAAAATTCTTCGTTTTGGATGGATTAACCACTAAGGAAATTCATCCGAAGTTGACAAAAGTGTACAGGAACTCTGCTCCTTCAATGTCAACCGTTAAGAAGTGGGCAGCTGAATTTAAACGTGGCCGCACATCCTTCGAAGATGACCCACGTGAAGGACGGCCAAAAACCGCAACCACACCGGAAACCATCGAAAAGGTGCACGATATCGTGTTGGACGATAGGCGAGTGAAGGTGAGTGAGATAGCTGAGGTCGTGGGGATATCAGAAGAAAGGGTGCGAAACATCTTGCACAAAGAATCGGCAAGGTGGGTGCCACATTTGCTGAATCCCGATCAAAAGCAAATGCGCAAGCGATTTCGCAGCAATGTTTGGACCGATTCAAGCGGGCACCGACCGATTTTGTGCGGCGATTTGTCACTATGGATGAGACACGGGTCCACCACTACACGCCAGAAACGAAACAGCAGTCGAGGCAGTGGTTGGAAACCGGTGGTTCAGCGCCAAAGAAAGCAAAGTCGATCGCATCTGCCGGAAAGGCCATGGCCAGTGTGTTTTGGGATGCGATAGGGATTCTGTTAATTGATTACCTTGAAAAAGGCAGAACAATTACAGGCGAATATCACTCCAACCTTTTTGACCAGCTGGATGCCTAAATTCGCGAGAGAAATCATCTTTCACCAGGACAACGCACCTGCTGACAAAGGTGCATTGGCGATGGGAAAACTACGGGATTTGGGGTGCAATTTAATCGGCCATCCCCACTATTCTCTTGATTTAGCACTCTCAGACTTCCATCTGTTCCCAAACTTAAGGAAATATTTTTTCTGGGAAGCGCTTCGCTTCCAATGAAGAAGTTGAGAGGGATATTTTCACAGCCTCAAGTCAAGGGAGATTATGTAAAAAAATAAAATAATTTTTAACTGAAAATCGCCGTCTTTCATTGTCAGGCCAAGAACTTTTCACCTTATCTTCGTATTTAAGCTCGTATACTCCAATATACTATCGGTGTCTACAACAATAGCTGTCATAGTTATACTAATTGTATTCGTGAATTAGCCTGAAGACACAAGGATACCCCTTGAGATATTAATAATTAGACCTATCAAGTTACCTAAGTAGGAATATGATTAATTGTTGTGGTATTTTTTGATAATTTACTTTTCTTATAATCAACTCGCTATTTACTTACAACTCGCACCGAGCTTTGCGTAGGTGAAAAATAAGACGAGCACATAGTAGAGCAGTTCTTTAGAAAGTTGAAGTATCAGGGTTGGAGTCCAATCACACTTTTTTATGCTGTTGCATGTTTTGGATTGCATCTTTAGCAATTTCATGGATAACGAATTCGTTGTCTGATTGAAGAAGCTCATTATGTCAAAAAATGGAAATTTTATAATGTACTGAAGATAGTATAATCAGAAGACATTTTTATGTAATTTCAACAAGGATTTTGTGGCATATTGTTGGCTTATTTTTGTCGATTTCGCTCTTTACTCTTCCAGTGACAAGGTTTTTTCACCGCATTGTTGCTATATGTGATTTTTAAACAAATTTGATGTCAACAATTATCCAAGCAAGCTGTTGTTCTATTGTTATCATCACATTGTTGTGATGTGTGTGTTGTCCAATTGCAGGCCATCGCTCTATTGTTATTATCGCATTGTTGCCAAACAGAAAGTAAATAAGTCTTTCAACTCCAAATATGCTTCGTGATGGTTTTTTGAAAATTTAGCGGATCTACGGAAAATATTTGCCTCTTACCGTTACCATGACGCGATTCGCATTGTTGAGAATTCCTGCGATCAGAGTTACGAGATGCGATTCTCGTCGAAATTCATAACAATCAGACGTCGCGGGAAGAGGATTTGATCGCCAAAAAACATACAAGTTCTCCCAGGAAATAGCTACAGGAATTCGCTCTTTCGAGATGAGACAAGACATTCTGTTTATTCGGAATTCCAGCTTCCGGAAAAGGATCAGACGAAAAATCCCAGCGCAGGAAGCGGAAGAATCGCCCGAAAAACAAAAACGGAACGAAATTCGCGCTCACGGAACCAAGCCTTTTATTCCTAGATGGCGTAGGAATCGATCTAGTGCGATTATTTCGCCAGACGTACACTTCCTTTCAGCGTGCGTCACTTCCGGCGGATTCGTTCGATTTTTTTTACACTCGACGTTCATTCGAATGCTCCGGAGCTTCAATAATATCGGCCCCTTTTGACTCCGCAGTCTCGTCACCCTGACAACGGAGAAATAAAGGGAGAATTCAACCCGCCTGACCTTGGGGTCGGCGTCTCTGGTTTCGCTTTGAATTTTTATTTCCATTGTCTGTTTCTGGGTCACCATGACGACCTTGGCGTCGGTGTCAGTCTGCAGAATGATCGAACTGTTTTCTGTTGCGATCTTTCAGATTGGCAATCGGTAAGGTTTCGCGATAGGAGTTGCGAAAAAGGGAAGTTGTCCGTCGAGGGAGATTGTGGGTGGATTTGCAAAGGATGCTGGGTTTTGAAAGCGCTGTTAATTGCACTGCTACAGAATGAACAGTGTGAATCAACATCCTGAGCGCGGTGGGCCTAACTGAACCACAATATGTAAAATTACATGGGTGTGTATGTAAGAATATGTAGACGCTACCTATTTCATTATCTATGGCGTGAATTATAGTAAATGCATCACTATTTACAAATGCAGGTTGCTTGGCGTTAAAATAATAATAAGGATGATGATGGTGATGATAATTATAATAATAACCAATAAAGTGGTTACGTACATACAAGGTATCAAATCCACTATACCATGTTATAATACAAGTTATAGGTGATCTAGAAAAGGCGCGAATAGACTCAACAGTAATTGAAGATAGAAACACGTACAGAAACAAGGTAGACAAGTGGAAAGTGACATCAGAGAATGAAATCCCAAAGAAACCAGGGACAAAGTGGACGGAAGAGAGGAAAAGAATCCACGGGGAAAGAATGAGAGAAGTTTGGAAAATCAGAAAGAACAGTCAGAAATGAGTCAGAATGATTTTTGCGTAATCCAAATAGGGTCTATAAACACCTAATAATGATGATAATAATAACAATAATAATAATAACAACAATACCAATAACAATAACAACAACAATAACAACAATACCAACAACAATAACAACATATATTGACGCAAACCTACATCTGCATATGTAACCTGAAAGCCACCTTTCGGCGTGTGGCAGGGGGTGCATGCACCATGACTCTACTTCCCTAATTGATTACTTTCGCGTATCGTTCGCGGAAAAAAATGAATTCTTGAACCGATTCATTCCAGCATCTATTTCTCTGATTTTTCTCGCAGTATGGGAACGGTCTATGCAACATTGTGGACGCATTATATCGGCCAAATGACCTCTGAACGTGCTTTATATGAATTTATCAAGTAGTGTTTCTTTAAATCTTTCTCATTCTAGAGATTCTCGTCTCCCGAAGCATTTGAGTAACATTCACTGATTTATCGTAACATTTGTTCACGAAACGTATCGCCTTTCGCTGCACCTTTTCTAATTCCCGAATGCAACACTTTTCTACAGGATCCCACACCTACATGCAGAATCAAGGTTAGACGTAACCAACGCAACGTAACATCGCTCACGGGCTATTCTCTTCACGAATCCGTGTAAAATATAGATATGGGCACCACATGTTAAGTTATTCGTGAGGGTTACTTTAACATACTATATTTCACCGATTCTATACGTTAAAAGCGTTAAAAAAATATGATTTTATCTCCTTAGACCCATTGGAGAAATCAGAGAAGCCAGGGATAGTGACATTTGTATCCCAGGTATCATGGGTTCGATCCTAGAAAAACCCATAGTCCTCTTATAAAGAAAGAATTACAGTTTTCATGTTCTTCCTTAAGCACTTCCTGAAATGTTAGCTTAATGTTAGTTTGGAGAGTTGATTTTTGTATTTAAATCAATTTAAACGATAAATACACCTTCTGGAACGATACTGGGTTCGAACTTACTCTATTGCAATCTTATATCGTAAGTAAAACACAGTGCTATGGTTCAGAATTATTTTTGATACACTAATCGGTTCAATAGTTAGCTACGCGAAGTATCGATTTGGTACGTGTTTTAGATATGTAAACGGCATTCTGGGTTTGAATCCAGACTGGTATAAATGGTCTACGGTAATAAATACATGGGAAAATGTGTGATCAAACTTATCTAGCTTCGAAAAGTGTCGGAGCCAATCAGAAAAGGGAAGTTTATGGCCTATTCCGTTGGTCATTTGTTCTTGCACCATTTCCTACACGTTCCAGGGCCTTCAGGGGCCCTCTACGGTGTGGGGAGCCGATGTTGGGGCCTCAACAAGAAATTTTTATAATCTTCAATAAAATTGCTAGCAACTTCTTCCATTGAAAGCAGTTGATTTTTTGCAATTCCTAAATGTAGGAAGCTGTGTTTAGAAGTGTATTCGACAGGCTTAAAGAGATGTTTGCAATTTTTCGCGAAATGGCAACTTTTGCAAATTTTGATCAAAACATCGCCGAATTAGAATCAAAAGTTCGCTCGTTAGAATTCTGCGTGCGAATTGAACCGCACGTATTCACGTTTACTTTTCGCGGAACGGGAGCGCTATTTTTTCGCAACAGTTTGCCTATCCGCTGATCAAATTTCGCGAGTCGCGAAATGTCATTTTCCACGACGCGGTTTTTCTAATGCGAGGAGGAACGGAAGAGAAATGTTAAAAAGAATTTTGCCAAATTTATGTCGCCAAATTATATTTATTGATGAATGTTTTTTTTTCGATATTTCTTGGTTTTATATACATTAATAGACGTGTCTTCCACACAATCATGCAAAAATAAATATAAATATATTAATCGTATAGAAAAATCAAGAGTGTTTTTTCATCGTCTCCCGAAAGATGGGTTGATCTTCCATTAGCTAGANTTATTTATTTTCTTGCTAGAGTGCCCGTTGATTCTGAAGGGAAAAACAGAGGTTGGATTAAATCTAGTTATACGTATAAAATAAGTTGAAAAAGTGTATATATTAGTACGTAAGAGAAACCAATATCTCGCATCTTAGTTTAGTCCAATGGGACAGGTTATCGAAAACATAAATTTTAAAATTTTCTGTTTAATCAAAGTTCTCATAGTTCGAGGCCGAAATTTACAACAATAACAATTCGTGACTGTAAAAGTCGGAATCTCTGATAAATTTCCTCCCATTCATGTTGTCAATTCCTGCCATTGCTTCTAAATACGCAATGTATTCTTATGGGAAAATGCATAATCTCGGAATCAACAATTGCATTGGTCGTCAAGGGGACAGGTGCACAACAACAAAATTTCACAACATTTTTGTATATTTTATCTAAATTCTCGCAACTTCGAGACAAAAGTGATATTTCACGACAACAATAAGAATCTGCATTCAAATCCCCTTATTTTATTATTTATCTCGATTTCACACAGCTATTTCTTCTAATTTAATTTTGCAAAAGAAAGTCTGTGGCCGATAAAATTGAACTTTACATGGAAATGGAAATCTGTCCAAACGATCTTGGTTCAAAACCAGCAAAGTAATCGATTAAGAAGGGGACAGTACTTCCTTCCGGATTTCTTTGATAATGGCGTTGGTCGTCAGGGAGACTGATTGTTGAGACTGTATTTTCTAATCTAGGTTTTATCACGATCATTGTTAAAATCCATAGCCTAATAGTGACGAAGCCAGCGCTGATATAGAAATTTTTGCACATACATTATGGAATCTCTAAGGATATTTTTCAAGATGTACTTCAGCATACATAATTCATATGTTACAGATCGCTGTGTGTAAAAGAGAGATGAAAATGAAAAATGTTCGAAATTTTAGCTCTGCGGTCTTATATCGTCTTAGATATTCACCATTAGGAAGGAGAAATTAGAAATGTGCGCTTGAAAAAGTATCAATGTAACTAGTTAATGCCACATTGTCGTCGAATGGCGACATCTAACAATTAGGTTTCCCTGGAAACACTGCGATATCAGAGAATCAAATTCTTCGTTTTTAATTCTTTTTTTGAAGAGTTATTCCAATTTCTTAGTTTGATATTGGAAGTAAATCGCGGATTGAAGTAATGAAATGAAGTCATAAAAATAAGGAGTTGACTAAAAAATTGTCTTTCATTCTTCTGTACGTATGTAATAAACGAAAAAAATTAATAGTACCTCGTAAAAATCCGTCATTATCATAAAAAAACACATTCGTCAGTTATAAATTAGAATTATTATTTGGATAAATTATTACAATAAATTAGAAAAAGCATTATATATTACATGGTTATTCCATATAATCGAATTTCCTTTTTTACTTCCATTACGCAGCGTTTCCGTAGTTACTACTGTTGTCATGGTTACCTATTTTTTTCCCGAAACAACCGATGAATGAAGAGTTATTAAATCCAGTAAATACGTAAAGTTTTAAATTTACCTCATGTTTTTTTTATAAGGCGTTGAAAAAAAACGTAAAAAACCCATGAATAATTGTAATTAGATTAAAAAATTATTAAATTGAAAAAA
>KZ308602.1:243918-267654 GCA_000376725.2 Ladona fulva
CTTCGATTTTGCGGGGAAGCGTTAAAGGAGGAAAGAATGAAAGCGTTATGGGAGGGGTCCATTCCCTAGCAACCGGGATCCTCTCGTTTGCCTCCAAATCTTCTTATCCTCGAGAATTCGAGTCCTTTATATCCCTTCGACAACTTCCGGTCCTTCCCATCTATTTTCCCGTACTGAATCGCCACAGTTTGTCCGCCCATTTATTCCAATAGTGTCACCTACACTTCCTCATTCTGCCGATCTATTTTTAGAATTTTATTTTATTCCACTTTCTATTCTTCCGCCTGGCTTTAGCTGTTACCATTGGTCTCATTCTTCTGTTATTTCGCCCTTCAGTGCTTCCATTTCTCTCTTTTATCATTCTTCTCAACAATGGAAGAAAATGGGTTTGTGGTTGCCTAGTTACAGTTTCCATCTTGCGATTGTCGTCTGCTAATAGTTATTGTCATCTCGATGGATGGCGCGTTGTTATTCGTTGAAATCTTATTGTAACTCGGCTAAATCGATGTCATTCACAGATAACAAAGTCGTTATTATCATTAGCATCCTTTTGATTTGAATTATTATTAATTTTCACATAATAAAGTTGCTATTATTATAATTATTACTTTAAACATTTAAAGTATTCTAGTTTTTATCCTCATGTGAAATTACAACTTAAATTTAATATAAGTTTAAAATGAACTGCAATGTTAATGTAATAAAAATACTATGTTATGATGAATATTTTTATGAAAGGAAATGCTACAGATCTGTAATGATTTGCTGTGAATATGAATATTTAATTAGTATTTCTTACTTTTAATTGTTGACATCTTATTATAACCCGATTAAGGCGTTGTTATTTGTTAAGATCTTGTAATTAATGAGTAGTTAATGAATTTTGAGACGCATTATTAATTTTGGCTCACACAAGCTTGGATTTTGTGACTGTTGCCATAGGATCTTTCATTTGATTACGAATCTAATTAGACATTTGCAACTGGGTGAATTAAATCACGGATATCACTATATCGAAGGATTTGCAGATGTTAATTGATCAAATATAATCATCAAATGTGTTTGTCGGTCAATTTTAAAATCCGTCGTTAATTATTGCCAATATAATTTGCGATCACGTAATAATGTTGATTTAACAATGGAAAGATATTGTTACGACACGTTCTGTGGAGATACGAATCTCACAGTGACGATTAGTTACCACTGACTCCTTGGTTACGTAATCTTATTAACGAAGCAACGAAGTTTTTGTTACAATTGATTCTCTGTTGCGAAACAATGTTTGTTCTTCCTCTTCGTACAACAATATCTTAATTCTTAAGATACAAATAAGCAATTCATTTTAAAGCCATATATTTCAGTTCTGAAATATCGAAATAAATTGGTACCTTAATGGTATGAAACGTATAACCCAAATTACATGGCATTCTTAGAGTCATTGTTATCCACCGAAAAATCAATATTTTCAGTATTTCATGTACGTAACCTGGGTTTTATTGTTGTTGCTACTAGGGCTAACGTCATTGACTCCAGATTACTTTCTATAGAACCTTTATACTGACGTATAACTAATGTGGAAAGTCGACAAATTTCGCTTAATGAGTCACCCGCTCCCAACGCAACAATGCAAATGATTTCAGTACGTCATTTGGTTACGACTTGGAAAAATACCCCCTCTATGGCACAGAAAAGTTGTCTGAATTCTTCATTCGGTTTTAGAATTCGTTTGAATTCAGTTATTCTTTTTATACTTTGTTACTGGAAGTCACAGCTCTCAATACGTTACGGCAACTTTCTTCTTCTGCAAGGACCGAATAGTTTGAGAGTTTTCCACGCAATTCTTTTCCATCGAGTTACTGATTGTATTACAATGTATTACGAGAACGCCATCTCACGAGCGAGCGTGGAATTGTAAATACGAGAGGGTTATTGCTAAGTCTGAAAGTGTTAAGCGTGTGGAAGCGGTTCTCTAATACCTCCCCAAAGGTAATGGTTTACATAGAGGTTAAATATGCCGTAGAAAAATGGTTGCTTCCATGCGAATCGACTCGCCTTGTATTTGTGTTAAAAACAGCCTGGGTTGTCATGGCGACGGATTGTATTGTTGCGTGGAACGAAATTAAACGTAAAAAGAAACGGCTTTTACAAAATAGTCTTGTCGTAGAGTGCTTCATCTCTTCCGTGTTAGTACGTGGCCAACAATATCTACAGTTGCCAAGGTGACGTGCAACCCGTCAGCATTATCCTGGAAGAAAACAACCTTCTGCAAACAGACCGCATTAGATTTACCGTCAACAATACCTTAGTTTGTCAAGTCGACGGAATAAATTGTGCCGTGATTCGATGAATTAAGTATTAGAATTTTTTTAAATTTACGCATTGATAGGTACGTTTTTAAGTATATTTTGTTTAAGTACGGTCAATAATTCGACTATTAGTCCACGCGACAATGATATGATGAAAATGTTTTCTGTAGTGTTGGCGGGATTTTCACGAGTGAATTTATTTTTCGTATAAATTAGTAGTTTTCTTATAGAACGGGCATGTCCAGTAGCATAAATAGTCAAAAATATTCACTTTTGATCGTTTTTTCGGAGTGAATCAGAGATGATAATTGACCGTAGAGTTATATATGGATACTGATGTTAATGCATCTATTAAATATATAAATGATGTGCGATATGCTTTTTCCATATGTACCGATCTGCCATGCATGTTTACGCAGTCAACTACGGCGTAGCTACTCAACGAAGGCATTGTTGCTTATATCAAGAGTCATTGTTGCGTGGCAACGAAATCCGATGAGATATTTTGAGACTGGATTCTCTTAGTTTTTTTTTACGCGGAATAAGTTTCCATTCTGTTATTATGATGCCAACAATCCCTTCGGTTGTCAAGGCGACGGGCCACGAAAAGAATTTTCGAAGCAGTACACATTTTTTTTGAGGATTATGAATGAAAACGATATATTGTGAAAGAAATAACAATCTTTTAATATATTTCAAATAAAATTTTCTTGAATCAAGTTTCTGAAGGTAGAATTAAAACGTATTTTATTTTTGGGTCGTTTTTGAAGTTCGTATTGTTTAGTAACAATGAAATTATGTCTTCAATAATAATATTATTAATTACAAATTTTCGGTATCGTAATAATTAAATGCTTTCATAATTTTCCTATCTCAAATATAATTTTTTAAATTTAATTTTCCACGTCTCGTTTCCACGGATACCTCCATACATTTCGGCGCTCATTGTTGAATGTCTGTGCTCATAAAAGACTTAGTCGTAGACGAGTTACTTCACGTTATAAACTAATTTAGGTCAAAAAATTGAATCCATCAATTATTTTCGGGACGAAAATTTAAGTTTCTTTACCTAATGAGTTGATTTCCATAGAATAAATTGGCTCCTGAAATCGAATATCCCGCTCGAAAGGAAATTTTCGAATTAAAACCTTCGTGCCATAAATATGCTTTCGAATTGAAATCGCCATGGAGATGGGGGAATGAATGGGCGATAGCGGACGTGATTCTTCGCTTTCCAATCACTCTTACAAAACGCAAATTAACTCGGCGCCATAATTCGATGTGCGAATGTAAGTTCCAGGCAATATTTTAAATTGGCGATGATTCGATTTATGCAAGTAGGTATGTCAGAAAATTGTAGGAAATTGGCCCTGGGTTTGGCTAATTTTTTAACGAATTTAGGTTCGTTAGAATTCTCAAGATAGTACGACTGAATGTAATTACAGGTAGAAGAAATTTAAATTCTATGGAAATTTCTCGTTGGAAAAAACTTTAAAAAAATCTTTAAATCTGATTGATTGCTGCACTTTTTATATCATTATTCATAAAATCTTCATCATTTTAATTGTTAGTATCATAAGGCCCCTTTCTTCCATAGCAACCATCAATACCCATGCCGCCAACAAGTCTTTCAATTACCAAGGGAACCATTGTTAAATTATGCTAAATTTAGCGGTTTGTTTCCATTCTGAAAATTTTATTTTATAATATGTCGACACGTATCAAAGTCTTGGATCACCAAGGTGAACAATGGTGAATGAAGTTGAATTTAACCGTCTATTTAACTATTAGTTTTATTTAGATAATATTGTTGACAACGATGTGTTTGGTTACCTTGACGACTAATTAAAATAAGGACAAAATTGTCGATAGGCTTTGTGAATCTTACTGGAGTAGAAAATGCCTCTATTTTGAATTGAATTTCGTATCGTGCGATAATTTTTATAAATAAAATCGATGGTAGCAGGCTTTACTGTGTGGAAATCCATCCTATAGTCCTAGAATAATTTTTATATTTTAAAGAATGTCTGTAAATTTCTTTCTCATATTACTTACTTCCATGTTATGTATTTCATGTCTGTTTAGCTGCTGCGTTATTTATTTTTATATATTGTAATATATATTGTATTTTATTTTGCCAAATTTTTTTATATTGAATTTCATTTTGCCAAATTGAAAGGGCTTTGGAGAGGAAATGAGACTTACGAGGCAAGATGAGGAGTGAGGTACTTCTTTCTTTGCTTTTCTCACCGAGTCGGAATTGTGCGAGTGGAAAAGCTACATGTGAACGTGTTAAAATGAGGCTTAGGAAGCAAGGTGAGGAGTGAAGAAACGAGGAAATCGCTGCACTGAAAAAAATGTATAGCTTTTGCAGAGTATCTTACGGAAAATCGATGACGTCTTTTATTGGTAGATGTTCTAACTACTTTAAACGCAGACAGGAAGTCGAAAGCGTTGGATGGATTGTTGGTGAAAGAAAATCCGCTTTTTATCGGTTGGTAGGCAACGGTGACACTTGCATTGTTGAAAGTCGAAAATGGGTTTTGAAACGAAAACGTGTCTCCTTGGTGAAATAGGTGGCACAATTTAAAATGGATTTTTCTTTTTAAGTTGGCAATATTTCCAGTTCAAAAATAAACTCCATTTTACCTCGGTTGATTTAAAATTTCACGTAACATTTGCTTCCTCACTTAAAGTTGTCTTGACTTATCCTCGGTAGTTTCTATCGAGCGCAAAACCAGGTTAGAAGTATTCACATAAAATTGTTTAGTTGACCTAAGTTGAGGTTTTGAAATCAGAGTCAAATGCGTTCCACACATCACGAATTTGAAATTAAATCAGTTATCAACCTACTACGTTAAGAATCCATGCCTCTGTCAAAGTCAAAGTTATCATCGAGCGTCTAAAAATAAACTACTTTTAATGAAAATATTCGCTCTGTAAGTTTATAACAAAATTCTCTTTTGCGTGGGCCAAACTGGATTAGGCCCATTCGACCATGCATTTGGAACAATATTTATCCTCCCCCATTGACTCAAACAGTACTCTCTTGGTCAAAAGCGGTCCAGATTTCCCGTCGGATGCTGCAGATAAATATGTTTTCATCCTTTTAATGGATTCATTCCCGCAAAATCGCGCTTTTTTGCGTGCGACGCGATCGTCACGCCACCGACAAGCTTTGCGGCCGGGAGAAAAACCTCGGGCCGGTCGTCCTGGCAACGGGGTACAAAAAGGTATGGGAGCGTAACATGGCAAATAATCACTCAATTATCGTGCGCAAAGCATCCTGGAGATCGAAGCTGACATCTGTTACGAATTTTTTTTTGCGCATCGTCGATCGCGAATTTTTTTGCAAATCTGCATCGGCTGCGGCGATAACATTTCCACTTTTTCCGTTAAGCTGGAATTTCTAGGCTAGTTAACCGGTAGAAATTCCGCGAGAGATAAAAAAAAAACTTGCAAGTGTAGTTTGAATCAAGAATTCAGCCGTTTTTTTGTTAACGATAGCGGCGGGTTACTCCATGGTAACCTCTTTTCAAAAATAGCTTATCAAGTAACGAACCCACCCGGAATTTTCATCTTTTATCGTGCGTGGAATCAACTCTTATGTTTAAAGTCCATTACGACCTGAGTAATGTTTGTAAATAAGTTCAAATTGCGTAGAAATATTTGTTATATATGTATATTTAGCAGCTGTATCCGTAGTAATTCTTGTAAAAATAGGTTTTACATCGTGCAGATTCGTTCTTTTCAGAAACTGGTTCTTAAATATCACTTATCGATCGATAAATTCCGGATATAAATCATAAAAAAATTAATTTTTTCTTATTATTTATTTTTATTTGAGGAATCAAATGATTTTCATGAAACGTAGCTTTCGGAAGTAGCTAAAATATCGATGGAATCTAATTTTCTTGAAACGGTTGTTTTCTAAAAGAATTCTTGTATAAAGAGGTAACTATCAAAAAGGCATCTGTCTCCTTGACGACCCGTGGCATTGTTGATGACCGCTCTCGTATCCATAGGCGGGGAAGTTAATCACATTACGAATGGAATTTAAATTAAATAGTGTAGTATTCGATTAACCAATCACTAATTTCGAGGGAAGTTTCGTTGTTTTGAAGAAGTGTCACCATGACGACTAATGACATTTTTGAAGTCTGCTTCTCCATGAAGGAATCTCGTAACAAATGGAATGAAAACAGTATTGTAGCTTAGTTCGTTAGTCAATTACCAATATTCGGGAAAAATTATTGTTTCGAGAATGTATCCTTAATGATAATAGGAATTGTTGAAATCTGTTTCAATGGTAATAGGTTAGGTTCTTTGATAGTCACACCTCTAATTCAATGGATATTAAACATCATAATTTTCTTAAGCAAGCAAACATGCATGCAAAACACATATGTAACTCACCAAAAAAAGTATCGGAACATTCGATTGAAATGAATATTCGTTCCTATTTTATTAAAAAAAATACGGTAGTTTTGTTTCCATGGCAACGGCGGGTAATCCAGGTCGCACGTCATAATAATGTGTCGATGATGTACGTACGTAGGAACACATGTTTCCGGGCGTGATGTTTCACGTAATAATTTAAACACGAGAGTAATTATGCATAATATATTCCATGCTTATTAGTTACATCATCGCAGAAAAATATAAATGGCGGCTTTATGGATATCAACTTTTTACTCCCTCCAAACATTGAATTTTATTAAATGGTTAATTTAAACAATTCATTTTTTCTTTTATCCGACGTTACAACAAAATATCGTTTTCCTAGCAGTATTTATAGTCGAATGAGCTAGCTATAACATGAAACGATCTATGTTTGTCTAGATTTGTTAAGTCAAAGCGAACGGTACGACTTCTATAGATCTGTACTGACATTTACACCGTTACAAATATTAGCTGCACCTGGATAACCTTACATTAAACTTAGCTCAGCCTGTAAGCCTTACTAAAACTCATTGTTACTTCTTGAGATACTAATATTTTATGCCGATAGTCGTTAGGGTCATAATAATCAAATTAACGAAAGAAACAAGTGTTTAGGCGATCAATCTCATAGCCATTGTTTAGTTGCCATGCCAACCGAACGATTCATCATTCTTCACACAAATACATAAATTTCAATCGGTAACAATGCTAGTGATATAATTTTAAGCAACAATGCTATTGTCGCTTATTCCCTTAGGGCGGGGTATTCCAGTTGCCATGGTAACGGGATGGATTCTCAGAGAGAAAATTCATCGATCTTTTTTACTCGGTCGGTATATTTTTTCACACTCCTGTCTTCGTTAATAACTTGCATGCTACTTTTTGTGTTTGGCAGGGGACGTGTTTTCTTCTAACACTGGTAAACGCCCCCGTCAAGCATGACGGAACTTAATTCAGTTTAAAAATATATCTGTTATCGTATATACCTGGTCCTCCTAAGTCAGAAAGAGTCCAGCGTAAAATCATAAGGACTCAATATATTTCTTACCATTATTTATAATATTTATTCTACTCTTTTCAAGTCATTAAAGGCTACTTTACGCACATTTCTCATAGAAAAATGTAAGAACAGGTTATCCTCGTGTACTTATATGGGATAATTCATGAAATCAACACTCAACAATTTTCTTGGTCGTCAAAGGGATGGGTTATCTCCGAAAAATGTTACGACTTTTCCGTGTATTTAATCAAAGTTCTCGCAATTTCGAATTTATATGAATGTTTCATGACTAAAATTAGATTCTGTGACCATTTTCCTTTCTTTTGACACTTGTCTCAGTTTCGTAGGACCATTGTTTCTAATTCAATTTGTAAAAGAAACGACCCCTGCAAGTCATGAAAACGTACTTTACGCTCATCTCTTATGGAAACATATTTTGTGCTCCTGGGTTCGAACCCAGGCCTTTACAGAGGTGGAAATAGCTTTCCTAGGGGGTTTCAGCATCGTAGAAACACAATGCACTTTGTTTCAGATCTCTAAGTCAAGCCGTTTCTGAGATAAATACGAGGACGGACGGACATTTGCTTTTTATATATATGATAGTAAATCAATGGGAAATTAAATAGGGTATTGAGGCACTTGTCTGCGCTGTCTACAACTGAATATATGGACTCAAAGGAAGTGTTGTATTATTTTTAGCTTAATAAATGTTTTATTGGTTTCAAAGTTGAATAAGTATAATAGATCATCAAAAATTGAAGATGTGGATATGAAAATCTTTTGCCTTCGATTTAAATATTCAAAGGTCTTTAATGGAATAGCAAAGATAGGAATACCATGACTATTTTTAGCTTAATAAATGTTTTATTGGTTTCAAAGTTGAATAAGTATAATAGATCATCAAAAATTGAAGATGTGGATATGAAAATCTTTTGTCTTCGATTTAAATATTCAAAGGTCTTTAATGGAATAGCAAAGATAGGAATACCATGACTATTTCCTCATTTTAGATATTACAAAGCAAGGCAGAACAGCTCGAAAAAGCCACTCGCGCAAATAACTTTTAGACACTTCGGTTTTAAGCCACTCGCGGCGTTGTTATCGCGTAGCCATTTGTGCCACTTTGAATTCTTCACTTGAAAATGCATGTACCCCTACTGATCCCGGAGATTTAGTGAACGGATTCACCATGGAAACCATGAATGGTACCATGGAAACGGTACGAACAACCATATCGATTGCTTCTAGTTCATTACTAAACATGAAATGGTGCCCTCCAAATGTACGGCAAATCAGATGCGCATTTTGAAGAGGAAAAGGCTCATTAAATTGGCGATGATTTTTGCAGTCGCGATCTCTGAATATTCCGCCGGTGACGATTGTCCGCTGAAATCACGATCGTGTTTCCGGGGCAACGGATAAATTACGGAATGAATTAAAAGTGGATCGCGGCACTTTGATGTAGTGCATCAATCTCCCCACACCACTCTGTGAATTACGTGATTTTCGTGTTGTATTTAGCGGCATTCGCGGAGAGAATTGATGTTTTTCTTTGTAACTTAGTGATTGTATTGTTAAGAATCGCCGTTAATTTTATTGTCGATCGCAACAATACTCAGAGGGCCGATTCAAAATACGTTATTCTTAATTGGTCAACGGTAAGTTTCGCCTAGGAAGAGCAGATTTCGTCTATGAAGAGATTGTCAACCATCCCCATGGCAACCGGATACATTGTTATAATCAAACGCTTTAGGGTTGAGGGATATAGGGTGCAATGCAAATCTTTTAAACGCTTGTATGCGGAATATTATAGCTAAAATATACTTGCGTGTAGGNCAGATTTCGTCTATGAAGAGATTGTCAACCATCCCCATGGCAACCGGATACATTGTTATAATCAAACGCTTTAGGGTTGAGGGATATAGGGTGCAATGCAAATCTTTTAAACGCTTGTATGCGGAATATTATAGCTAAAATATACTTGCGTGTAGGCCGACCTACAAATGCAAAAAATGTTGAAAGAATCATGCAGCAAATGTATCGATTGCAAAACAGGTACCCATGGTAACTTATTCTGCCACAGATAAATTTGAAATTCACCTACGAAACAGGTGTCCATGGTAACTTATTTCGCAATTTAAGAAATTTGAAATCGACCTGTAACCTCCTGCTAGCAAAATGTTACAACTGAAATATACTTGTAAAAAAGTTCGACCTACAAATGCAAAAATATTGCAAGTACTTTGCAACGAAGATATCTGAAATCCATTTATGAAACAGGTATCCTTGGTAACTTATTTCGCAATGAAAGAAATCTGGAATCCATTTATGAAACAGGTATCCATGGTAACTTATTTAAGAAATCTGGAATCCATTTATGAAACAGGTATCCATGGTAACTTATTTAGCAATGAAAGAAATCTGGAATCCATTTATGAAACAGGTATCCATGGTAACTTGGATTGAAATCGATTAATGAAACAGGTATCCATAGTAATTTTTATAAAGTACTCATCTAGTTGCATTTAAATATCATTCAAAACTTCATCATCGAATATCGTAGTATTGTTAATAGTGCTTCGAAAGCTTAGGTCATTTCGCACGTAGGCCCCCGCCGGGAATCGAACCCGGGACCGCTTTCATCATCGAATATCGTTGCATTAATAGACATTATCGGTTATAATTAGGCCATTAAAATTAACTAATAACGTTTGACAAATTTTATCTCATATACTTAAAAACAATTGATCATATCATTTACTACTTCAGCTGAAACGACGAAAACCAATCTGATCTACTTGGAAATGTCTTTTGAGTCTGGCGTCTTAGCAACTGAGATTGAGTTTGCTTTCCATAGGAATTTTAACCAAGTCTATATCGGTTAAAATCAACTCTCAATATAGCAAAGGAGCGTTAAAACCTTCTTAAGGTGAGAGCTGATATTCTTCCGAGAGATCTCCTGGCCAACTTTGCTCAAAGAACGGGGACCTTATGATAAAGCCATTTTAGAACGCCTTTAAAACTCACGTTATCTGCGGGATTACGCCGCGGAACTATCCCGACCTCAATTCACTCCTGGTTCGCCGTGGAGAAAATCCGTGATTTTAATATAGAGGGCGCGCTATCCCATATAGAATATCCTGGGAGATTCGCATTCTGCCCAGGGAAAGAAAAGTCGGTTCTCGAAAGAGGCGGTGGAAATAGTTGGTTCAACATGTTCCCCCAATCAATCATTTTCTGGGACAAACTTGAGGGAAATAGATGCTAGAACTAGACTCTTCGAAGATTCATCATTCAGCAGAAGATAGGAAAATGATAGGTTGGAGGAATTTGTGGTGCATACACCCCATGCCATACCCCAGAAGGTTACCATCCATTTATGAAAGAGGTATCCATGGTAACTTAGATTGAAATCGATTAATGAAACGTATCCATTGTAAATAAAATCGATATGATCAGGCGTTACTTGGTGGAAAGCCATACTAAATGAAATTAAAATCCTTCGTAATTTTCCACAGGTTTTATTCTGCGACCGGTTTCGTAAGAAGGTCTTACATCTTCAGCCTGAAGATGTAAGACCTTCTTACGAAACCGGTCGCAGAATAAAACCTGTGGAAAATTACGAAGGATTTTAATTTCATTTAGTATCCATTGTAATTTTTATAAGGTACTTATCTAACTATACATACTACATCTACTTATACATATTTTGCAATGAAAAAAAAAATGATATTGATAAAAGGGGTATCCGTAGTAACTTAATTGTCAATAAAAATTTTGAAATCGATCTATAAAATATCAGGTATCCATGTTAATTTATTTGGCAATTAAAGAAATTTGAAATCGATCTATAAAATAGGTATTAATTGTAACTTATTTATCAATGAAGACGTCTGAAATCGATTTATAAAATAGGTATTCATATTAAGTTGTTTTGAAACGAAGACATTTGAAATCAACCTATGAAACAGGTATCCGTGGCAACTTATTTCGCAATTAAAGAAAATTGAAATCGATTTGTAAAATAGCTTTCCATAGTTACTTATTTCGCAGTTAAAGAAATTTGAATTCGACCTATAAAAAAGATATCCATGGTAACTTATTTATCATTGAAGAAGTTTGAAATCGATCTATAAAACATGTTTCCGTGGTAACTTNGCGATAACAATAAGCTAAAGAGGTAACTCGAACGCTTGGTGTTTACACCCCCTGCCACACGCCGAAAGGCGGATTGCAGGGTATTTCTGTAGATGTAGATCATGAATTTGAGAATACTTAACAAACATAATTGCTACATAAACCTATAAGATTTACACTCCCCTGCAATACGCCGAAAGGCAGATAGCAGGTATTTATGTATGTAGATATAGCCAACAACAATAGTAAGTAATGAAGAAAAACAATAATGAATAATAATAAAAGTGAGTTCCAGGAACAATAATAAGCAACAATATTTCGCCGGATTTAACGACAATAGTAATAGTGTTACTGTTGGCTACAATACTGTGCAGACACTCTGTTAAAAGTCCCAGTTAAAAGTGCACACGTCCGTACACTTATGGGACCTCGCATTCCGAATCATTCTGGTAAAATCACGGACAAAGTGCTGCAATTGTTACTAAGACAACCGATCACGTCAACAATTAATCAGTCACCGTCTTAATCGCATATCTTTCTCGTTTCGGGCAAAAAATGTAACTTATTTATCAATGAAGACGTCTGAAATCGATTTATAAAATAGGTATTCATATTAAGTTGTTTTGAAACGAAGACATTTGAAATCAACCTATGAAACAGGTATCCGTGGCAACTTATTTCGCAATTAAAGAAAATTGAAATCGATTTGTAAAATAGCTTTCCATAGTTACTTATTTCGCAGTTAAAGAAATTTGAATTCGACCTATAAAAAAGATATCCATGGTAACTTATTTATCATTGAAGAAGTTTGAAATCGATCTATAAAACATGTTTCCGTGGTAACTTATTTATCAATGTATGAATCTGAATTCGATCTATCTTATCTACATGTAGATGAAAGAAATAAGGCTGAGAAATTGATGTGATATATCGGAAATTTCCGTAAACAAACAAGCAGCTAATTCAATCAATTTGCGAATCGGATAAAAATTGTATGAATTAATCCTTAAACTTGTAATTAAAATTCTATTACCGTTGGCATTAATTACTTCACCATCGCCGCCGAATAGAATATTCACGAAGTTCATTCAAAAATGTAATCCATTGCAAAGGTATGGTTGCCTAGGAAACGGTCGTTGCGCCGCATTCACGTTTTCGAAAATCGGAATAAGAAATTCCATAAGCATTTTAAGGAAGGCGGTCGACGCGGTAACGCAATTCTGTTTTTGCTTCTCGCAATTCCTTAAAATTCAGTAGAGAAGAATTTCCATTGTTGCGTCCAAGCATCGAGTTTTCATGGCGACTGGGAATCGTTCCCACTTTTCGTACTCTTGCAATTCTCTATTGTAGGAAAATTATGTTACCAGTTCCGACACATTAGATTCCTAAGTATTCACATTATTTTTGCGAAATCTTTTCGCCGTCGTCGTAAAATTCTATCGGTTCTTCAACAATGTAGGCTTCCGTGGTAACGGGACCCGTCTTCATACAGCCAAAATAAGTCTTCCATTTTGTTTTCCAGCGTGCAAGAAATATGAATTTTTCATATTTCGGTTATAACAGTATCCCGATTGCAACGTGGTTTTTCACTATGTCCTCTGAACAATAGGTTTCCATAGTAACATGATTGTTTAAACACAGCCTTCCATTTTGTTTACTAACGTGCAAGAAATAAAAACATTTTGGTTATAATGTTATCTCGATTGTAACGTGGTTTTAAACTCTGTCCTCTAAACAATATAAGTCTCCATGGTAACAGGATTGTTTAAACACAACCTTCCATTTTGTTCACTAACGTTCAAAAAATAACATTTCGGTTATATCGTTATCCCGATTGTAACGTGGTTTTACACTCTGTCCTCTGAACAATATAGGTTTCCATGGTAACAGGATAGTTTTTAACAACGCCTTCCGTTTTGTTTACCAGCGTTCAAGAAATAAAAACATTTCGGAGATAACGCTATCCTGATTATAACGTGGGTTTACACTCTGTTCTCTGAACAATATATATTTCCATGGTAACAGGATTGTTTTTAACAACTCCTTCCATTTTGTTTACTAACGTGCAAGAAATAAAAATATTTTGGTTATAATGTTATCTCGATTTTAACGTGGTTTTACACTCTGTCATCTGAACAATATAGGCTTCCATGGTAGCAGGATTTTGTATAACAACGCCTTCCGTTTTGTTTACCAGCGTGCAAGAAATAAAAACATTTCGGAGATAACGCTATCCTGATTGTAACGTGGGTTTACACTCTGTTCTCTGAACAATATATATTTCCATGGTAACAGGATTGTTTTTAACATCTCCTTCCATTTTGCTTACCAGCGTGCAAGGAATAAAAATATTTCGGTCATAAAGCATCCCGATTGTAACGTGGTTTTTAACTCTTTCGTCTGAAAAGCGTTTGAAACGGAATTTACTGTAGATGTCCGTATATTCAGCTATAAAATGAATTCATCTAATACTCAATTCAGTTTAAGTCTCGTCACGGTTCACGGAGTTTATTATGATTATATTTATGTTGAAGAATAACGCCTTCATTCTCATTAGGTTACTGTATTATATTGCTGGATATTATGAACGTTAGGAAGTTCCTTAATTTTCCACATTTCCAATGTTTTACAATGCGATGTTTTCCGGCCGTTTTGCTTTCACGTTATTTTACGCCCAATGGACGCGGCGATGACACGCGAGTAGGATTCCACGTGTTTTTTTTTTGCAAACCAAAGCGAACGGTTCGACGCATTTGCAAAATCTGCACTCTTTAGCATATTCTCGACGAGGAAAAAAATTCCGATTACGCATTCAAATGTTTACGATCAGAGAACTTTTTTCCAGCTCTTTTAGGGCGGGTCATGGCGAGAATGACCCGTCGGTTTCCCTGGAGACGGGTCACGACAATAAAACGGAGCGATTTTCACTCGATTTCGGTTTTCTCGTTCCTGATGGGGAAAAGTTAGACGAAAAATAGGAAGGTGTCTGAGGATTTTGTTTTTGCTACGTTATTTGCCCTACGATGAGCGAATTGTTGCGCACTATTATTTAGACGCAAGATGAGGGAACAATGTTCAAACTGTTTCCATGGCAACAAGTCATGACAACAGTGTGACGAATAAAGCGTTCATAACTCTTTTTCTCTAGGTCAGAGTGTTAAAAACACAAAGTGCATCTAAAATATGGAATTTAATTTTCGTGACAGTGAGAGAATTTGCTATATTCCTGAGAGAATAAAAAAGCAGGCGTTACGCAAATGTTCTCAGACGCAGGTTGGGAATCCTTGAAAGAAAGGAGATTAAGCTGCGATTTGACTTGTTAAATTTAGAGAAAGTACATTTTCAGTAATCGGTATTACGCGACCCCCTTCTGCTACTTAATCCGAGCGTAAAATAAGAGAAATAGATGCGAGGATGAGTCGTTTTAGGGACTCATTCTTTCCGCGAACGATACGCGATAACAATAAGCTAAAGAGGTAACTCGAACGCTTGGTGTTTACACCCCTTGCCACACGCCGAAATGCGGATTGCAGGGTATTTCTGTAGATGTAGATCATGAATTTACTTAACAAACATAATTGTCTACCTTGCTACATAAACCTGTAAGAGTTACACCCCCCTGCAATACGCTGAAAGGCAGATAGCAGGTATTTATGTAGTTGTAGATATAGCCAACAACAATAGTAAGTAATGAAGAAAAACAATAATGAATAATAATAAAAGTGAGTTCCAGGAACAATAATAAGCAACAATATTTCGCCGGATTTAACGACAATAGTAATAGTGTTACTGTTGGCTACAATACTGTGCAGACACTCTGTTAAAAGTCCCAGTTAAAAGTGCACACGTCCGTACACTTATGGGACCTCGCATTCCGAATCATTCTGGTAAAATCACGGACAAAGTGCTGCAATTGTTACTAAGACAACCGATCACGTCAACAATTAATCAGTCACCGTCTTAATCGCATATCTTTCTCGTTTCGGGCAAAAAAATTGGGGAATATCGAAATAGGTATAAGAAAGTAAACATTTTGCTGCATATATCCGCAAAAATTCCGCGATTTTCGACATTATTGTTTCAGTATATTGTTAACGGTCCTGTAAAACGTAACGCTAGGTACAATATCAAATATTTACGATAACGGTCTCCTTTCCTGCAGCTGTTTTTATTTTGGGCGATTTACGGCAACAATGCCCGGGGAATGTTTCCCCATAGCGACGCGCCGTTCCAACAATGCGTCGGCGATCGTCTCGCTCGACCCTCTATTTCGGATTCTTTTTTGTCGCGGAAATCTGGCAGGAATGACCCGCATCAATATCGGGACCCCTCCCGTTTCTTTCGGAGTCGCTTTAGCAGATTGTCGCGCCATTTTTTTCCCCTGGAAACATAAAGGCGTAAAGGGAAGGGATCATCGACGTCAAATGCTCCCCTTTTTCTCGTCCCATTTTACTTCTTTTTGTATTTTTCCTTTTTTTATATACGCCCCCTTTTTTGATGCTTCATTGTCGCTTACACTTTCTTCTCTCTTTCATCTTTCATTCCTTCCTCGAAGAAATTCTGGGCGGAGAACTTTTCTTTATGCGGTTGCTAAGAGAGGGTTATTTCCTTCTCAAGAATAAGCGATTTTATTTTTGTTTTATTTGCTTAGTGTAAATAAACAAGGACCAATGTTTTAGGAAACATTTCTCTCATTTTTATTTAAAAAAATTAAAATGACACTGTTAAACGTCACATATATGGTTTCCACTCTGTTCTCTGAACAATATATATTTCCATGGTAACAGGATTGTTTTTAACATCTCCTTCCATTTTGTTTACTAACGTGCAAGAAATAAAAATATTTTGGTTATAACGTTATCCTGATTGTAACGTGGGTTTACACTCTGTTCTCTGAACAATATATATTTCCATGGTAACAGGATTGTTTTTAACATCCCCTTCCGTTTTGTTTACCAGCGTGAAAGAAATAAAGACATTTCGGTCATAAAGTTATCCCGATTGTAACGTTGTTTTTAACGCTGTCGTCTGAAAAGCGTTTGAAACGGAATTTACTGTAGGTGTCAGTATATTCAGCTATAAAATGAATTCATCTAATACTCAATTCAGTTTAAGTCTCGTCACGGTTCACGGAGTTTATTATGATTATATTTATGTTTAAGAATAACGCCTTCATTCTCATTAGGTTACTGTATTATATTGATGGATATTAANTTTTAAAAAAAATTTTCATAATCTATGACGTCACTGAGTTACTATGGGTTACATGGAAGAGAAGGCTTTTTGTTTTAATCTAGCCCAAATAAAGACCAATGTTTATTATTATTATCATCATCATCAGCAGCAGCAGAAGCTTTATCATCATTATCATCATCATCATCGTTTTAATGGTTGGAAAGTTTAATAAACGCCCGATGTTAAAGAATTTGAAAATTTGCAGCTAGTGACTGAAGATGGCAATAAGCAGCTGATAAATGTATTTGCACTTGTAATGGAATTCGAAATATACACCAAAAATGTTACTTAAGAATGTTAAGTTAGAATTGCAAAGCATATTGCAAGCACATAAAATATAAAGGGTCGCGTATCAACTGCAGCAGACGAGATTGTTGTGTGTGGCGACGAAAATGGAAGATTGATTTTGTATTGTTGTCTTCATTAGCGATTCAACAATCAAAACGTAAACAATCGTTTATTTATAGTTCAACGATCGGTTTTATTCATTATTGATAACGTCGCATTCATGAACGTAGATAGTTTGGGAGTTAAGAAAGATATTCATTGTTGCTACGTGCCATTATGTGCATGTTGCTACACTTTACATGAAATATTTCAGCTACATGATTTCCGACAGTGTGACAACGTGTAAAAGAAGGAAAGCTTTTCTTTTCATCATAACATAGTATCACTTTTCTCCTTTCGTTTCGCTTCACGACCGCGTCATTCATTTAACAGCGTTTCGCCTTCGGATCGGCGGAGTGAGTTCCGTGTTTTACGAACCGATAAATGTCAATGTTGCTCCGGACTTTATGCGCTACTGATCGCTCCGAAGCGGATCAAGCGGGGAAATTCTGTTTATGAGGTTGCCCGCAGGATCGTGTAAAAATTACTGCCCGTACTGCCTGGATTTCGCGGGAGAAAAATCTCCTCGGCTGAGATTTTGAGGTGAATAACGTCTTGGGGGTAATGTTCGCCTCAGGTGTTGAAGAATATTAAATGTAGCCTTAAAAAATCGATAAAAAACGGGGTTTAATTTTTGCATATTAGTCCAAATATCATATCTAGAATCGTTTTTTTTGTGTTATCTAGATTTAGATTTTTACCCTGCAAGCCGCCAGTGGCGTATGGCAGGGGGTGTATTAACAGCTTACCTAATCTACCCTATTAGATTCTCTGATGCTATTCGGAAAGAACGACCAAAAGTAACTCTGTTTTAGCGATTATTTACTGTCGCAAATTCATTTATTGAAAGTGAAAATTGTAGGGGAGAAAAGTAGATGGTAGTTGCTTCATTGTCGGTACTACTGTTCGTTTCCGGGGTAACCGGAGTGAATATTGAAAATAGCGTAAATTGAATTTATTAAAGTCGGATGTCTTTATACAGTTATCTTAATTCGTACATTATTAACTGAATGTCATCGGAAATTATACTTATTTTGATAACGCAGATTTTCGCAAAATAATTTATTTCAATTGCAAAACGTGGAGAAATACATGAGATGGTAGTTGTTCCATTGTTGGTATGACTGGTCGCCGTGGAAACCGAAGTGTACGTTGAAAATAACGAAAAATGTGTTTATAAAAATTGGGTATCATTTCACAGTTGGATCGATTGTTGTATTTTCAACAAAATATCATAGAGAAATTAAATTTTTTTATTCACGCAGATCTTCGCAAACTAATTTATTGCAAGTGCAAAACGTAGAGAAATAAAAGGGATGGTAGTAGTTGCGTAGTTGGTATCACTAGTTGCCGGGGTAACCGGAGTGAAGGTTGAAAATAGCGTAAAATAAATTTATTAAAATTGGGTATCATTTTACAATTGGGTTAAATGTTGCATTTTCATCCAAATATGATAGCGGAAATTACATTTTTTATTCACGTAGATGTTCGTAAACTAATTTATCGCAAGTTCAAGACGTAGAGAAGAAAACTAGATAGTAACTGTTGCATTGTTAGTACGATTCTTTGTCGGGGATACCGGAGCGTTTTCGCAGTTGTCTTGGAAACAGACTTTCTGTCAAAAATGGCGGATTATTGAATTTCAGGAAAAATAGCTCTTTTTGACATAACTTTGAATGTTTGCGAAGTTTTCCGCGCTGAACATGAAAGCATGGTGAAGAACATAGGCGTTACTGGAGAGACGTTGGAAGCATTGTTGCCTAAACTTTTCCCTAAACACGTTGGCAACCAGGCAGTGAAGAATTGTCATTATAGAAAACGTTCGAAAGGAAGTTTTTGCTAAGAACAAGGGAATGACAATGTCTTAGGACTCGCATGTGGAAATATTCGCAAAAAATTCGCAATATTTTTTTTTGCGAAATTAAAGTAATTGCCAAAAAAATGCACAATAATTGCAAAAAATGCATAATTTCAAAACTCGACGAGGTCCGCGAGGTCAACTCATCGATTGAGGTCAAAGCAGGAGGAACACGAAATGTGCGAAGATTGGTCCGAAAACATTAAATCCTCCAGGATTAACGCGATGAAAAATTGAGGGTTTTTCGAGGATTTTGTATCCCTCGATATCCCTGAGTTCGTATGAACATTTTATGAGGTTCGAAGATGGAGTTTTTATTTAGATCTCGATAATTATTTTATTTTAGGTTGGCAAGCCCGTTAATGATGAGTGACGCGAACATGCTGCCAAATTAAAAATTTAAGGATGGAAGACTTCACGGCGGGTAAATTGAAGTTGATGTGTC
The DNA here is from genome assembly GCA_000376725.2 of Ladona fulva. Classification (NCBI taxonomy): domain Eukaryota; kingdom Metazoa; phylum Arthropoda; class Insecta; order Odonata; family Libellulidae; genus Ladona; species Ladona fulva. The sequence goes on from KZ308602.1 coordinate 263,730, forward strand.
TTGTGGAATTGTTGACCTTGGTAACTTACTGAATACGTTAACCATTGCGTGTTTATATCCCGAATAGCTTCGTTTCTATTCCAAGAAGTTGAAATTAAATTCTAATCTCATAAAGTCCTTCGTTGTCATAACTACTTTATATCTCCAACAATGAAATTAATCATAGAATGTTTGTTTAAAGGATAGAAGTTGTTTACGTGGGTATTGCAAGTATTAAGGGAATCAAATAATACAGAATATGGGAAAAATGCAGTGTTTCGTGTACAATTTATTATTCTTTATTATGTCTTATTCTTTTGTATGTATTTATTTTGTATGTAATTCTTTTCATATAATTCTTTTGTGTGTAATTCTTTTGTGTGTAATTCTTTTGTAAGTTTCCTTTTAAAGGGTGTGTTATCTTATGTATTTGTATAACTCTACACACTGCCAACAGGTATTGTTCCTATTTGTAGTGTTTTAATTGATAATAATAATAATGTCTGTACAATGTATGTAAAGTGTATGTACATACAATGTATGTAGAATGTAGGTTTACTTATTATTCATTTAACGGTAACAAGGAATTTATGAAACGTATTACATTTTAGCTCTTTACAGTTAGTTCGTTATCACAATTAAAATAGTAGATTTTTACCCTGCAAAACCGCCAGTGGCGTATGGCAGGGGGTATATACCACAGTTCAACTATCATTACTGTTCACATCACGGTTTGTTTTATCACAGTGTCACGATGGTGTCATCAATGATATTGTCGTAATTTTCATTAATGATCGCGAAAGCTATAGTTATTTCAAATTCGTTATGAAAGTTATTAAAAAGGATTTTAATGCATTAAACGGCTATTTTGCAATAATAATGGATGAATAATGAAAGGACGAGTCTCTGTAATCATGCAGTTGCTTCTTTATCGCTTTGATGCAAGAATGCAGATGGACGATTTCGCAAATAACGCAAAATTTATGTAAATATTCTATTCTAAGTAAATTAGTTCCTTGTAGGATAAGACATTGTTTCTAAATTTGGCCTCAAAGAGCACAAGAATGTAATTCTGAAGACAATGTAACAATATAAAAACGCTGTCAGACTGCTCTAATGCGTTTAAGTCATTGTTGTCAACACGAGGAGCTTTATTGTTGCAGTAGACGGTATACAAAATGATTACATTTCATCAAAAGATCATTTCAATGTATGAACATTTACATTTTGATGAAACGGTGAGATAACGCAATAATAAACTTTTACAGTGTCGCCAAACATATTTCGTAGACCAATTCCTGTTCTTTCTAAAATTGATGAAAAGACGTCACCGAATAGGATTTAGGCGCTCCCTCTTCCACAGTATTCTATTCGTTTCCATTGCGCACGTTCTCTTTCTCTCTCTCACTTCCGGTACATTCAGTCCCGTGATGCATTGCGCTCCCAGTTAATATTTCTCCTATGGGAGCAGTATTTCTTTATAAGGCGGGCCAGGCCTCCTCTGCTAACAGGAAATTACCCCTATTTTGTCTTCTTTCACGTCTTAATCTTCTTGATTTTTCTTTTTAATACTCTTAACAATTGAAGCGCAAAGTACTAGGGGAATCTCCATGGCAACAGTCCTTCTTGTGGTGCCGATGGAGAGGATTTCCATTCTTAACGTGTACTCTGTTTCTTAAGCTTATCGCGACTTGATGTAATCAACGTAAACAGTTCATAGAATTGTTTGGCGTAATTAATGGATCGTTGGAAGTGATTGACTCTACAGTGGGCGGTTCCGTAAGTCAACAATGTAAGTTTTGGCAATTGTTAGAGCGTATCCTAGCAGCTGTTTGGACAACAAACAAAAATAACTCGATTCAATTAATTCCTTCAGGATTTTCGTCTAATTTTTGTCTCGCAGGTGGAGTGTATTCTTTATTATTAATTGTCGACTTCGAACTGGAAAATAAAGACTTAGTAGGTGGAAGTATACACATTCTTGTATGAAGATTTCGCCAGCCATGAATTTTATTTTGTATCGTTATTTTGTTTTTATTAATATCAACGAACTGAGGAACTTTTTCTCTCGTCAAGTAAAATATTTCTGGTATAAACTTAAGTCTTATCTTTGCGTCATAGCTGTTTAAATTGTGAATTTGTTATCATATGTAATTGTAATATGTAAGTCATAGCTTTTCAAATTGTAAAAATGAAATAATATGCAATTGTATTAGGGAACTGTGTTTGTTTTGAATTTCAATTGGTGTGTTTTTAAAATTATTGTAGTTAATGGACGAGGCGTTTATTGACAAATGTATATATTTTTATGAGTAAAACTTAAGCGTTAGTTTTAGAATGTGAATAATGTAACGTCGCCTCCTGACTTGGTGTAATCCTACAGCAGAATTGTACAATAACAACGACAACAATAATAATAATAATAACAACATCAACAACATTGGAACGATTTGGGATATTGCTCATGGATATTTTAGTGTTATGCACATACTCGTAAGTGTTAAGCATAAAGCATAAGTAAGAAAAATACTTCGCGTGATAATGAAGAAATAGCACGTTTTTTTGATAAAATCGCATCATTTTTGGGTAAAGCATGTTTCAGTTGCATTTGCTGAAAAGTACAACACTGTAAAATTTGTAAAGAAACCTTCATTTTATTTTTCGTCCCTACGGCTTTTCTAACGGGATATATGAGAATTTTGTCAAGTATGCTATTTTAGTTGTTAACAATCGTAACCTTAAGAAACGAAACAATTCGTTACGTGGCAACGGGCCAACAATCATTCGAAGTTTCTTTGTGAGTAAAATTATGTCGTAATTTTCTTGCGTAATCAAATAAAATGAATATCTTACGAAGTATAGCTATAGGGTTGGGTTGTTAATTGTGATTAATGATTTACTCATAGATCATATTCATAGTGTGTTTGCGACGCATTAACCTTTATAAATAAAGTGCATTTGGGATGAGAATATTTCCTCCTACGGTTAGAGCGTAATACATTTAACGTTACCGATCCTCTATCCTGTTTAATTCTGGAAGCCTCCCGTCGTCATGGCAACGGAAATAAATACAGCACTTATAAAGGTTGCTTAATGGGAGAAAGATATGGGAATGTCGGCGCACGCCCGGGGACATTATAACACCCCATTGACTCCAGTAAAGGGAAAAACCTTTTTTATCGCATGGCGCGAGTGTAAATAAATACATCTCCTTGGTTTCCTCTTCCGTGTATTGGGGAGGAGTTATTATCGGGCTATTGGGGGCCGTTGAAACGGCATCGCTCAGGTCTCCCTGGAAACTTCCCCCGGTTTATTTATCCCTCCTTTAGGGGGAAGAGGAAATTTTGCGTGAGATCGTTATTTTGATACGAAGCGGATAATGAAAATGGCGGTTTTGCGAGCAATTTTTTTCCCTTTCAGTTTGATTTCGCGGAGTTGTACGTTTCGAGAATTTCCGAGAATTTTTTTTTCTCTCTTCCTTTCGAGTCGCTGATCCGGAAATTCTAAAAGGTATTCTGGAGTCTCTAAATGTATCATTGTGTTCTCCCTTTGGGGCATGTAACGATAGATACGTTTATGTACACTGAATTGAAGCTCAGACCTGGATATTTGAATTTTTCTACATCCACACGTTTTCTACATCCACATCTACACATTAATAATGATAATCTATCTATCTATATATATAAAGCAGAAATTCTGTGGGTTTGTGTGTTTTTGGGTTTGTGTGTTTGTGGGTTTGTGTGTTTGTTTGTTCACGATTGGAGTCCACACCGTTTGTTCGATTTGCATCAAACTTTGCATACGTGTTCTCCGTGAGCCGGAAGGAAGTACTGTCAACTTTTCATTCGCAAAATTTGCTGGGTTTGAACCAAGATCGTTCAGATAGATTTCCATAAGAAATACATGTAAAGTTCGATTTTATCGGGTACAGACTTTATTTCTT
>KZ308602.1:267758-285624 GCA_000376725.2 Ladona fulva
GACTGCCGTCATTCGATAGAACATCTATAAAACAAATATAGTTTCTTGACACTATATTTGAATACATCTTAGAATAATGGCAATAATAATAATTATTATTATTAATTATTAATATAATACTTATATCTATAGTAAAATTTTAAATCAACTTCAACAACCAATTATAGATGCAGATCAGAACTACACCCCATTAAATCTGAGTAAGAGAGATGTCGACTCTGAAATTAGAATAACATCAGACGAAGAAAAAATGGGACAATGGGGACAAAAAGATCTCCACGGAAAACACTGCAGCATATTAGGAAACGAAAGTGTGGACTCACCTCTCTCTAATGAATTGCTATCAAAAGGCAAGCTGTTTCCTGACATAGAGGCATTCATGATAGCAATCCAAGACGAAGTAATAAACACTAGATATTACAGAAATCGTATTTTAAAAGAGAATATACCGACGGATAAATGCAGAAGATGTGCAAGAAATGCTGAATCAATTGAACACATAATGGGTGGATACCTGCACTTGCCAGCCATGACTACACTGCCAGGCACAACAATATGGCAAAAATTATCCACCAAAGACTTGCAGTTACAGATCTGATTGCTGACAATACGCAATACTACAAATACAAACCAATTAACGTATTAGAAAATAAGAAATACAATTTTTACGGGAAAGAGATATCTTGACAGATCTCACCGTAAAACCCAATAGACGAGCTATTATTATTATTATTAATAAATTCACACTGCAGATAGGCCATAACCAGGTGATAGTGCCCGATGTCGTACAATTATTAAAACATACATAAACTTACGTATCTGAATACAGAGCAAGGAAAAAGGATCAAAATCACAAAACCAATCAAAAATACAACCCTAGCCAATCAGCACATATAATTCTCTTTGATAAAATTAATCAGGAAGGTATAATAATTGACATTGCAGTAAATCTCAACTCTAATCTTCAAATCACTTTCTCAGGATAAATCACCAAGTATTCCGAGTTGGCAACAGAAATAAAAAAACGATGGAAATAAAAAAATGTAACCATAGTTCCCATAATCATATCAACAACAGGAGTAGTGCCAAAAACACTGGCAGCCAGTTTAGAAAAATAAACGTTGAAATTAACTGATATTTAATTCAAAATCAGTAATCCTGGATACCTGTCACTTAGTTGGAACATTTTTAAATGAAGATTAATAATTTTTGTGATCGTATGGAATTTGACATCAGTTCGTTCCCATAACTCCGTCACTTTGTGGCGAGAACGAAGATATATAGATAATAATGATAATAACAACAACAATAAACATATTTAGACACAATAATTATAAAAATAACAACAACAATAAACATTTTCTACAACTACATCTACACCTGTACACAATTAACACATTTGGGTGTGTGGTGGGGGGTGTTTGCACCTTTTATAGACCACACAGTGACTATGCGTCGCTAAGAGATGTTACTTATTGTTGAAACAGCTCTTAATGTCAAACCTGTCGTCATAGTGACAGCTTTGTAGCGGAGGTAACAATGCTGAAATGCCGTTTACTGAAAATTAAACCCGAAAAAAATTTGCAAAATGTTATTCTATAATAACTAATATGAATAGTTTAAAAATAATCAGAAATTTTATAACTAAATGATTTTAATTTTATCTCTCAAAGACAAAACTACTACCTCACTCCTCATCTTGGAAAGTCAGCTAAAGCAATTGTAACTAGTATCATTCTATTATCAAATGAATAAATGTTGTATTTTAGTATACCTAGCGCGTGTATTCCTACATCAATATTTTGACTTTATTTTGGTTTCTATGGTGATTCATCAGGCCATGAATCTCATCAAAGATAACGGAAAAAACGGGAATTCGATGTGCGCATTCTATATTGTCTTTTCTGGCATTGTTTTTCTACTTCCCTCATTGTTGGTCGTTATGGAGATACATTCTCGGAAATATTGTACCGTTGAATTCTACATTTTCCCAGTATGTTTTTTTGATGAGTACATCATTCTTAAAAGATAAACAATTAAGAAAGCTATCGTTGTTCTGCAGCAGAATATACTCATATATCGTAATATTTATGTTTCCGTGGATTGTACGATTCTTGACCATGAACCATTGTTATTCTCATTATCACCACACTATTGTTGATGCAGACATCCATTTTATACCATTGTCGATCCAGAACGCATTAGGCATTAGCTTTGTAGGTTGTAAAAATTTAACGTCCGTGATTTTTAGATGGATTTGGAGTGATTAAAATGCCTCAAAGTAACATTCTTACAACATTGCAATTCTGCATTGAAAGGGCAACCAACAACGATCATTATTACTTAATCATGCATTTATAACATAAAATCGAAATAATATTCACCGGAATCAAGTTACTCCGAATTGGAACGCCATCCCCTCTACCTTAGCAACGAGGTGATGAGGTAGAAGAATGAGGCTTACCAGGCAAGATGAGGAGTGAGGTAATTTGCCCTTGCTTTCCTCACTGAGCCAGAATTCTATAAGCAGAACAAGCCCACGTTGGTGAAGCACAATAACTCTGCGAGTAACACTTTTACTAGCATTCGATTAGGAGTGAGGCTTACTAGGCAAGATGAGGAGTGAGGTAGTTTGCTCTTGATTTTCTCATTGAGCCAGAATGCTATAAGCGGAACAAGCCCACGTTGGTGAAGCACAATGACTCTACGAGTAACACTTTTCGTAACATTGCATAAGGAGAATCCTGAATTGATGCTATTATTCAACATTACTCATACCTCAGTAGATTTCATATCGTCATATACATGAACAAGAATGATACTGAGAAAGTAATTAATAACATTTCTCCCTATAGTGTAACAATAGACAAATGAAAACTATTTCGTCCATGAAGGATATTTACATTATCATCAACGAAGCCTTTGTTGCTATGGGAACCCGCTAACCAGTCGAAGAGTAACAGGCTATTTATTTCGCTTTTATTGTTTAAGCATTTACCTATCACGGAGCCAGAGACAACAATGTCGTCTTCGATTGTTAATAAAATCCGACAATCGTTATAAATATACGATATTTATCGAAAATAATGCAATTGAACTGCGCAATCCACCCTAGATCGTTTGAAATAATCGAAAAATAAGATGTATTGCAACCTTAGCCCTCGAATGAAACTAGGTTTTAGAAATTACTAGAAAGAAAACTTTCTACTTAAGGTTTTATCCATTTTTTTGTTATCTACGGGCTAAATTTGTTCAAATTTTCTTCACTTCCCCGCGCAAAATTCGAAAAAAATTACGACAATGGATTTATCGCAATTTACATATGAAGAATGATGTATAATAAAGAAAAGTACATCATGACAATCAATCTTTTTTATATCGGCAATTAGATAATCGCATTTCTCAGGAATAATTCTTCCCGGGAATGGTGGTGCGTTTTCTTAACGGGATCCGAGCAGATTTTTATCTGTAGCGAGGGTCGTAAAAAAAACTGCCAAGGACACTTGTATACAGACGGCTGCACCTTAGCAACCGGAGGTCTTTTAGGGATTTACATAGGAGACATTCAAATATCTCCTAAAATGGGACGCAGTAAGGAGAAATCTAGCGGAATAATGCGGCACTTCAAAGGCGAGGGGTACACGCTGCCAATAAAAAAATAGAAGGCGAAAGAAGGTTTATACAGATGTCGTATGAATGGAGATTTCGATGTAATGCTTAGAGAAAGAGGTGCTGCTACTATGAGTGTCACCTTGGTTACCGTCTCCATGGTCGCTATTTGCTATTGGAAAACATTGTTTCTTGGAAACAAATTCACTCTTAGCTACCCCGAAGACGTAGCCATGGTAACGAATTTATTGAAAGTAACCATGGAAACGAATTGGTCGAAAATTTCGCTCAGAGAGAACATTTTTCACAAATATACGTTAAGTAAGTGTAGAACGGATCGTTTCTTCTTCCAAATATCGTTCTTTTTTTAATCGTGATTGTTCACTTAAATTGTCACTTAATTACTTCGCTTCAAAAGTTATGGAATATGATTCCACGGCACAAAAGCTATTATTTTCTTCTTTCGGGTCTTTTTCCTAAGCTACAATTAGGAGTTTTAAACTACAACTATATTATTTTATAGTAATTTTAATTGCCTTTTAGCATTATATAGCGGTTATATTAGATCTTATTTAGGTTGAAAGAAATATGAGATTTTAAAGTCCCAACTCGGCTCAAAATAAAGACGTTATTTATTTCATTCACTTATTATTTTGGCTTAATGGAGTATTTGTTTTGCTGGTTCCTTTAGCTCAACGTTCAGTAAAATTAACAGCTTCGGAATAATAAATTTACGAGTTAATTTTGCATGAATTTACACTTTTAAGGGTTTCCATTAAAAGATACTTTATTTCTTTAATTTCAGGTGAGTGTATACCATCTTTAACTCTTCAAGTGTCATCAGTGTTGGTGATGGTTGATGCAAAGGTTGTGGTATGTACCATAGTGTATCAGTAGGTTATAAAACTAAATGATATAATTCGATTCTTCGTCTAACTTATATTTTTATATGCGATTGAGTAGGCCTAAACTTATTGCTGAACCATCATCTGCTTTCATTATTATGGGGCGACAATACCCTTTCGGTTATCATTTTATCATTATTATTATATTATTATCATTCTGAGTCAACAATCGATGGAATGCTGAACAATTACTTTAGCTTAGCATATTCTTGCTACGTACCCAAACAGCGTTCTTTAAAATAGCCTATTTTAGGGGAACCTAGTTTAACTGTCTTTTTTTAACTAATGATCAAAAACTATATCTAAGTGTGTGCCCAGCTAGCCAAACTATGTACAATTGATTACTAATCAATAGCAGGTTTAAAATCAACGTAGAGCTGCACATTTTTATAAATTAGATGAGGTGGAACGCTTATTGACTACTTTTAAATGCTAAACATTCTAATTTTCAAATAATTTAGAAATTTATGTCTCAAAGATATTCTCCTGATGTAATATATATTATTTTGTGAATAATGTTAAAATTAAATGTCACGGATGGCTAGAAGATTATAATTTAATTGAGTTACACAGCAAATCAATTGTTAAAGATCACAGTAGACTTGTCTGAAAAACGATAATCTCCTAATGGGGTGTCGGAGGAATGGGTGTCGGTTGAATGGTCGTCGGTGAAACAAGTGTCGGTAAAATGGGTGTCGATCAAATGGGATGGTCCTAATCCATCTCAAGCGCTAATAGCCCCTACGGGATAGATCTACTCCATCAACCAATTCGTCGACTTAAGTTTCTAACGAGGCAAAAAATTGTCGGTAAAATGGGTGTCGGCGAAATGGGGTCGGCGAAATGGGTGTCGGCAAACTTGTTGTCGGTGAAATGGGCGTCGATAAAATGGGACGGTCCCAGTCCATCACAAGTATTAATAACTCCTGCTGGATAAACCTTCCGTATCAACTAATTTCTTTGACTTAAGTCATCAGCAATGCAAAAAAAGTCGGTAAAATTGGTGTCGGTAAAATGGGTGTCGATTGAATGGGGCGGTCCCAATCCATCTTAAGTGTTAATAACCCCTTACGGGATAAATCTACTCTATCAACTAATTTCGTTTACTCAAGTCTTCAACGAGGCGGAAAAAAACTTCCTCTGGAGTGAGTAGACAGAAAACAAACAAATTAGCTTCCGGAGAAGATGCCGGAGAACTTTCGCGCAAAGTATGTGTTTCGAAATGAATATTTAACTCAAAGTTTGCCTTGCGCAAACTTGTTCCTCGAGCTCGAAAACCAATTTTAAATCGAGGGAGTTAAAAAGTTTATCGGTCGGTTAATTTGTCCGCGGAGGCCTATTGTGAAGTTGCTATTGCCGGACTGCGTTAATCTCGGGATCTTGGCTGCCATGGCGAATAGTTACTATGGTAACCGTCGCATTTTGAGCTCAGACCCGTATCAGCTCCTTATGTATTCGAAATTCATTTCGGGACGAATTTCTCCAGAGATTTTTTCACGAAAACTCATATAAAGCTTCGTCCGCAGTAATATTCCTAGGAGATATCCTTTTATGAAATGTTTTTTGATGCTGTTTATCTTTTATGGAAGGTTTTGATATATTAAATATTCCATTCGTAAGAATGGATTATAATATCTTTTTGAGATTAGTCCGACTATATTATCCCACGTTTTCTAGCCGAGTTTCTGTAACTTTGTCGACCATTAGGTGGCATTGTGATTCCCTGTAACGTTCGTGGAAGGTGACTTGGTATCCGGAGCAATTACAATATATCTTCCTACATCCATTATATTTGACTTCATTTGGAATTCTATGGTGATTTATAAAGCCATGAATCTCATCAAAGATAACGGAAAAAACGGAAATTCGAAGTGTTCTTTCTATATTGTCTTTTCTGGCATTGTTTTTCTACTTCCCTCATTGTTGGTCGTTATGGAGATACATTCTCGCCAAGTTTTTATTGTTGAGTACTACATTTTCGGAATACGTTTCCTTGTTGAATTATTCACGATTCATTTTTGGATGACTGTGGTGGGAATTTGTATACATTTCGTCGTGTGCTATTTAGCTTGGACTATATTTTGATGTCATTTTGGAATTACGTTTTGATATCTAGTTTATTGTGTTGCTATGGTGATACTATACCTCAACACAGTTTTCATCATCGATTTAAGTAGTTTTTTTTCCGCGATTCCAAGTTCCTCATGTTGAACTTAATGTTAAATGCTGGTAGCTATGGAAGTTTTTAGCCGGTATCCTGAAAAATATCTTTGTTTTACAGTATTTTTTAAATATGACTTTTAGGTAAACACATTCAATTGAACACGGAATCATGGATAAGATTCACTTGTTAACTCTTCCAAAACATGATAATTAACTATAAGTATTTGATAAATTAACATCTGGTTTCATTGTTATCCGATCACAACAACTGATTTAATTGTTGCAGAAGTCTCCGGAAAGGAGGCATTGTTGTCATAAGTGGATTGTTGGCTACAATGATCTTCCCAGCGACGGATTTCCAAATAAAGTTATGCTTTTGGCTGGAACTTGTCTACTCTTTTGTCCTAAAAGGAAACAAATGTTTTTTACATTAATTTCTCATCATATATCTTGCAAAAACTATGATATGTAATATTTCATTCAGAATCGATCCTAAAGGTAAAAGGAGATTTTTCTGAGGATGTAATTTCGTTTTCTTCGTGTTCATAATTGGAATTCGAAGTGATTATTTACAACCATGTCTTCGCGACCCATGAGTAAAGTGGGAACGAAAGTAAAGCTGATGTTCCAAATCAAGTTTTTACATTTGGAAATCGTTCGAGGATACAAATCACGAAAGAGTTGTTGGTGGAACCATACTGTCCACATTGAAAGTATTATATTGTCGACGGCTATGAGGTACAGGGCTTAAATAAAGGCGTTGCATACAAATATCAACAGAATAACGAAGATGATGGCTATATTTTTTTATAACGGAGTGCAAAAACAGCACGGCGTATTGATAAAGGTAAAAGTTTTCACTGTACTGCAAGTTTAAAAAAAAATGTAACGCGCTGGGTACTCTAACTTCAAAGAAACACTCTAATGAAAAAAAAAAAGTCTAAACTTCAAAATCTAATTTAAGGTCAATAGACCAGATAGTGATTATCGACCCAGGGCGAGATTATTCCAGAACACGCGTTGGGGAGGGGGGGGATAGAACACAATTAAAAGAGACGACGACAGCGCCGCCGACGGCGTGTTCGGACACCACTCCCGTCGCTCGACACCTTAGGGCGATGCGAGAATTTTAGTATTTTAGGAGCAAAGACACTCTGGGCCGTTACCTAGGTGACCCTGATTGGCTAGAGAGGCCGATGACGTCACGAGAAATTAACGTGGCTTGGAGAAATCCAGTTCTCCTCTACGGGAACTCAAAACAGGGCGGCATCTTTTCTAATCCTTTGATTAGCCTCCTTCCTTAATATCCTCTTTTTTCCTACGGACGGCCACTCATGCCGGCATCTCATCATCTCGTTACCATGGTAACGAGGGAGGATTTCCTTGGATACGGTGCTGGTTGTCTCGGACGAGTTTTTTTTCCTTCGTTAACGTTAAATTTTCTGTTTTTTAAGGATGCAGAAACTTCCAAATCCCTCCTTTATGTTATCTAATCTTAAAGTTGTTTGCAGTGAGGTTCGTTCTCGTTTTCTCGGTGCAATCAAAGCTGTGTTTTCATCGGGAATTGTTGCGTTGATGCGAAAGTGATGTTATGCGATGGTTTCTTACTTTGATAAGTACAGCGGATGCGTTTTAAAATTATGTTTAATGAGAGAATGTGAATGTTTATACCTTAAAGTACTTAGCTTACATTCATCACCATGGTAATATACTCGTAGATACTACAACTTATCGAAACTATGTTGTTATTGAAACAACGTGGTTGTCAATCTTTGTTGATACGTGTTAACCTGACGTGAAAATTTAACTTCAACAGTATAAGCGATGCCATTAAGGAGCATGTATCGGGAAATAGCACAGACAAAAGGAACGTTCAGTAATTGTCGTTTTCAGGCGTATAAAAACAGTTCTAATAAGATCTCCGCTATATGTATATGCTGATTAACGATAGAAATATGATACTATTGTAGAATTTTCGTGTGATTATAGTCAGAGAATCTCTTATGTTTCATCAGAGATAAAATATGTGCACGACATGTCCGTAAATGGCGCGGAAAAAAGTTACACTGCGTCTGGAATGATTTCTAACGACAATGAAATCAGAAATCATTGTTGTGCGACATTGTTGTAATTATGTATTTAAAGAGAGACTCGACAAATTGAGACAGCGGACGTAACAATCGCTCTATGCGATCGACGAAAAGCTTCTTTTCGGGAACTTTTGGAGCGTTTCAAACCTGATGGTACTTGGTAGTCAAAAACCTATTAAGGGTAACCCAGATATATATTGTACCCTTTTAATACAATATCCGTGCAGCCAATTTAATATATAACGGACAAAAATATATAAATGAGTAACGAAAACCTAGAAATACGCAAATAAATTCAATACGAAGTCGAAAAGATTACCTACGCGTAGTTAGTCTACTGTGAGGTTTCAACGAAAGTAGGTCGGCATAGAAACGCTATCCGTAATTTTGAAATGGGTTACCCTGACGACGTGTATGATGAGTCGTCAGGGTAACTCATTTCTCCGTTTCTGAATATCCTTCCTTATGGCCATTGCCAATACTGGGCGTTTGTAATTACTTCTATTATATTACTTGAAATTATTTCCCTCGATATATAAATGGTCGCCATGAAAACGTTATTCAAATCCGTAATTTTGAAATGGGTTACCATAACGACACGTATGACGTGTTGTCAAGGTAACTCATATCCCCGTTTTCAACCCAAGTTTTTGCAACTTCAACGGCGTCATCACCAATATTGGGCGCGTTTTAGATTATTTCCCTTATGAACAAACGGTTAACATTCGTAAAGTTTTACTATTCGAAATAATGAAAGAAAAGGAAGTCGGAACACGGCTGTTAATGAATTAAAGGTTTAAAAACAGCCGCATTTCGGCAGGTGACACAGCAAGTGAGCCGTATTTCGGCAGGCGGAAATCGCGAGAGACAAACGGGAAGTTCGGGATTAACAATTTCTGGGAAAATCCCTATGAGCATTTCAGAGAAAATGCCTCCATCATCAGGGGATGAGGGAGGCATTGCCTCCATTATCCACAATGGCAAGTGATACTATAGTAATTGTCATTTCCCTTCATCATTAGGGGCTCCGCAACAGGAAGTTCATCATCACTTCCTATTTTGGACCCCTTGATGATAGAGGCATTGTCTCTGAAATGCTCATAGGGATTTTCCCAGAAATTGTTAATCCAGAGCTTCCTGTTAGTCTCTTAACACGAGTTCCGCCCGCCGAAATACAGCTCACGGAGTGTTTTTAAACCTCCAATTATTCGAAATAAGTTTTTGCTTTCCTAAGCTCGAGTTTGTAATTTCGGTGCATTCGACGGCTTTAACGAAGACAGAGGAAAGGATGCGTTGTATATGTGGCAATGATAATGTTGCTGAGAATTACGTAATGTTCTCTGTTATAATCAATGTTTTTATGGGAACAATGCCAAATATTATGATTTGTGGTCTCTTTGCAAGCCTTCACACTCTGAAATGTTTACGAAATAGATAGGTAACATGGCCGCAAACATTTCACGCCAATAGAAAAAAAGTCTAATTATGTGGAAAATAGTCTATTATGTCATTTCCCAAGCGCGTCCTTTTCCCATTTAAGTTCCACATAACGAATCAGTTCGGTTTGGAAGCCTTCACGTCGCCTCGCTCGAATTCCATAGAGATATGCTCAGCGTAGATGAAACAAAAGAGCATCGGTCTCGCTTGATAGAAAGCCTTAATTAAGTCCTTTCGCCGCCGCCTCCCCGGGATTTATATTCTTCCTTAATCTCGTTATTTCAGCTCGATTTCTCCGTATTTAATGCCGGAGATGGTGTATGGGACTCATGGGAGGGAACCGCACTTGAAAGTAATCCCACGTTTAATCAACTTCTCAAAAAGTGCGCGTTGCATTGGGTAAAGTACTGGTTGACGTCCCATCATCAATTCAGCAAAAAATGTACACTCGTGACAATTTAGATTGATTTAGTCGAGATTATAAAATTGCTATGTTCAATTTGATAACAAACGCTGAAATTAGTTTCCGTGGAAACTTTCTCATCTATAACAATCGACGAAGGGGATGAATGAAAGAATAACTCACGCAACTGTGATTTTTCTAAGTAATTTGTAATTTGATTGCTGCGAACAGTAATGGTAATCCTTAGCTCCATTGTTGCTATTACAACCCGCTCAGGTATGGCAGATTTCAACGCTTTTAGGACAAATGAAAGAGTAACTTAGGCAAATATATATTTTCCCGCATAATTTACAGTTTAATTGTTGCGCGCATTGTTATATTTAATTCATTGTTGCTACTAAAATGTTCATAAAAAATTACGTAGTGACCCGATCCAACCTGCTCGCATATTTTACTTTTCAAAGCTTTTTGGACGAATGAAAGAATGACTCACGCATCTAGATATATATCTCCCTACATAATTTATGATTCAATTGTTGCATGCATTGCTAACCTTGTCTCCACCGTTGCTATTCAAATGATCGTCAACATTACATGGCTACCCAATGCCACCCACTCACATATTATAGGTAAACTTCCACGCTTTTAAGATGGAGGAAAGATTAACATAAGCAACTATATATATTCCGACATAATAAATAGTTAAGTTGTTGCGCGCATTGTTATTTTAGCTACATTGTTGCTGATCGAACGTTCATCAACAATCGCTTCACGACCAAATCCTACCAGCTCACGTATTACAGATTTCAATGCAATAAAGGCGGGGATCAAAGTGCAGTACCCCATTATTATCATATCCACCACAATTATTGTATTTTTCACCATCCATCGTCAAATTTCGTGCAAAAAGTCATAGCAATCGGTCCCCCGCATGCATTTATACCCTTCGTTGCTAATAGCAACCCCAGTTCAGCAGCTTAACAGCAATTTCTCGCAAACGTTTAATATCTTCATCATGATTTTTCGTGTTTCATCGTCGAGACCTGAAAATCCGCGGATCTTACTTGCCTAATTAACTCTGGCTTTGTATTTTCATTGAGGGTTTACCAATTGATTATATAAACGCGAGGATTAAATGATTTCGAGGCTTGTGTGAACTTCAAGATTGTGTAAACCCGAAATACCGTATGGAATCATTCGATCCAGTCTGAATTTTAACTCTTCGGTGAAGAGTTCATTTGATATTCGAAAGTATCCCGCGCTCCAGTTGCTGGAATTTACTGCCCTCTCGAGGGTGAAATGGATCAAATCGTATGCAATTCCGGCTCGCGAGGCACTTGCTTCAAGGGGCGGCCGCGGGTGTCGCTAGCGTCGCTCTCTCTCATCCTCAAAACTTTTAAGTTTGTCAAACGGAATCTTCTTGATATATACGTCATAGTTCTTCTTTCCCTCATGATTTCGACTCTTGAAATCATTTTCTCGTTTATGAAAATCACAAATCACCAATTTATGCTACAGTTCCACCTTTCGAAAATCCCATTGTAGTACTACATACATACTTGTAGTGATAATAAATTTTCACGAATTCTATATTATAAAAAAAGGTTATAATAGTGCCTCAGAATGGAGATTTTGGTCGTTGCCATGGCAACGGTGGTTTATCGCCGAAAATTCGCCATTTTGCGACTCGAAATATTACAAATTAAGCTCAATATTACGCAGAACCCGTTCAACAACTTGCTAATCAAAAATTAAAAGACATAGACTCCGACACGGGTACATATATTATTTGTTTTTTCGTTACCAGCCCATTTTGTGACGTAAGAGGGTTCATTGTTGTCGAATAATTAAAGGCAAGAGAACGTTAATCTTTTTTTATTCATTCCTTTGACTGGACTTTCAAATTGCTGCTAATCAGTGACTTATCATTGAAGTCAAAGGGGGTCGTCGGATTTTTCTTACGTTGTCAAGGGGTGGGATTACCATTTGACCAAAATATGGGAGGAAATAAAAAGGGTTTTTTTTTCTCTACGTAGACCGAATCCTTAAAACCCTAACGAACCCTAGACAGGTAATAATAGCTCCCGCATCAGCTCTGCCTTCATTGGACTCTGGAGAGCAATTTGCCCTTGTTGCCTAGGAGACGGGCCAGTGGGCGGGAGAATCGCTAAGGAAAACCCGTCCATTAAAGCCGCGAGGGCGTGACGCATTACCATTATTGTTGTTATTCCGCGTGAAGGGACAGTGCATTGTCGTGAGTGCCTTGCGGTGCTTTTAGGATGACCGTCAAATGGAGCGGTCTGGATTAGATTAATATTTGAATGGTCTAGCGCTGGAGGGGGTTTCTAATTCTGGACGCCTTTCCAGCAGTCGAATGGGGCTGGAGTTCAGCCCGCTGCAAATGTCCATCTGCATCAATGATGGTTCACCCAAAGAGTTCACGTAGGGAAATCCTTTCGTGAAGGGGCATGTGGCGTAATTGAATTCACTGAGACTGGCTTGTTTCCCTCAAAGAAAAACAGTTGAAGTCTTCCATGTTGCTAGGCTGCGTAATTGGGAACGGGTCTGGCGCTCAATGTACGCCCAGCTGTACATAATAATTAATCTTTCAATCAAATGTTAACGATGAATGGAACTTTTAACGAATGCGTTTCGCAAATTCGCAAAAATCCGCATAAAAATGTTGCGAGTAGAACTCAACAATTAGCAAATCACGGTCATTGTTGTTTATTGTTTGATTCGCAGTCTGTCTGTTTCCATAGCTTCATGTTAATGATCCATTTACGCCGCGATGTTTCGCAAAATTTTGCATTTAAAATTTGCGGAGAGAACTCAACAATTAGCAAATCAGATTCATTGTTGATTAATGTTTGATTCGCAGACTGTCCGTTTCCATAGCTAAGTATTAATGATCAATTATCGCTATACCAACCCATCGATGTCGGGAAAATTCCGCATTTTTGGCAAAATTAAACTAAGAATGAACGTCTTGCGAAATTAAAACAGGTACGTAAGGAAGGAAAACTGAAAGAAGATTCATGTTTGGGACTCGAAAAATCGTTTAGGTTTCTTAATTGTTGTAAATAATGAAAATTTGGTAAAATTCGGTATTATTCAATAATCCGTCTCCCTGACAACAAATGCAATTGTTGCTGCCGAGCTCATGTATTTTCCCGCAAGAGTGCCTAGGATAACGAACCAACCTTTGGAATTTTGATCCCGCGATCATAATTTTGCTGTACTTCGATTTAGAAGTTTGCTAAGACAATTCGCCATGTGCAAATTAGAACTTTCGAAGAATTTTCCGGAAATAGTCTGCAAATTTCGCGAAATCAAAGCATTTGAAACAGAAATTTGCTCTAAAAAATTGCTGCTTACTAACCTCATGGTGATAGAGGAAAGAATTACCGTATCTTCTGGTAAATAACACGCACCTACTAGATAACACGCATTTCAAAAATTTCTTCTGTGATAAATGCATTGATAGCGCGCATTTCAAAATTGTTATTATGTTGACGAGGATGTTTTTTCACTACTGATAATTACTCTTGTATTTTGAATGGAATTATTTGATCACGTTAATATTTACAATACATTGATTGAAATAAAATTGCCCTAGTACATGGGTATATACTCCGTGACTTCCGCGTTATAGGTCGTGTGTTGTTTAGTCATTTGTTTCCGAGTTCAGTATTCAAGATATTCAACGAAACGAGATTTTCCGTTGTATTTCACGCACTATTATTTTCATCATTTTTCTACATTTTTTGTATAGATAACACGCGGGTTATCTACCAGAAAATACGGTACTATAATTCCTTAAAAATATCTCAAACTTATATAAATTTTTCGGTGACTGAAAGCGAAAATTTATCAGAAAGTTATTTATTATTTATACTATTAGCAAATGCGTTAATCGTCACAAAACATCGTTGCAGGGTGGAGTCTGAACGGTTAGCAAATACACTTTTGGCCTCATCCTTTACCTATGCTGGGGCTGTGATTGTGACCGTGAATATTATGCGGTTAAATTCTGCAAAACTCAGTCAATTCCATTGCCGTTGATTAGCGTACAGTAAATGTATTAGGATAGAATAGCAGAATTGACTTCTTTTTGCATCTCTTGTTGATATTTAGAAAATTGCAAGAGTATTGTATGACATCATGTAACCCCATACGTTACAAACGTTTTACAAGTAGAGAACGATAGTAGAAAAATGTTAAGAAAACGTAGATATTCAAATTATTTGCACTTCTGTTAAAAACGTATTTTATCATATCAATTAATTTGAAATTGTTTTATTTATGAGTTTTTTATCATCAATAAAAACGAAGGAAAAAGTAGGGTTACTATTTAATAAGATTCATTGGTAAGAAAAACCTGGAACCTGTAATTTGACCTTAAAAACTATAAGGCAGGTGTGTATACTGGCCATTATCAACGGACGAACACATTCGAAACCCTGACGACATTCTGAACGGAAGACGTAACAATTAACGCCTTGGAAACAGCTTCGTTATTTAAAAAAAAAGATAAGATAAGATATCCATGGTTACATCAGGAATGTTTGGAATTCAATTCAATACCAAAACCAATAATTCAGAACTCATATGTTGGCCGCACTGCGTTAACTTCAACGTGGTCGTCAGTTGTTTTTTACTAGGCAACTCAAAGATGTGGCTTTTTTAATTTCACTAATGTATCCAACGTTGCGATTAAGATGGCCTATAGACCAGAGGAAATTCGTTGTCAAAAATAAACACGATAAAAACATAATAAATCTTATATTATGACGTAGAGTGTGTGTGAATGTATGTTTGTCCGCCTAAAACTCGAGAACCAGAACTCGTACGACTTTCAGACTTTCGAGGCTTATAAATGTCTTCCTATATTAGAAAATAGGCTATTTGTTATTCACCTAGCTGTCCCCGGTTCGACTCCAGACGTTTAAAACTGTTTCCACAAGAAATGTATGTAAAGCTCAATTTTATCGCTTGCAGGTTTCATTTCTTTTATTTTCCCTTTGGAGAATCAACGGGCACTTCAGCTAGTAAACGAAACAAAATAAAATATAAAAATGAAATTGACAAAATGCAAATATAGTATCTAATAATTAAAATAAAAAAAGTAAAATAATTTAAAAATAACAAAGAAGAATTAAATGAAAATGAAATAAATGTTGTTAAAATAAAAGTTCGTATATTATTTGCCATATATTATTCACTTACGGGTGTGTTAAGACTTTGATTTTTGTACCGTGAATTCTCGTTGGCGTGAAGCAAAACGCCTGCATAGCGACGCATCACTTTTGATCCTTTCCGCTGCCGAACAGAATCCCTGGTCCACAGTGTGATCTCATAACTCTGGCTTGTTTGTTCGCCGAAAAGCGATGAAAAATGTCAACCCCTTCCCTGCCTTCGAAACCGGCAGACAAGGGACGGGGCATTTGACGGCTTTGACGCCATTTATCAACATCGCCTCCGCAGATAACCGAAGAGAAAAGGAAAAAAAAAAGAAAATCGATATACCGATAACCCTTTAAGATCGTTCGCGTGTCGTTTCCGCTTTGTTCCCTGCACTTTTGCGCCCCAAAAAGGAAAACATTTTTTCGTTTCCGTGGAGACGCCACGGGGAACCGTCGCTTAGTAACTGTTGCCCGGGGTGATTTTTTTCTTCGCGTTTTAAAGCGATAAAAAAGTTGATCTTTGGAAAAAAAGGTTGTCTAACGTGTAACGTCATTAAAGTGGCTGTTTCTCCGTTGTCTGGGAGACGTCATCGGGAGCCGTTGCTTGGAAACTGTTGGCCCCGGCGATTTTTCTCCGTAAGGAGATAAATAAATGGCTTTGTTAATTTTTGAAAGGAGTCTGTTAATGTGTGTCGCTGTCATCTTGCGATACTGATGACCTAAAATATAGGATTTATGGGTAAAGGTTTTTAATCTTCTTTTGTCTTTTTTTGCGTTGGAGACAATTCCGTTGAAAGAGTGAGTTAGTGTGTCGCTGATTGCAAATCGATCGTCTTTTATCTTACTTTTCCGTAAATATTGGTTAACGCCCATTTTTTTCGTTATTTTTTGCTATTGCCATAGTAACGAGAGCCTTCATTATCATTTTTCTTCAATATTTTGAAAGTAGGGCGAAAGAATTAACTTTAAAGTTTTTCGGCATGGTTACCGACAAAGTTGAACGGAAATGACGTCGGGAATTTTCTTATGAATACGTTCACTGCGGAGAACTCCACCGTTGGAGTGATGAATGCATCGGAAATGGAGGAAACCGCGGTGAACCTGTTAACTGAGAGAGGAAATTGCAAAATTTTCGAAAATATGCGGTAATATTTACCGAATTATCACTGCTTGTTTTAATTTGTTCCAATGGAATGTTACACGAATGAAAAATCTATTATTTGTACACGTTGTCATATACATATTTACCGAGCAAAACGGCATTTTGAAAAGAACATTTGGAAAAGAATAAATTGTAAGTGTATTATATAAAATAGAGCGATCTTTTCTTGAAGTAAAACTTCTATATCAACGAATAACGGAATTCGCGATATTATTGGAATCGAACATCATTGTTGCTGGAAAGGTTTGCATGTTGCCATGGTAACCAACAGCTATTTTTTCCGCGTAAATATTCGTTAATGGCCATTTTTTTGTTACTTTTTTGTGATTGATATAGTAGCAGATTGTCAGTAATTCCAATATTTTGAAAGTAGGACCAGAACCTCGGCGTGGTGGATGAGGTATATTCTAAAAGTTGTTATGATTGCAGATGTTATTCCCAATAAATTTCATATTTTATACATACGAAAAGAGATTAGCGTATTGAAATGAAGCATTTATTTTTCGAGTGTTCATTTTTAAATTGGTTTCTTTTAATCTGCGATTAAATTACGATTTTATTTGTGGCTGTTCTGAAACCTGATCCAAATATTCTACATCTAATACCCTGCAAGCCGCCTTTCGGCGAGTGGCAGGGGGTGTGAACGCAAAATATACTTGGAATCCTTCTCGTGAGGGTCTGAAATTCATCGAACACCATCTCTGGACTAATGTTTACATTAAATTAGCAACAATTGAGGTGTTTCTAGGTCGAGAGTGGTCTGATTGTTGCGTATTCGAGTACAACGGTTTCTTAGGAGACCGAATGGAATTTAAGGCTTTTGCGACGCAGTGTGTATGTATATGTGTGTGTGTATATATATTATTTATAAATAAATAATGATTCTGTTTAAAGCAAGATTCATTTTTACA
>KZ308602.1:285676-298065 GCA_000376725.2 Ladona fulva
CCATCCGCAGATATATATAAAAGTTGCACTATGTAAACTAGACGTTAATCACTCTACTTGCTTATTAATTTGCTTAATCATGTCCTCGTTAAGAGCCACAATGTTGCAATTCTTGATACCTGAAAACAATGAGGTAATTTCAATTGTTGCCACTCCGGCGGTTGCGTTGCGGTGATTTAACCGAAAATTCATTACCTCATTGAACAATGGCTTTTGCGGACGAGTGGAAATATTGAAATAACCGCAAAAATGATATAAAATGCTTCGGCCGAAAGCTTGAAAAATTTAAACAGCCAGGTGAAAATAAAAACGCATTAAATGCGCCCCATTTGTGAAAGCGTTGCCACGGATACCGCCGAAATTAATTGGATTAGTTGCTGAGTTAGTTCAAGAGTTATGCGTTTTAATAATGGACAACAATTACAAATCGTTTCGATGACAACCGCAGTGACTATTGATGTCGTCACCACGAAAACCTCTGTTTACGTTAACAACGATAAGAGCTCACTCAAACGCTGGATTATTTAACATCCGAAATTATGGTTAACAATCAGAGGCTTATTGTTTCCTTAAAAATGTAAATATCGGTTTCTATGGCGAGGCTTTCTATATGTCAATGGGCGTTTGATTCGCATTCTTTGGCGAAATATTCATAATTTGTTTCCAAATAGTGCGCAAAACTTCGTTTTTAATGTTAATTTAATTAATTAAGTTAATTAATTTAATGACTTCTTAAAGAATTTAACAACAATAGAACTGCAACAATTGTAACCATTACGGCTAAATTGTTCAAATTACAAGTGGTCCCTGCAACCACCATTTCGGCGTGTGGCACGAGGTGCATGCACCTCGTGCATCTCTACTTCCCTAATTGATTACTTTTCTTTGTTTTGATTTTCGTGTTTTCATTTTTGAGTTTGTTTGTTGTGTTGACTTTGTTTGACGTGTTTTGATTTTATGGTTTTATTGTTGTGTTAACATTCATCCTGATTGTCGGCAGTGAGTATCGACTCAAATTATCTAAATAATTCTAGCAGTATCCATGGAAACGATTTAACAAATGGCGTGTGTTTGATAAGAGGTTTTATTTTCCAGCTCGATTTTTCAATTGACATGATTATTATTACGTAATCGGAGGGATTTGATAAATACGTATCAGTTTAGGGGAAATTTAGTGTGTATAAATATATTTTTTCTTATTATAAATAGAAAAAGAAATACTTATTTGAAAAATAATACTTACTTATTTACTTTATAATAAAATTTATTTAATTTATTAGATTATAAATATAGACCGTCTTGGGGAAAATATAGCGTGTATAAATATAGTTTATCTTATTATAAATAGAAAAAAGGAATACTTAATACTTACTTGAAAAATTAATACTTATTAATTTACTGTATCATTAAATTTGTTTCATTCATTCGTTTATTTATTAATTAAATTCTGATTTGTTTATAATTGAAATCTAAGGCGATATATATTAATGTAGGTGTGTTTACTTTTAAGCTACACGGATTAATTTGCAGTATTCCGTGAAATTTCGCAGGGATGTAGGGGGAGATTCTCGTTTTGCGAGGGCTCCGACCCGACCGAAATTAAGCAATATCCAGCTTCCGGTCCTCGACGTCTTTGCCCTCTGAATATGCAGCTAACAATTTCCGGTTTTCCCCGGAAAATTCGTAGGGCTAAAGAGCCCGTGCGAAAGGTCAGCGTTCCGTGAATCTCGTGACTTAGGAACTTAATTCATTATCCTCTTATTGCTTTGACTCTGCCAAATCCTTTTAATCCACTCCATTAAGGCCCAAAGTTTTCCATTACCTTTAAAACTTAGGGCCTCTAAAGTTTTTGCCCTTAAGGCCTTACTGCACTTTACTCAATAGAGTTAACTGGAAAGAGATCAGGGTCTAATTCTTCCTCTCAAGTATACGTAATGTTCCAACTTGCATATCGAGGCCACGCGGAGTCTAACAACTTAATTAGGTGCCGATTATTTCGAAGAAGAAACGCGAAAATGTTCAAACTTTGGCTATTTATATACGACGCGACAGTTCGGACGAATGTGTATGCAGATACGTAGGTCGTTGCTAACACGGCGGTCTTAATTGTTGCTAACTGATTGAGTTTTGCTACATTGTTGCTAACTGATTGAGTTTTGCTACATTGTTGCTAACTGATTGAGTTTTGCTACATTGTTGCTAACTGATTGTTTTAATGTAAACTGAGTGTGTTTTGCTACAAATAGTGGGTTGTAGAGGAGAAGGTTTTTCTTATATTTTTAATCAGAGCAGCTAAAATTTATAAATATTACACTGTAGATAATATTGATAAAAAAGATGAAAAACAAAGTGTCACAGCTGACAAATAGGATGAATGGTAACACAACATTTTGGCTATTGTAGTTACAATCGTTGCAGACATTATTGTTGTTAAATTGCTTGCAATTACAAAGTAATTTATGCGTATATTACATGTTGAATCATAGCTAAGGATTTGTAAGTGATGAAAGTAAAGTGTTTTGCACTACAGATTTTTATTATTGCAAGAATTATTGCTGTATGTGAAAGTGTATAAATAAATAATAAAAAATTGCAGTTTCCAGCGGTTTCATTGTCGCAGTTCTTCTTATTTTTAAACCAATTAAGTAGTTATTTACATGTAAATCTCGTGCTTTGTTAGGTATGTCGTGCTGTGTCGTGCTATGTTACAAATAATGCAATGTAGAATACGTGAGAACTTTTTTGGCATTGAATTTTTGTTACTGTTATTATATATTTACATAAGGAACAATCCAAAATGTTCACGGCGATCACTCTAGTCAATAAGGCAGTTTCTAGGAGTTGGAGTTTCTAGGTTGGAAGATTCCAAAATAAAATTTTAGAAATCGGTAGCTAAGGGAAGAATATTCTGTTTCCATGACATCCTTAATCGAGGAAGATATGTTCGTCATGGAAATAATACATTTTTTGTTGAATTTTGGGTTGCTATGGGTAGCAATTAAATTCATCATCCCTTCGTCCTCACATGAAGTTGGTCTCGGTCACTAAGGAACTCTTTGAAGTTAACAATGAATGAAAACCATAGTGAAAGAATGAAACCATTGTTGCTATGTTTCTTGCGCATAATTGGATTTCAAGAATTAGTGTCGGACCTTTTAGCCCAAATGTGATTTTAACTTTTGTCGAACCTGACTCAAATTTTCTGCAGATAATTCAATCGTCCAAATTATAAGTGTCTCTCCGTCAGACTAACATTGTAACAGGGAAGAATCGGGATCGAGATGTCAAGGAGTCCTAACTTTCTTCAGCCATCCGCAGGAGATGGCCGAGGAGTTAATTTAAATCCGGAAGGTTAGTTAATAGCGTCGGATTTAAAAACTTTTCCAATCTGCAATTCAAAGTGGGAGTCTCGGCTGGCTCAGGAAGATTAACCTCTTATCCATTGAATGGGTATCGGAAAAAGTTTCACTGCATTCGACTCGCGCCCTTTGAATGGGTTTCTTCCGTTGACGGGATATCGGAGGAGACGGACATTCGTTTTCCTAAGAAGTTTCATTTTTTTCCAAAAGGTGGGCGGAATTTATAACGCTTTCTCATGAAGATTTCTCGACTTCCAGTTAATATCACTGTGGAAACAGCGAAACACCCTTGTTCTACGGGTTTATGAACTGGAAATTGATACCTGTACTTCTGACTAATCGCAGAGTTATATGTTTGTGTTAATCTAAATCGAACTTACAATTGGATAACAATGTAAACGGCAACAATAAAAAAATGTTAAAAGCAAAACGCATTTCTTAGAGGAATTAAAAGTTTAAATATGTAATAGATTTTAGATTTAGATTTTCGATTTTTACCCTGCAAGTCGCCAGTGGCGTATGGCAGGGGGTGTATTAGCTCCTTACCTAATCTACTCTATTAGATTATCTGATGCTATTCGGAAAGAACGGCCAGAAGTAACGATCTGTATTAGCGATTATTAATAGTAACTAATCGCAGGATTATTTGTACATGCTATTCAACGATCTAACTTAAAATGGGACAACATTGTAAACGGTAACAAAAAACTAATGTTAAAATTAAAACGCGTCTATTGAAGGGATTAAAAGTTTAAATATGAAATGCTAACCAATCGCAGGTTTATAGGCATACGATATGTTTATCAACAGTCAAACTTGCAATGGATCAACAATGTAAACGGCAACAATAGAGCATTGGTAAAAGCGAAACGCGTCTGTTTTATGAATTGAAAGTTTATACATTAATTACTTACTGATCACAGGATTATAGGTATGTGTTAATAAACGATCGACCCTTCAATCGGACAATAATATAAACAGCAACAATAGGGCACTGGTAAAATCGAGACGCATCTTTTATGGGAATCGAAAGTTAATACATGTACTACATAACTAATCGCATGATTATAGGTAAACGTTTATCAACAATCTAACTTACAATAGGACAACTATGTGAAATAGCAAAAGCGAATCGCGTCTGTTTTAGAAATTGAAAGTTTATACATAAACTAGTTACTAAGCGCAGGAAATTTTAATCAACAATCGAACCTACAATTGGATAACAATGTATAATTAATAAGGCAATAAATAGGGTAAGGGCAAAAGCGAAACGCGTCTGGTTAAGGAACTAAGAGTATAAATGTGAAATGGTCTCTAATCGCAGTACGATAGGTATATATTTAATCAACAATCGAACCTACAGCTGGTTAACAATGCAAGCAGCAACAATAGGGCAATGGCAAAAGCGATACACGTCCGTTATAGGATTTGAAAGCTAAAATATGAACTAATCGCAGGATTCTAAAAATATGTTGATTCACATTAGTTTTCCGCTTTATAACCAATCTCATTATTTCAAGTTTGATTTCGTGAAAGCCCGCAAGAGATGAAGAGTAAGATCACGCCAATTTCTAATTACACGGGTTTCGTATCATGCAATACCTTTGTCCAAAATCCCATACTTTCATTTAGAGTTTCTGGTGACTCCTGTTGTACGTTTAAGAGCTTAGGATAACTCTCGAATCTTATTTAAACGGTTCTTCCTATTCAATTATCATTCGACAGTGTTTGCACCATAGGCATCTCTGAAACAATTTTAACAATCGCTAATTAATAAATATAGATATAAAATTATCCCAAACAGAGTTATCTCCCGTGGAGATGATAATCAATGGTAACCTGTGTTTTAATTTTATTCAACAATTCCATCTGCAATGTCCTCACGATATTAAGCTATATTTTTAAGTACAGTTACATGTAAATTAAATGGCAGGGGCTAAGTAAGTTATATTTGCAAGCGAATATATATATTAATTCCTTTCTGCATTTGGGAGTAAGGCCAGGAATGCCTTTTTTAATATGTTTTATGTTGGAAGCGTAGGATTTCGCGTCCGGTCCGAGATTGTGGGATTATTTCGAATCCTGTTATGACGTTTCCATGGCGATCCCGCATTGGATTACATTTTCGAGCGTCTCCTAAATAGTTTAAAGATGAGAAATTTGCGCGGACATCACGTCTGAAGCTTTACTTGTGTATCAGGTTTAGTAAAAATATACTTTAATCCAGTGGAGCATTTTACGGGTTGGTTCCCATGGCAACCCGAGTTCCTACGGCAACCGAGAGAATTGTTGTACCCAAATTATCTCGGATTTTTTGATATCTTGAATTGAATTTTATTTAAACGATGTGCGTTTTTGCAACCCACGCCTTTATTAAAATGGAATTCATTTGAAGACGTTCTTTTTTGAATAGTCTGCAAAATTTGGCGCGACTTTGAGAAAAACTTTTCGGACAAAATTCAAGGGAGAGACATTTTTATTTAACGCCTACATGTTTCCATGGTAATGCCGGATATTTACGTTGTTGTCAAAATAATGCCGCGAGAAGAGTACTATAATTAGGCCGGAATAATATGGCGGCAACAATACGAGTGGAAATTGTTCTAATTACAACGCAACTGAACTTTCACAGTGACGCTGTGACAGTGATGTTAAACCTATAATATGATGTCAATCACACGAGTAAAATCACAGCTATAAAAAGAGAATGAATATGATAAGTAAATTAGATTTTTTTGCAATTCGATCTATAAACAGCGATAAATACAACTCCTGGATTTTCATATGGACTCCATATGTTGTTATTATTATTACATTTATTTATCCCACAATCCTGTTGCCTTGCACACAAAATATTCTTCATCGGTTATTGAATTCCGTTTTCCTCCATAACTTTGTTATGAAGATACTTATCGCCAATTCTCGTTAGCGAGGATTCGCGCTAATTTGAGACAAATGTGTCAAAAAATGGCTAATTTTCCCCTTCACTGTGTGTTATCTAAGGACATCTTATGCCCAGTATGTCGTAGGAATCAATGGTTGTCATGGAAACGTAGAATATTTCGATTGTTGATGTCATGATGCGTAATATTTGATTGGGTTAATGATTTACTCTATTTTGATACAGATGGTTTCCTTGGAAACATATCTCCGATTGTTGTCAATATGAAGAAGTATAACTTTTATTTTTTTACGTTGGTTATATAGTGTGTACGTATTTACAGCGATTGATCTTGCTTTGTGTGTTTTTTTGTAACTAAGAAAAGTCCTGAACGATTATAAATACAGAAATCCTTGACTGTTTTAAGCATCAAATCAGATTTTTATCTCGAATTATGTTTTATCTCTAATATGAGTTACATAAGTTATGCTGAGGACATTTAACTTTACGGAATATTGTACTGGGTTTTCTATACTCCGACGACAACAATCCTAGTTGCTATGCACACCATTGAAGTCGACCTTTTCCCCCATTATTGCGTAAGTGAAACCGTAGCAACCGGTTAAGGCATAATTTTCATCAGGAAAATTCCCTAGGAGGTATCAAGCGGTAACCTCGCTTAAATATTTGATCCCCTAGGTATATCCACTAATTTTCATTTACAATGTACATAGTTATGTGCAATGCTACAATGTTTTTCGATAACAGTTAGAAGCACCGCGTCTTGGTTTACATTGTAAGCAGCTAAGGATGATAAGAATCAGTTTCCTCAGGATGCAATAGTGTTTCTAATGCACGTTAGTACAAACATACATTCAAAATAATTTACGTTACTATGACAACGAGTGATTCCTAACATTTCTGCTTATCATTTCCTCGTATGCGCCGTAATTCTTACGCTCCCGTTTTCCGTAGTAATTTTATCCTCTTTCGACTTGAGAACCGAGTACTTCCGGACAATGACGCAAGGCCGCGCTCCAGTTACCAAAGTAGACCCGCGCTGTGCGCATGAATGTATTCATCACGCAATATCAGCACGGCTTCATCGCCCGCTCCGTTAATATGCAGTTCCAGGCTTCAGTTGGTTTCTATGTGCGTCTCCATGGAGATCCCATACGTAAGAGGCCCTTTTGTTTAAGGGAACAGACCCTGGCAAGTTTCCTCAGACAGGATGGCCCATTTTCATACTTAAGCATAAGTCAAAAGTTTTTAAAAACGGGAAAACTTGATATTATTTTTTGGTTCTCTCTCCACAAGACATATTTACATGCCGGTTGTCATGGAAGCCATGAGATAAATCATTGATAATTTATCATTGATTAAAAACAACGCTGATTAAATACCTACATTTCTGCCTGTTTGTACTCATGTAGAGTGTTTAATTCCTTGGATTACCATGGTTACAGCGAAAAGAGTTTTTATTGTTAATAAATAGCTATTGATGATGATGAAATTTTGAATGAAATATTTTTCATCATAAGGCTGGCTTACTTAGGGAGGTTATAAATTGCGTTTATGTAAAAATTGTAATAATTTGAAATAAAAATAGAAATCTCCCTGTCAGGGTATCAAACCAGAACCCAATCGAAATTGATAGAAAGCCGTTATCCCTTCTGCTGTCACAACTGAACCCAACAATAATGGTTCATAATGATGAACTGGTTCGAATTTTAATTAATCGTTGAATTAATTATATTCCCCTATAATTCGTAACGTAAACTATGATCAGTGTTTACATTTTACAATTTTACCACGATACTTTGATAATCACGATAATATCACGAGTTTCACTCTGTTATTGTCGACGCAATGTTATTACTAGTTTATAGTAAATAGATCTTTGACTTCTGAGCGAATGAACCGGTTTAGTGGTTAACTAAACTTAAATCTTTGCACTACTTTATCTTATTTCGATAAAAGTTTAGCTGCAGCCTTTACTTGTATTATATGGAGAACACAATCAAACTCGTTTGCGTTTCTACGGAAACTCGGTTTTCACAAAATCAAATTATTTTGTTTCTCCATGGCAACACGAATACCTTAGTTACTTATGAATCTTTTTTCAAGATAAACAGTAATATTTTTATGAATTGTTCACTAGGGAAAATCTACACAATTAAAGTGTATAGGAACCTGATCTTCGAGCATCTGGAAAACTCATTTAAAACTTTTCCATCTCCATGGCAACAGGAATTTTCGATACTTTCTTAGAATATATTTCAAGTCCATGTCACCTTTTAGATAAGCGGTTCGCGTCGCGTTTAACAGTAAATTTTGTTCGCTAGACTTCCAAGTCGAATCGGGAATTCTATCGGTTTTCGCAGTCAAAAAACTTAAGCTTCCATTATCGCTCTAAATATCAAAGGAAATATTTTCTCTCTTCCTTTTATTCTCCGACAAAGACCATAGAGTTTTTTTCCCTCGATTACTGCATAAACTCTCTCTCTCTCTTTTTATTGCGAAATCGAGACAAACTTTTCAAAATGCTGTTTTCGCAGTCAAAAAAACTTAACCTTCCATTATCGCTCGCTTTATAGTAAATAGATCTATGACGTCTGAGCGAATTAACCGGTTTAGTGGTTAACGGAAACCGGAAACTTAGCCGGTACTGAATCGGTTTTTTTTATCGTTTTGATTTAATTGAAGAAAGAGAGGGTTAAAGGTAATGATGATAGTTTACTGTAGAATTAATCTATCGCATTACCTCAGCCATGAGAAAGAGAAATCAAATTTTCCAGAAATTTATTCCGGAAGATATTGGTATTTAAATCCATGAACATACCTCGCGATGGGAACTGCCATGTACATACACATGAGAACTTCGCATGAGAATGAGGCAGTTTGCATCATCTGGTTCGCTGGAGGGAGAAAGAAGACCTCCTCGGGTTCTGAGGGTGGAATTCCATATCTCCATCACGTACCAAGGCGAATTTGATTATCGGAACGCACTAATACCTGCGCCAGGCGCTTTCGCCCGTGGAAGCTCGCGGCGGGGTCATTTAAGCGTTTCTGTGCCGCTTCTAGGATATATGCGAATTATTGGGGAGCATGTTGGTCACCGGTAGACAGCAGTGTCCTCGCCTCATTGTGTTTGAGAAATTGTTGTTGGAGAAATTATGGTCTCTTTTAAGGGAAATTGATGTTGGAAATTGAAAAGGCTCAAAGAAAAGAATTTGTTAACGACGGAAAGTTTAGTTAATGAATGTGTTTGATGGAAATTTTTTGTTTTAATGGTTTTATCCCGTTACCATGACATCAGTTTCAAAGGGGGGTCGATCCGTTACCATGACAACGCGATGCTCATGTAGGAACGGGGAAGCGTTAAAAGGAAAGGTTTCGACGTCGGAATGTTTTGTTAATTAGTGTCTTTGATGGAAAATGTTTTGGTTTAATGGTTCAGACCGTTACCATGACAACGATTTCCAAAGAGCCCCGATAGGTTACCATGACAACACGATATTGATGCAGGGAAGGGAAGTGTTAAAAGGAAAGGTTTTGATAACTTCGGAAAGTATAGTTAATTAATGTGTTTGATGGAAAATATTTTGGCTTAATGGTTCAGTCCGTTACAACAATAAAAACAAGGGCAATCGGTTACCATGACAACATGATGTTGATGTAGGAAAGGGAAGCGTTCAAAAGGAAGCTTTTGATAACTTCGGAAAGTTTAGTTAATTAATGTTTGATGGAAAATGTTTTGTTTTTATGGTTTCATCCTGTTATCATGGCAATAATATCAAAGGATAGTTGGTAATCTGTTACTATAACAACACAATTTACAAGTACCAATGCAAAGGACGGAATTATTGCTACCATGGTTACCTTTAGCGTATCATATTGTTGTTTGGGAGAGGAAGACAATATGTTCAAATTCAATAGCAGATTGGATTATTTTTTTGCCTGATTGTTATATTTAATTGAGACAATGTGCAAATTTATATATAATGCTCTGTTAGTCAAAAGGCTCCGGTAGTTGTGCGAGTATTGTTGCAAAAATAGAAAGCATAGCACATTATGAATGGTAGGCTTCCATTGTTACGTTTCCTTTTGATATTGATGGGGAAATATGTGGAAAACACATTCTCAGTCTCCATAGATACTTTCCTTACAGGCAACTGAAAATTAATTAATTAATTAGAAATATGCTTAAATACAGCAATAAAACAAATTGAAGCAATGCATTAATTGGATTTGGGGAAAAGGAGCAAACTCGATATTTCGGCAATCGGAGCAATCACCATTGTTTTCAGTTTAATAGCATTGTTGTTTTTCAAACATTTGCCGGGTTCATTGTTACTTTCCTCAGAGGCAACAAAATGTTGTCATAATTAAGTTAATCACCCGTTATATGATTAAATCATAATTTATTTTACACCAAATCATTTAATAAGTGATTTTCAAAAACATTTCATCACATTCCGACTCCAGATAATGAATCCTCTGACTGCCATTGTTCATATTGTTTGGAAGCAATTAAGAAGCCTTTTTCCATTTTCACGAGCATTGGTTTTATTTCCAATTAGTATCAGAATTAATACAACTTCCAGTGTGGATAAATGATTGGTAAGCGGTAATTTTCTGCTATCACCATAGCTATATGCAGTGATCCTATATATCCGTATATTATTAAAAATTGAAAAGTCCCACATTATTAATGATACAAATTAATCTTTTTGAGATTTAATCAGTTCGTTTAATATATTTTTTTGTATTCGAAGACAATGGAGCAATTAAGCCCGTAATCGGTTCTCTTTACTCGATTAATTAATTAATTAATTATTGAATTCTATTTCGTAAAAGGGATTCGCGGGAATCGTATCAACATTGTTGACCTCCTTTTTAATTCTCTGTTTAATTAACTTTCCATTCCAATTTTCGTGAATTTAATGTCTCAACAATGCATTTCGCAACAATGGTTCTCATTTTAACAATACTGACCAGTTGCTCTTGACCCTTTTCATGCAATTCTCATGAAAACATAATAGCAAAACTGATACATTCGTGTGCAATGTCGAGTTTCATTTTATTCTCTGAATTCGGATAGTGTAAGTATTGGTAGGAAAGACCTATATGTTTGTATGCGATCAACAGTCTCTCCCGCATCCTAGAAATGTATATTAAATAATGAATAGTTAAATGACTACGCGAAAGACAGTGAGAAATCCAAGCCAACAATCTGTCAAACGGTAACAATCATACCATGACAATAACTGTACAAGAATGGAGTGAAATGAAGAAGAAAAATATTTAATTTGTTCACTCAAACTTTTCACAAAACGACCTCGATTTTTCCGAAATTATAACACTTGGTAACATTTTAGTTTCCGTGACAACCTGATATTTATGAAGTTGTTGATCAATCGAAAATTTTGCGTATCCGTGGTGGTGGAAGTTTTTTTAAGGAAGGATTTTAAGGGAAGTTCACGATTATCGGAGATTGTGAATATCTATGTAATTTATGCTACATCTACGTTAAAGCCAAATTGAAATAGTAAGCAAAGAGAGTAGCCGCTATCAGTATAGCATACTCGTATATGAGCACGTGGGAATGAAGTCCCATACCAGAAAACTAGTAAAAGTAGTTTATTTAAGCGCAAAAGGCGATGAATCGATATAATATAAGGCCGAAATTAGTTTGACGAATGAACAGAATGGATCAAAGAATCAAAACAAATGCTTAATGCCATCCACAGCGCTTGAGTTACGTAAAACATATCATTGCTGAGATTGTTTGAATGTGTTGACAAAATAAACCAACAATTAACATAACTACGATACAATAATAAAAGAATTTCTTACAACAATATGTTACTGCAGAAGTGCGTGTAGAACATTTAAATTTACATTAATACCCCACAAACCGCCGTATGGCGTATGGCAGGGGGTGTTAATGCACCAAAGTCCCTAATTATTCATCCTATTTACGCGTCTAATACTATCTGGAAAAAGAGACCAATAATAACTATCCGTTCGTGCAATAATCTCACGAAATTTTTTCGACGTCTGGTCTCGAAAATTGCGTTCGCTAAGCGCAGGAATCACTATGTCGCGTATTTCGTCATGTAAGTCACTACTCAGGAATTTCTCGA
>KZ308602.1:298501-361554 GCA_000376725.2 Ladona fulva
GGTTGTGTCTTACGCCCTTTTTTCGGCACTGGGGTAATGTGCGCTTTCTTCCATGAGACCGGAACCGTACATTCATCTAAAGATTTACTGAAAAGCGCGAGAAGGAGAGAAGCAAGCTCATTCGCTAGCGTAGATATTACATATGCAGGCACGCCTTTTGGCCCGGGAGATTTTTTACTATCGACCTGTGATAAAAAGTTTCTAATTCCTGCCTCGTTCAATTTCAACTTACTCATCCTGGAAGTAACGCGGGTGGGGAATGCGTCATCTATTGTGAAGCATTTTTTAAAATCCTGGTTAAGAATGTTCGCTTTATCACTGGCATCTGTTACTGTCTCTCCATTATTATCAACAAGGTGCGAAACGGTCGATTTTTTGCTTCTACTCTCACGAACGTATGACCAGAACTCTTTTGGATTCTTTTCCAGCGATTCGCGCAATGTAATAGATCTATATGCTTCGAATTCGCTACGAGCCTCATTCTTCGCTTTAATTTTGATGTCTAAATATTTCAGCCGCTGTTCTTCGTATTCAACACTGTTATTCGGAAAGGACTTCATACGCGAATGAATAACTCTCTGTTTTCTTTGGAGAGAACGTAATTTCGGTTTAACCCATCGCGGTTCTTGGCGATCTCGTACCAATTTCGTCGGAACAAATCTAAAGGTACCTTCGCGAAGGATACGAAGAAACTCTGACCAGCTCGCGTCTACCGAGTGTTCCTGAATAAAACTAATAAATGCATAACTGTTCGCCTTAATAAATTCCTTAAACGCGTGGAAATCTGCTCTTTTAAAGACATATAACGTACGTGGGGGCTTCGTGACACGGAATGCATTTACCTTAAGCACTGCGGTTATTATTTTGTGATCTGATATTCCTTCATCTACGGATAATCTATGAACGAGATAAGGATGACTAGTGGCAAGTAGATCGAGAATATTGCCTTTGCCGAGAGAAGTCATTCGCGTTGCTTTTGTATTAATCTGTTCAAGGGCAAAGACTGAAAATAAATCTATTAACTTCTGCGATGCATTTTTATCACGACTGTTTTTAGTGACGGACATGTTCGTCCAGTTAACGTCAGGAAGATTAAAATCCCCTCCTACGAAGACGGTTGCGTAGGGCTTAGTAGACAAAATAAGCCAACAATTGACAAAGCTACCATACAACAAAGAAAGAGTTCGTTAACAATTTTTGACGGCAAAAGTATATATAGACACAAGGCTAACCTTTAACAAAGCAACGATACAACAATAAAAGAGTTCTTTAACAATGTTTCATGGCAGAACTGTTTTTATATGGTCAAAATTTAAGACTTAAGTTTCCGTTACCATGTGAATAAAAGAGTTTCTTAACAATATTTAACGGCAAAAGTATAAGCTAACAATTAACAAAGCTACATTACAATAATTAGAGTTTCTTAACAACATTTTATGGCAGAAGAGTTGGAATATGTTCAACAATCAAGGCTATAGCAATTGATACTATGTGAATAAAAGAGTTTCTTAACAATGTTTTATGGTGAAATTAGGAAATACAAGCTAACAATTAAGTTTCTGAACATTATTTTACAGCAGAAGCGTTTGAATATGTTCAACAATCAAGACAACAGCAATCGTTACCGTGTTCCTGACACCACATTCTGATCACTGCTTCCGAAAAGGAAAACTATTGGAACTCCGCAATACTAAAGGCAGTGAATGTTAGAGACATAGATGCATGAGGTTCACTCACATTTTTACACACCTTACATCAGCATAGGCCGTGGTCTTTGACATTTAGTATGGAATCATGGGAAGTGAGTGGTAAAACTGGCGGGAAACGGTAGCGGAAATGCGGGAAACAGACACGGAGAGGTTAGGGGGGAAAAAGAGAGCGGGCGTTAATCTCCCGGGCAACCCCATTGTTGTCGCCGGTGGTTCCACTCCCACCAGAGGCGAAAATAATGCCCGTGCGATCGCGATTGGTGTGCTTCGACTTACGCGAGCATTTTTCGAGATTCGGAAAAGCCGGGAAACAAATGAAAACCTCGTAGGAATTATGCGTCATCAATCCTTTCGAGATAGCGAGTTCAACGTAACAGAACGGGCTTTTGATTCCCTGCGGCAAATTATCGCTCAAAAAGGCTCCAAAGAATCGCCTTTCGAAAGCGCGGGTTCTAGTAGCAGTGCTAGATGCTGTTTTGTTTCGCTCGGAGAGACTTCCAATGCATCCGACGGTTCAATAAGTTGATGGCTGGTCTCTCTAGATTTTTTTCTTTCAAGCCCTCGAAACGTGCTATAGTTGATTCTGGTAAATTGTCGTTCGCGGTTTCCATGGAAACCTGAATTTCCAGCTGTGGAAGTGTTGGTTTCTTTTGATCCACAATCAACTTTTAGAAAATGCTTACTGATCGAGCGTATCTGTGAAGCCATGGCAGTCTTTGCATCGTTAAATTGCTAATTGCGGTTTAATTATTTTCCTTGGCAACCTCTATTTTATACAATGGAATTGAATTGGAAATTTTTATTTTCGCTCGATACCCGACTGCAAGAAATATTGAATAGTCAGTCATCTCCGCGTTTCCATGGAAACGTATGTTGCAGTTTTTTTTACGCTAACATGATCGCATAGTTTTTATATAATTACCGGTTTTTCACATAACTACATGTTTATTATTCAGCAACAATTAATTTTTTTACTTTGATAATAGATGATAAAATGCATGAGCAACAATGCATGTGATTGGGCTAGTAAATATTTGTTAGAAAAATGAGCGAAAGTCGAAATTGATTCACAATTTTTCGAACGTTGTTTGCTCAAATTCGATTCGCAAAAGAGTGAATGTGTCCTATGAAAAATTTTAAATTTGTAGCGTAAACTCCATCTGTGTTTCTTTGTCGATCGAGTTGCGATGTTTACGCTTTGACAACAGAATACATTTACAACATTTTTACCTGTATACTAATTGTACATACGATCGCCTCTGAATAGAATTTTTAAAACTGTGAATTCGTTAAACACGTGTGTGTACCCATGACAACCAGAAATTTCAAGAATAGGAATACAAATGGATCGGAATTGTTTATCTTTATCGATAAAAAACATTTTACGAAATTCCAAACAATGGAACATGTTTCCGTTCCCATGGAAACCGACTTTTTTTTAACAATATGAACGATTTGGGGCCTTTTTCTTCTCGATAGAGCTTAAAAATTCAGAGAATACGTAATTTATTTCCCTATGCTACCTGATTCTTCGAATTGTTGCTTTCATACCATTATTGGGACTCGTTGGTAATCTTCTTTTAGAGTTGATGTGGTCATAGCGTTGCTTCTTGTCGTCTCTCACATTTAATAACCAAAAGAATACATTGCCGACGATGAAAACGAAATAGTAACCATGGCAACCATTTGTTAGTTTCCAAGATGCCTAATTTACTTATGTTTAGCTCTGAATCTTTACATACCGATCGATTTTACTAACTGAGGTATACAAAATCGATCTTATAACTTCTAATGCATAGTGATGGTTTATTTCATAGCCAAGAGCGTTCGAATGTATAAAGATTTACATTAAACTATTTCGATGGGCAAGCGTTCCGTCATTGGATTTTTTTACGCATTTCCTACGCACGAAAAGCTTATTTTTCGTAAATAAAAAGTTCAATTTAATAGTATTTGTACGTTCATGATAGCATGAATCTCCTGTTTTTATTTTCACGGTTTTTGCTGTATTTATTCCTCCTATTTCTTATTTAAATAACAGGATAGCTGCGTGCTTTATCATATGGAAAACGCCAGACAATCAAACAAGATTGCGTTTCCACGGAAACCCGATTTTCGGAAAAGAAAATTGNATCAGTGTTTACATTTTACAATTTTACCACGATACTTTGATAATCACGATAATATCACGAGTTTCACTCTGTTATTGTCGACGCAATGTTATTACTAGTTTATAGTAAATAGATCTTTGACTTCTGAGCGAATGAACCGGTTTAGTGGTTAACTAAACTTAAATCTTTGCACTACTTTATCTTATTTCGATAAAAGTTTAGCTGCAGCCTTTACTTGTATTATATGGAGAACACAATCAAACTCGTTTGCGTTTCTACGGAAACTCGGTTTTCACAAAATCAAATTATTTTGTTTCTCCATGGCAACACGAATACCTTAGTTACTTATGAATCTTTTTTCAAGATAAACAGTAATATTTTTATGAATTGTTCACTAGGGAAAATCTACACAATTAAACTAATTATATGTGTGTAGGAACCTGATCTTCGAGCATCTGGAAAACTCATTTAAAACTTTTCCATCTCCATGGCAACAGGAATTTTCGATACTTTCTTAGAATATATTTCAAGTTCATGTCACCTTTTAGATAAGCGGTTCGCGTCGTGTTTAACAGTAAATTTTGTTCGCTAGACTTCCAAGTTGAATCGGGAATTCTATCGGTTTTTGCAGTCAAAAAACTTAACCTTCCATTATCGCTCTAAATATTACAGGAAATATTTTCTCTCTTCCTTTTATTCGCCGACAAAGACCATAGAGTTTTTTTCCCTCGATTACTGCATAAACTCTCTCTCTCTCTCTTTTTATTGCGAAATCGAGGCAAACTTTTCAAAATGCACGCTTCGATAGCGAGAAAACCAGATTACGCCCGTTTTTCAAGATTCTCGCTGCCAAAACTTCGCGAAAGTTTTTCGCGAGTTTTTGAAATCGTTCGTCATTTTTTTTCCCCGCTCCTTATTTTCGCGATGCGAATCTGGCGGTACTTTATGGAGCGGAAACTGTAAGGGGTTTAGTCCGGGTGATGTACGGCCGGGCGCGTCCAATTTAAAAAAAAATTCTAATCGGGTTAAGAAAGGGCATGCATAATGCATCAGGTGGAGAATCGAATTATGTTTCCATTTTCTCTAATCCCCCTTTTGGTCAAGATATTCATCAATGGTCTTTCTTAGCGCCGTCTCCATAGTCGGCAACAATAGCTACAAAAACAACGGAGGCGAATTTTGGTTGCCATGGCAAAGCTGGAATCGTATCGTATCGTCTTGCGCTGCACTCTCTCGAGTTCTCGTTTACACGTTTCATCCGCCGGATCCCATATACTCGCCGCATAATCCGTATAAGGCCTGACTAAGGTGAAATAAAATTGCTCGTTAACAGTACTCCTCTTTCTTTATTCGCAGCGGTAGCAACTTAATCACCCGAATTAATGTTTGTTTGAATTGTTGAAAAAATCGGACGCTTCGACAATAGAAACTCATGAAACTGTAAAATATGCTGTTGTTTGCTTATTGTTTAAAAATTAGCTATCGACAAGTTGCTATAATGCTCTTTAGGGGTAATTTTCAGTTAATTTATACGTATTGCATGTATTGCAATGTATATATTGTAGTGTTTGTAGTGGAGAATAAGTAATGTTTGTAGTGGTTGTAATGTAAAAGTATAATTGAAGCTGCAATTGTGATTAGAGTAGTTTTTAAACAATTGTAGTTAATGGACGGGTAGATAGATACCAACTTCCTGTATTTGTATATGTAGAACTAAGCAATGTATGTAATAATTGTATGTAATGGTTGTGTAATGCACTGTAACTAAGCGTCGCCACCTGACGAAACGTCTAACTGCGGCGGTATTGACTAATAATAATAATGATAATAATAATAATAGGAGTACTTTCGATCTGACCACCTTTGCTTGAAAGGCTAGTTGCCATGGTTATGTATGTTCCCGATTATTCATCCCGTATTGGGAGCCTGTGTTTTCGAAAAAAAGTATTTTAACGTTTTAGTGATAATAAGAACGTTAGTATACATAGTTATCCTGGAAACGGACATTGAAGTATAATTTGCAAGAGATAGGCACTAAAAATGATGATCTCAAAAAATAGAACGCGAGATTATCTGTTTTCTTTTTATATTTATTTAAATTGCAGTATTCTTCGCAACACAGCAACACAGAAATCATGTTGAGTTTGCTTAATGATTATTAAAATATGCTTGCATAAATAACAAATAGGTCTATACTCTATATATGAAAGAAACTAAACGTAGGAAATGCATCACTTTAAATTCTCTTTATTATTATTACAATGACCATGACATGTTGCCATGAAAACAGTATATTTTCGAAGCGGTAAGGCTATCCATGTTTCATACCTGTTTCATATGGCAAATCATCCATGTTTCACACCTGCTCCGGAAAATATTTTTGTGAAAGTTCTCTCTATGCGAAAATTTGTTATTACGCAAGGAAAATAAAGCCGTAGAATCGCCGTGGAAACGTTAAATAATCAAGCATTCACCATCGGATTCTTCCTTTGCCAAGCGAATGCGGGAGGTTTGAAATCTCATTGTCTGCATTTGAAAGGCCTTCCCTCGTTGATGCAAAAGCACTTAGGGCCGTTCATTATTTCGTAAAAGCTTTCCTCCGAGGCAAATTAACTTACGTTTTCGCGCATTTGAAAAAATACGAGTCCGAAGGAACTTATCATGTTTAGGAATAGAATTAATTTTTCCTCTCCTGTGGTCCAATCCCTCCCTTGGAGATGTCTGCCGGCGGTCAAACTCAAGCCGGAGTTGCAGTGGGAGAAAGTGGCGAAAGTATTAAAATATTTTCCTAAGTAACTTATTATTATTTGTAAAGTTACGAACCCCACGAGAAGCAAACATTTTGAAAGCGTTCCATAACCGTTAGAATTTCAGGTCGCTATGGAAACAGGATATTTCGATAATTCCTCACTTTTCTAAAGAATTTAACTCATGCCTAACGCTTGTATTTTCCTATGGCATTTCCATGGAGCTGGTTGCCATGGAAACGTAAATATAAATGTCGGATGAGCAAACTGGTAATTAAGCGTGCGAAAGAAGATTTTGTCACTTATAGCTAAGAAAGCAAAATGGCTTATAAATTGTGCAATTTTCGATTTAAGCCATAAAGTTAGCTCTGATTATGCTTTAATCTTCTAACCGTTCATTCTCTTTTTAAATTCCGAGCGTATTCATGTAGGATAACCAATTTAGCTCGGGATTTTTTATGGTTTTGATCAATTAATAAATTAATTATTTGATTAATAAATTGCACCATATAACACACGAACGAAAGCAAGGACAACCTAAAGATTTATCAATTTCTTCGATATATTTTGCCGTAATTTGGACAGCAAGGGGTACCAGTTTTTTTCACAGCGATCCTTCACTTCTGTAAACATTATTCATTAATTAATTCATAGGAAACTTAAGACAGGCCCAGTAGAGATTGCGAATTAATGGATTGTGGGTAACAGTTATAACGGAGTAACCATCCGGCTGCGAATGGACCTAAACAACCCCAAAGAGGAATCGAGACGATAATCGGTGATTGAGCGAGCGGGTAAATTCATAGACGACGAAAAGGACGTATCCATGGGAACGGAAATTTTGCGGTCCGGAGC
This sequence comes from Ladona fulva, assembly GCA_000376725.2. Lineage (NCBI taxonomy): Eukaryota > Metazoa > Arthropoda > Insecta > Odonata > Libellulidae > Ladona > Ladona fulva. Next base: position 305,924 of record KZ308602.1, read on the forward strand.
TTGGAGACACCCGATATTGACTTTAGTCTCTATAAGGGGTATTGTGAACCTGGGGAACAGAGGGGGTTGATGCTGTTGATGACTAAGAGATATCGTTCATGGTACAAATGTAATCAAGTGATTTAGCTTCGTGGAACGCTTTAGAGAAAGAAATAATAATAACAACAACAATTGAAAAATTGCCCCCAGAAAAGATAAATTCACTCCGAAAGTCTGTATATCTTAATAATTGATTCTCCAGAAGAAGAAAGTTTTTGATTATTGGAAGGGCATGCATAATGCATCAGGTGGAGAATCGAATTATGTTTCCATTTTCTCTAATCCCCCTTCTGGTCAAGATATTCATCAATGGTCTTTCTTAGAGCCATCTCCATAGTCGGCAACAATAGCTACAAAAACAACGGAGGCGAATTTTGGTTGCCATGGCAACGCTGGAAACTAATTTGCTTTTTTTCTGTTACTACAATTAATAGAGCTTTTTTAAGGTCTTGCAACTATTTTTACTATTTTCTTTGCCTTTTTCTACTTTTGTGCATTCCTTATTGTTCTTAGCAACGGTCGCCTCAGCAGTAAAAATTCATCAAGTAACCATGTTGATGTTGAATATATTTAAAAAAATATCCATATCCAATCATCCAGCCATTTCTACATCTTCATAAACATTTGCTCTTATTTATTTGTGATTTTTATTTGTTTCTTTGGCTCAGGTTTTGATAAAACGCAAACGAAGGTTCTCTCGTCTACATCTACATAAACACGATGCAATCCGGCTTTCGGCGCGTGGCAGGGGGTGCCCATACTTAGCGTTCGAGTCACCTTTAACTTATCGCGTATCGTTCGCGTAAAGGATGAGTCCCTAAAACGACTTTTCCTCGCATCTACTTATCTTATTTTACGCTCGGATCGGCCTAAGTTGCAGAAGGGGTCGCATAATGCCAATTACGTCAACCGCAAATGTATTTCATGCGAATTTATCTACCGATCACAGCCAAATATCCTTTCTTTCAAGGATTCCCAACCTGCTTTAATCAAAGCACTTTTTAACACATCGTATCGTCTTGCGCTACACTCTCTCGAGTTCTCGTTTACACGTTTCATCCGCCGGATCCCATATACCCGCCGCATAATCCGTATAAGGTCTGACTAAGGTGAAATAAAATTGCTCATCAACAGTACTCCTCTTTCTTTATTCGCAGCGGTAGCAACTTAATCACCCGAATTAATGTTTGTTTGAATTGTTGAAAAAATCGGACGCTTCGACAATAGAAACTCATGAAACTGTAAAATATGCTGTTGTTTGCTTATTGTTTAAAAATTAGCTATCGACAAGTTGCTATAATGCTTTTTAGGGGTAATTTTCAGTTAATTTATACGTATTGCATGTATTGCAATGTATATATTGTAGTGTTTGTAGTGGAGAATAAGTAATGTTNTAGATGCCTTTGTATATTTTCTTGCTGATGTCGTTGTAGATGACGTTGTAGATTTCCTTGTATACGTCGTTGTAGCTGCCGTTATAGATGCTGTTGCAGATACCGTTGTAGATGTCGTTGTCGATTCAGTTGTAGATGTCGTTGTAGATGATGTTGTAAATGACGTGTTATATGCCGTTGTAGATTCAGTTGTAGATATAGTTGTAGATACCGTTTTGGATTTTCTTTTAGATGCCGTTGTAAATATCGTTGTAGATACCATTGCAGATGTGGTTGTAAAAAAACTTTAACTAACTCAGTTGCATTGGGTATTCTCCAAGTTCACGATAAGAAATAAAAACCCATGTTTGATACTCCTTTTGGTCAAGGGGACTATTGCTTATGGCTACGATTATTTGTTACATTTGAACTATGTAGCAATCTTTCATAGATGTTTTATTCATGTAATAATCGAAGAGAAATTGCACTAACTTTTACCAACGTACACTTTGCATCATTAGCAAAAAGTAATACTCTAGAGTGTTTCGTTACTATGATTGTAAACGTGTTGATACAGAGCGTATAAGGGGGTGAAAGTTACGAAGGGGAAGTAATGAGACAAAATGAAATCGAAATAGAGGGCGGATTGAAGGAGCGCTAAAATTAAAGCCGATGTTGGGAAATGGCGCGAGAGGGCGGCGGCGATTTTGAAGAGGAAATGACCGTGAAAAGAAGTGCTTGGCGTGAAGAGGAGTGGAAAATTGAATCACGGGTGACTTGACAGCTGCTGAGAGATTCGCAAAAGAGAGGGACGCGTGGGATTAATGTGGAAGTGATTCAGATAGTGCCAGAGATTTTATATGCCTGTTTTTTTAATGTCCATCTGAAAGAAGCTTAGCACTTTGAACAATATTTGAACCTTACGACATCAAATGGTCTTGATTAATATACTTATCGCTGCCGAAAAAGATGAACGAAGAATGTCAGACATGACGGCAATTTTCAAATGATGGACAATTCAATAATCGACATTGGTTGCCATGGAAACAATTTATCATAAAACCTACAATATTGCGGTATATATCGGTACATTTTGACGTGTATTTTTGTGGTTTCGAATCAAAAGCAACATTTGGACAAAAATCTCTATCCAATAATCTTTTTCACGATACGACTTCTGATTCGGTAACATCGTTAATTCTAATCAATCTCCAACTCTGAAACTGAGCGAAATATCAACTACACATATATTTCGTAAGGAAGTTCTTTAATTAGATTATAATACATCCATATACCCTCCTTAGAATATAATAGATTCATATACTCGTATACCCTCAAGAATCCCGGAAAGAGACGCCTAGATGACAATTTCTAGTTTAATTACGTTAGCTATCGCAAGGTCAAGGGATGGATGGGAAGTACCGCAGTTATCATACTTAGGGTATTGTAGGGTAGGTAACTATTGTTGGTATTGAACATTTTTGGGATTTAAAAATATCATTCTTATCAATTTTTCGGCTTTGATGTTTTATTAGCATTTTGATAATATTTTAAAGGTATTAATTAATGATTTAATTTGTTTGATTGTTGCTCTTTCCGATAAAATTTCAAAGGAATTATNCTCTCTCTCTTTTCTAATTGCAATTGTGGTCGGAGTTGAAGAGGACGGATACGTACATGATTAGCATGTATTAACGGAAAGGCAATGTCATAGCAGCGGTTTGCAAATCGTATCCTTAGTAAGCATTAAATCAATTGTTCAGGTTTAATTTAAGACGAGGAGATTATTTTGATAGAGTCGTGATTATTCATTGCTGTATGTAACTGAAATAATTCCTCATTATTATTATTGTTCTAGAGAGTATTTTGAAATATATATTTTTTGATCATTATTGTTTTCGATACTATTTCCGACATCAAGAGGTACTTTTCACAAATAGAATAGCAATTAGTGGAGCTTTATTTGCACGAACTTCAGTGATTAGCTAAATATTGCTGTGATTAACGTAGAAAATTACTTTCATTGTTTTCGCCATGGAGAGATCAACAAATTGATGGTAATTACATAACCTACTTTCCTTTGTTTGAGCTTTGTTAGGATTAAACGAGGGGATTTTTTCTCTCATGTTTTATTAAATATAGTATACTAGCTGAAGTGCCCGTTGAGTCTCAACGGGGAAAATAGATGTCGGATTCAATATAGCACACCAATTTGTGCGTAGGAGAAAAAAACATCTTGCATCTTAGTTTAGTCCAATGGGACAGGTTATTGAAAACAAAAATTTACTAATCAAAGTTCGAAGCCGAAATCTACAATCAACAATAAGAATGTGAATCATTATGGAATTTCCATCTTATTATTAACACGTCTCAAAGTAATGTGTAAGTTTGCAAGATTTTCAACTTCCGATTCTGGTAACTTTAATCGTATAATTGTCAAGAGTCCGAAATGATAAATAAAAAGTTACTCCTCCATCTCCACTAATTTATTACGGTGCTACGCATGTTTGTTGCCCCTGTAATTCATCACTACAAATTGTTCGTGACTGATATAATTAAAATCTCTGAAAATTTTCATCCTCTTCATATCGTCATTTGCTTCTAAATGGGCCAAAATACAAATGCATTCTTATGGGAAAATGCCTGAACTCGGAATCAACAATCGCATTGGTCGTCAGGGGGACGGGTTGTTTACAACCTCAAAATTTCACAAAATATTCGCATATTTTATCTAAATTCTCGCAATTTCGAAACGAAAGCTTTATTCTACGACAATAATAAGAATCTGTATTCAATTTCCCTTCTTTTGGTACTTATTTTGACTTTATACGAATATTCCTTCTAATTTAATTTTGCAAAAGAAATAAAGTCTGTACCCGATAAAATCGAACTTTACATGTATTTCTTATGGAAATCTATCTGAACGATCTTGGTTCAAACCCAGCAAATTTTGCGAATGAAAAGTTGACAGTACTTCCTTCCGGCTCACGGAGAACACGTACGCAAAGTTTGATGCAAATCGGACAAACGGTGTGGACTCCAATCGTGAACAAACAAACACACAAACCCACTAACACACAGAATTTCTGCTTTATATATATAGATTTGTAATCAGAGTATAGTATTGTTTTCTCTTCGGTTTTATCGACTATTGTTAGAATTATAGTAGAGTATTGTTTAATTTTCTGTTTTATTAACTATTTTTGGAATCAAAGAAGAGGATTTTTCCTCACCTGTTATTGCTGGAATTATAGTACAGAATTGTTAGCGTTGCGCCATTATTTGAGCCATTTTAAATTTTGTTAATAAACATGAAGATTTTACATCATAATAGCCTTTTTCTGATTAAGCGGCTGCTCTTTTAACATGCCATTATTCGAAAAGGAACCTCTCAAATTGATGACGACTGATACAAACCTAACATCCCCGTAGATGGTCCGGTAGTGATCGAGGATTTCGGCGCCCTCTATTGAATGGCTTGTTATCCGCAGAATTTAGTGCCCCCTTTCGGTAGGTTGATTAAGTTTTCCGGCAGAGAGAGAGAGAGAGAGAGTTGATATGGTTGAGAAGGGAGCGTCCATTAGGGACGCATTCAATTAGCACTTCTCCAAAATGTAGATGGCGTTCGGCCATGGGATGGGAAAAAAATGTTTGATCAATGTATCGGATCCCGAAGCATTCCTTTTGCGTCAAATGGGGTTCTCTGGCCCATTATATCCCCTCCTTTTTTGATCGCGGATAACGTTCCTCATCTGTCTTTTGTGTCGAGCGGAAGTTTCTTTCAGTTTTTGGGCGGGAAAGTTTCGAGAAGGGTTGGGTTTTTGTCATTCGGTTCAGGTCCTCCGGTCAGTTCTGAGAGAAATCCCTTCGTGAGGTTTTCGTGGGGGGTGGATTTGTGAGGAGGATTCGTCGCTAGGAGATTGCGCCCAATCAGTTTGTTTCGTTGGAATTCAAAGTGGACGTAGAATCATTTACCGTCGAACACCGTTGCCATGGATACAGCCCCACCCACTATATCTCGAAGAAGGATAATTTTCTATATTTGTACAAGAAAAATGAAAATACCTCAGTCCACTAACTGTTGTCTATCCCATTTTCGTGGCTGTGATTGTTTAATGGTGCATAAGCTTGAGTGATTCTCAATCCATCATTTTACGAGCAATATATCTTCGTCTTTATGATAATGAGTGGACTATATTGGTCGAACGGGTCGTGTTTCATGAATACTGCACACATTTTATATAGTTATTCTCTGTTGTGAAATTTCACGTAATCACGCACCATCTAAATTTCATTCCGTACAGTTTTTCGCTTGTTGCTATGGATACGTGAACTTTTTCAGTCACTAGGATATCGAGCAAGAGTTGATGTGTGTACAATAGTGAATATGTTTCTTTATCGGTACATTTATGACTCAGCCTTCGCGACGGACTTAATTTGTTCTCATGGAAACAATTGCATCCGTAGCAACCTTTCCATGAGTTTCATGAGAACCAGTTACACACGTAGCAACCGATATTGTTATCGAAAGCATGTAATTGTTTCTAATGGAAACTGTTGTATACATAGCAACCGATAGTTTTATATGAAATACGTAATTATCATCTCTCGGAAACAATTTGACTTCACGCGCACATTTATGAAAATTTATGGTGTTATAAACTTATTCCATTTATGTAGTTTTTTGAATTATTATTTATAGCCGCTCTCCCGCATCGTCAAGCAAGGCCATTTCTCCCAGCGCTTTAAATAATGGACGTCTGTTAGGGGGCGTAGGCATAGGAGGCTCAACTTTAAAAAGAGGGGTTCGTTTCAAGCTCAAGGCATTCTTAACGAATTCTCCCTACGCCCACTCCGCCAGGTTCTTGAGGGATATCTCATGCTTTAGCGAATTAAGGCAATCATCCTGTCATAATCTTCGCTGCCTCCCGCATTGTAAATGCTCATTCTCTCTCTCTTTTCTAATTGCAATTGTGGTCGGAGTTGAAGAGGACGGATACGTACATGATTAGCATGTATTAACGGAAAGGCAATGTCATACCAGCGGTTTGCAAATCGTATCCTTAATAAGCATTAAATCAATTGTTCAAATTTAATTTAAGACGAGGAGATTATTTTGATAGAGTCGAGATTATTCATTGCTGTATGTAACTGAAATAATTCCTCATTAATATCTGCGGTCATATGAATACAGTCCAGGGAGATCTGGTGGAACTTCATGACGATGAGAGTATTTAATACAATACGTGTACAAGCAAGTCCACAAACTCTCATCTGCAGTAATCTTCACTTTTTACCTATTATAGAGTCAGATTTCCACTAAAGGAAGCACATTCCTTTTGTTTTGTGTCAGAAAAATACGTAAACCTTGATTAAAAACTCTCCAAGATTAATTTTTTATCTCGATTTCAGTAAAATGTTTACCGTAAGGTGCCATAGTATGAAAAAAAATCACGATGTACTCTACTCCGAAGTAAATTCGCCCTTACATTTAATTAATCATCGGTATTTAATGTTAAATTCTATGGGGGTTGAATAAATACTCTTGAATTTCACGAGATTAGGGTCTAAATTGATAAGCAATAAGAAATTAATATGTCCCAAGCAGGGGCGTAGCCAGCATTTGTCCATGTGGGGGTTTAGATCCGTAAAGTAAACGTTACATTTTCTACAATCCAAGGGTAAGATTACCTCCGAAATCTGATGAAAATAGAAACTGATTTATTTTAACATGTATATCCTGAGAATCTCCCTCAATGTTATAATGGCATAATTTCGAGAGTCAAGATTTCGCATGCTCTCGTTTACTGTTGGCTCTATTCTCGTAGATAGGGGTGCTTGAACCCCCAAAACCACCCCCTTGAATACGTCTCAGGTACTAAGTTCCAAGTAAGCAAGCGCGTAGTATATCATTGACATCAGGTTTCCATGGTTACGAATCATATCTCTTGTTTTATGGAAGAAGCACCAAGGAAACCATTCCATTCACTTCTTATTGGTTTGATCTTCTAACTAGAACTTGTCACATTGGGAGTGAAAACTGTTTTATTTAGTAGTGCATATATTCAAATACTTAGCCAAGATGTAAACGCAAAATTTCGTAGTTACAGGTGTAAATGTTTAATGGCCTACAATACTGGGGCAGCTGCACTTTATCCCAAACTTTAATGATAATGGAAACATTTATGGTAGTATAGGGAATTTGAATGTGTTTACAGCCCTGCCGATCGCTAACAGGCCACTTTCAGGTTGCCAGTCAAGAATTAACAGTTATGAACGAAACGAAGTTAAAGTCCTTTGAGTCATTGTCAAAACACGTCTTACAGTGGTACCAACAACGAAAATAGAAAAAAAGTAAAATTTGTGATGATGAATTCTTGTTATCTTGCGTATAGGAATGTGGGAAAAGTGCATGTAGATAGTAATCCTGTCAGGATACATACAATATTACGCCTACAACCATTAAATTCGATTTTTATAAATTTGATGTAACATAACCCGAGACACCGAGATTCTTTTATTTCAAATTTGGCAACGCCGGAATGCCGATATTAACCCTTTCCTTAAAGATGAACGGCTGAACTCTTTCAAATGGACCCTGAGGATTCCGCCCGCCTAACAATTGAGTGCTCCTCCAGAAATAATTGGGTCGGCCCATTAGATCGGGGAAAAAACGCCCCCTGGAGAGTGACAACGTAGAATGACCCCAGTCTCGACCGGAGTGCCATCTACCAAATGGCCACTTCTCCAATGCCAGCTTATTTCCTCCATTATACCCCAGCATCCGCGATGGACCCGAAACCGTGGCAACGGGCCAAGATGAGGGAAAAATCTCGGTTCTCCATGTGCGACCCGAAAACAATGTGATCTCCTCACTCCACCTCCATTGTCATCATGGCAACTCCATTGTTGCGAGCTGAGATTGGTTATTCTTTCGGAAGTTAAATCTTATGTTTAAATATGGTTTTCGGAGCGCGTATTCTATTGGAAGGTCATTACTGGATTCGACGAATAGAATATTTATCTGTTTTGTCAACTTCTTATGAATTGTTGGAAAGAGCTCGTGAGTTTCAAATTGATAATGTTACGAACGCTTGTGTGTAACAATGGCTTCAATTAATATAATTTTTTGTTCTGTCAACTTCTTATGAATTGTTGGAAGAGGTTCGTGGGTTTGAATTGACAACAATGGGTTGTTTATTCCTACAAGATCTCTTTTTGTAGCAATTACTTTATTTATAGCCTTGTTAACGATCAAACAATTGAACCTCAGTGGGTAAATTCGTACTAAATGATTTATTTGCAAGTTCGGAATTGTTGAATTTTTCATTTTGACGAGAAGTGCTATATAGAAAACATTCATTTGGTGTAATGACTTTACACTAAAAAGAAAAGCCGAAAGCATTTGTAAACCTGATATCTGCCTATGTTGAAGCAAAGAGAAAATTTCATAAAAACCAAACAGTACTTCATTACTTAAGCTAAATTCTTGATACGTGCAGCTTGATATTGTTGTATGTACTAAACTCAGAAAATCGTGACGTAACTTATTAAAGTCGCATTACAGTGGTGCCTCGACTCACGAAAAATGACGCGCACGAAGGTTTCGACATTCGGATGTTTACTTTAATCCCTTTCGACATTTAGTTGATTTTTTGTTACGAACAAGAGTAAAAGAAATAATACAAATGAAAAATTGGTTTCAAAACACTCCCAACTTTTCGAGTTACGTACTTGGAAGTGCAGCGAATGGTATTCGTCAGTCTAGGTACCACTTCATATATCTATAAATATGAATATAATAATCCTCATTTTTTCATTTGTTGCTATAGGTACGTAAATTTTTTCAGTTGCCAGGTTCTCGAGTAACAATAGAATAGAATAGATTTAATAAACCGGCATAAAAATGCCCTCTTTCTATAGGATACATAAGAAATACATAGAATACATAAAAAAACATACATTTTTAAAGGAGATATAAAGAAATAGTTATAACACAATAAAGAACAATAGTTATCTTTTAATCTTATCCAGCAAAGTAATTNTCATAAATTAAAAAAAAATAAAAAAATATATATAGTATACATAGGAATGCATACATTTTTGAGGATACATAAAAGAATAGAGTAAGGGCTAATGCGTCTGTATAGATACTATGTTTCTTTCCCGGAATATTTATGAATCATCCGTTGCTACGGATATAATCGTTTGTCATGGAAGCAATGGTATCCATAGCAACCGATAGCATTAGATAAAATACATTGTTTCGGCAGTTAAATCTTGATGTTTTGAATTTGATATTATTGTGCCACAAGCCGAAAGACGGCTTATAGAGTATTAATGTAGCTGATGATGTAGAAAATACATGTGTTTTTCACTTACTGGCAACATAATTGGTTGTAGATGAAAAATGGTCACCTTCGTAGGATTGATTCCCTTTCGGCCTATGTTACCAAGTTATTTTAATGGAGATATGCTTCAGGTCACGTATAAGAATTACTTTGGTCGTCAAGGAGACGGGTTGCCTCAAAGCCTCAGCATTTTTAGAAAATTTTCGTAATTCATTCGATCGAAATTCTCTTAATTCCCGAACCAAAAGGAATATCCGAGACCAAAATAAGAATCTATGTTCATTATCTCGCATTTTCTCACTTGCCTGGATTTAGCGGGGCCATATTTTTCAATCTAATTCTCTTAAAGAAATAAGGCCTGCTGATCATTTTCCTTCGTTTTTGAAGGGAAAGAGTGATGAATCAGGTGTTACTAAGGAAATTTCTACGGGAATGTATGTATTTATTGTTAAAGAAGGCGTAAATCGATGAAAATGAACGAGTCATCTTTCGCATTCGTAATTTCTCATAATTTAAAGGAACGCTTCTTTTAATTCGATTATTAGTTTGCAAAATTGAGCGGTAGAAATAATATTCCGTTGAGAAAGAGGGTGAATCAATCGTGAATTAATTTTTATACATATTTTGCCGTTCTTTCCTTCATTGTAATGCAAATAATGTTGTTATGGTGACGTTGTTATGGCAACAGCATATTACAATATGATATAGCTATTATAGTTATTGTTCAAGTCCGTAATTTTTCATATCTTTAAAGGACACTTTTTTGTTATCATTAGTGGGTAAAATTACAGTTTTCTAACGTAGAATTCCCTTCCATTTTTGGTTATGACAATTTTTCCCACATCTAACTCACTTGTTCCATCAACCATCTTTTTTTTTCATTATTCTCAGCCATACCTAGGAAAAACTTTTTTCATTAGGCCCGTGGGGGTCAGTGTGAGGCCATAAAGACTAGGTTATCGCTGCATTCTAAAGCTCCTGGGTTCGATTCACCTTAATACTTGGACAAAGAGGAAAAATTTCCGAAATTCTTAGGTTAAAATTGCCCATAGGTACCTAATCGTAACTTATACTTGAGATTTTGAGGAAGATTAATATAAATCAGTGCTCCATGGGTTATAATACTGTTATAATATGTTAAAATGTAGATAAATTATGTAAAAAGAAATTTCAATGTACGACTGGGCCATTTTTCTCTTAAAACAGACACAAGGTATGCCCTTTGCGCAGTGCATCTGTTGCAAGGGGACCCAGGTTCGAATTTTAGTGAGAGCATACATTTATGTTAATTAATATTAGATCATCAGAATAGAATTCACTTACTGGAGACTTGATTACAGTTGCTATGACTCTTTCACGCGACAACTCTTACGTAGTCAACAATGTATCCGTCAAACAATTACGAGCGTCTACGTCTAACAGAGCGCCTATATTATTGGAGGGTCATTGTTGGTTTTGGTAAATAGCATATTTTTCTGTTCTGTCAACTTTTTATGAATTGTTGGAAGAAGCCCGTAAGTTTCAATTGATAACAATGGGTTGTTTGTTTTAGGAATAAACAACCCATTGTTTCGCAGTAATTACCTTATTTATAGCCTTGCTGATGATCAAACAATTGAATTTCAGTGGGAAAATTCATACTAAATGCTTTGCAAGTTCTGAATTGCTACGTTTTAATTATGAAGAGAAATGCTATAGAGAAAATATCCATTTGGTGTAATAACTTCACACTTTGGAAAAGGTTGAAAGCACTTGTAAACATGATGAATGCCTATTTTGAAACAAAAGTATGATTTCATTGGAATCAAACATTATTTCCTTGGATAAATTTTCAATATTTTACAAATAACCTCTCCCTTACTATACTTAATAACAAGATTACTCAATAGAAAGTCAACAGGAGTATACCCAGTGACAAGTCGTATATATTAACGATGCTATCTATAAGATTTCATTAGATTCTACATTAGTAGACGAATTACGCTAATCAACAATTTCAGTCTCTATCTGCGGCAACTTTATGGGAGGTAACAATGCTTTTCTCTTTGAGAACAATTCGATTTTATTTAACGTGTTTATTTGCCATCAAGTGGTCAGAGGCGACAATGGCTGTTTCCTCGACAACAATCGGAAAGATTACTGTCTTCATTTATTGGGTATTTGATCGGAGGCAACGATAACTGTTTCCTTGGCAGCTAACGGATTTTAGTTTATGATTTCATTCAATTGATCATAGGCAAAAAATGGCTCCCTCCTCGTCAATAATCGAAATCATTTTATCTTCGGATTCAGTAGTTAACCGCAGGCCACAATGACAGTTTCCATGGCAACGGTCTGAAAGATAGCAAAATGTCCGAATACATTTTAAATAAGGTGCATGTGTTATAAATTATGTAATGTTGTTGTTGTGATGTGAAATTGTGGCCACCTGGTGTATGTTCACTTGTAACTTATGTATATAATAATAATCATAATGACTTATGTTGCGATATTAAGACAAAGTCAAAGCTCCAACCCGAAGATGGAACTTACTTAAGCGTGGATGCAGAGAGCCCTACCGGTTGATGTCCGTACTACGTGACATTTACCTTTTTACGGTAGTAATTACGTGTGTAGAATCTTCTTTGTAGATCCCTACTGGTTCATGTTACTTTATGAAGTGTCTGTATTTTAAGATTCACCCATCCGTTCTGAACCTATTTGTAGTGTCTTTTGTTTCTTGCTCTTTCTAATCGTTTCGTTTCATTACAATCTTCCCTTTATGCCTTTCCGATTCTCTTTTATCCCAATCTCTCTATTCTTCTGGACCCTTTTCGTATCTTTCCCTTGAGCCAATTCAATCTCTAACCCCTTTCTTTTATCGGGGTGTGGTTCCACTTTATTTTCTTCTCCTATCTCGATCTTCCAAACATCACTCCTTTCTTATTTCTTGCAGTTTAACCTTGGAAATCCGTTGCCATGGTTTTCTCACTTTAAAAATCCAAGAAGTGTACATAATCTTAAAATTGCCATTAACTCTGAGAAAACTATTAAAAATCGATCAATTGATCAGTATCAACACCTAAACCTGCATTTTCTTTCTCCCAATGTATCATCATTTTCGAAATTGTTTGGCGAATAAACAGTTTACGTAAAGCAGCTGCAATAAAAATTGCATATATCATGTCATTATCGTATACTTAATAATCTATACGGCAGTTAAAAGAAAGGGGGGAAGCAATATCGACCATATATTTATAGGTAATACAATGCATTGAACCTAATTCACAGAATACTCGTATAAATTGCTTTAACGAGCTTTTTTTTAAGGAAAAGTGGTGCTGAGATAATTTCTCGATCGATTTGATTATGTTACTTATGAGAATATATGGCATAAACTATAGGATGAGGTGTCCATAGACACTTAGTATATGTAGATTTAAATATATAACCTAATATCCGCCTTTCGGTGTGTGGCAGTGGGTGCATGCACCAAGAATCTACTTCTCTATTCGATTAGTTTCGCGTATCGCTCGCTGAAAAAACGAAATCTTTGAAAAGGAATAGTTCTAGCATCTATTTCCCTGATTTTCTTTTCCCAGTATCAGAACGGGCAAACTAACAGGGAGGAAGCATGATATCTGCTAATACATCTTCTCAGAACGTACTTTCTGAAGTAAATTAAGCCATTCTTCAAATACAGATTCCCATCTTGCGTCCTGTAGCATCTGAGTAGAGATCGCTGAATTTTTTGCAGCAGTAATTCGCAACGTAGATCATAAAACATAACATGTTTACTGCATATTGCAGCCGATGTAAAAGAATTTACATGTACGATATGTAACAGAATATCTACCATGATATAACGAAAACCGTAGAAGGAATCGTTACGTAACAAAATAAGAAATAGAAGCAACAATGATGACATTTCTAACTATAAACAACGAGTACAACAATGACGTAAAATTAGGCGTAACGCGTTGTAGAGCTCATTTCAAGTATCAAACATGTTAAGTGATGTACATCATAACACATGAAATGTCTTATAGCACAACATATAACATAATGCTTAAAACTACATGTCATGGAAAACATAACTCAACATAAAGATTATCATACAATGTAAAACATAATACAGCACATGCCATAACGTATAACGTAAGGTACATCACAACATAAAACGTGAAATATAACGTAAGGTATAACAGCATAAAACGTGACATGTAACGTAAGACATAACACAGCATAAAATGTGACATATATCGTAAGGCATAACACAGCATAAAACGTGACATGTAACGTAAGGCATAACACAGCATAAAACGTGACATGTGACGTAAGACATAACACAACATAAACACAACATAAAACGTGGCGTATATAGAAAGACATAACAACATAAAACTTGACATGTGACGTTAGACATAACCCACCTTAAAAATTGACATGTGACGTAAGACATAACAAAACATATTTCATAACATATATCGTAGTATATAAAATAACTACCAATAACATAACATACTGTAAACCAGGATATTTATGATAATATATAATGCAACATATAACGTACCATGTAACGACATTTTAACAAAATATTCAAAACAGCATACAATATGGTTTGCACCATCTATGTGCATATCGTATATCATCCTTTGGAATGCTTTTGTTACATTAAGAACCAAATCACCATCCATTTAATAATTCCCTAAAACTCGGAATAACTACCGCAATGCTTCCGACGATTTTCTATAAACGTCAACGTAAACCTCGAGCTTTTCGGATTCGTGATATATAATCACGAGAGGCATATTTTAAAAGCCGCAGCAGTCAGTTTCAAATGTATTTCAAATGGCACGTCATCTTTAACGACACTTGGCTTTTTCCGAAAGCCTTGAATCGATCTGCATAGAGTTACGGAGATTGTTTTTGGATTACTTACTCGAAGGAATCCCTTTCGCTGAGGATTTTTAGAAAATGCGCTGTTATGCGAGGTTTCCAAGTTTATTTTTTCAAGCACCATCTCCATAGAAACGATTGTAAGTACGTGTCCTTTAATTTTTTTTTAATTCTACATTTGAGATGAAAATTTTGATACGATGTGCATTTGAGACTGATTTGAGATTACAAATGATGAAGCATTTACATTGCGTTGTAGATATTCTTGTAAAGTTGTTTCAAATATGTCAAGATGTATTCCTTTGTTTCTTATAGAGGACTGTATGAAACTTTACCTGCACTAGAGATTGGTTTTGTCTATATTTGTTTATTCCGATATCCAAATAGTACTCTGGGATACAATTTAAAACACTTAATACCAAATTTGCATTCTAAATCGTTTTTGCAAATATGTACATTTAACGGTAACAATTGCCACAGAAATTGTCTAATAATTAGGTTGTTATGGTGAGTTCATTATTATTCATATTTTGCTCTTGTTTTCTTCGTTGTGATGTAAATAATTGGATTGTCACGGTGACACTGTTATGGCAACAAAAAATATATAAATATGTTGGCCATTAAAGTTTTCATGGTCGCTATGGTTGCAAATATGTATATATTACGGGCTCCCGGATAGCCAAGTGGGTAACGCGTTCGACTTCAGTGAAAGCGGTCCCGGGTTCGATTCCCGGTGGGGGCCTACGTGCGAAATGACTTTAGCTGTCGAAGCACTTTTAATAATAATACTACTATAACTATATATAACGTTATCAACTAAAACAGTAATCATACTAGGATAGTTGTAATTATAACAATAAATCTTTGTATGTAAATAAAAATGTAATTGAATGATACATGTTATACGTCAATAAAATCCTTACATGTATCATATATCTAAAGAGATGTACTGTATTGTAACGGCGAATATCATTTCCTGATAATTTCTGCTGGTAGTACAATGGATTACATATTTAAATTATTCCGAATCGCTTCTGAAATTCTGATAAACACAGCACTAAATACGACACATTTGAATCATTTTGAAATTTAAATCATAATAACGTCACCATAGCACCGTCACCATGACAACTTTGTCGTAACAACGGCACCATAGCAACTTCACCATGACAACCTGCTCATGTATTATAAACGAATGATATTTATTTCTTTTGAAAGGTATTTTGAATGCATCCAAGTCAAACTCAAATTTATTACTTTTAGAGTCGATCAAAATGTCGTAAAAATAAACGTCAGATTTGCAAAACGCCGGACTGAATTAGCAAAAAAAAACGAATACCTGGAAAGATCATTTAAAAGGGCAGAACCAAATTCCATTTGGGAGAAATTTCCCATTTGCGCACAACTTACGCGTCAGCGAAAGATTTCTGAAAGAAAGGATCTCAACGGCTCTCTTTTGTTTGCATCGCAAAACGCTCTGACGCGAGTGTTTTGTTTTTTCAACTTTCGGAGCGTTTAAAATTCTTCTCTTTATTTTCCTTTTTGCAGTTGGTACCCCTTTCTTCATTTCCGCCGCAAGGCACTTCGTAATTATTTTTACAGTCGGTACCACTTTGTTTTTCTCACCCCCATGAATTTAATTGCGTTTAAGTGAGTTTATTTTTTTTACGTTTGCACGCCTGTTTTTATGCATCAGCTTTCCTATTGCGATGTTTCCCACCTTCTAAAATGGTTAGCAAAAACTGACTTTTCTTTCTTGTTTTTTTTTCAACACACAAGCTATTATTATGCGGACGAAAAGTTTTTGTCGGGATTCATGACCTCTTCATTGCCTCGATACCTTGTTTTTCCCGCACTTCTTTTGTCTCTTCCTTCAATTGTTACGAAAGAATTATTTTTCCGTTCACTCCGCGAGTGCGAAAAGGTAAAGCCTCAATACATTTCAAAGAAAAATGAGAGAATAAGGCGCGAATTCATTGAGAATTGTTTTGTTTTCTGTTAGTTGCTATGGCAACACCTCTATATTTGTTCGGCGGAAGAAAATTATCCCGTTCCATCATTGAGGATGAGGGTGAATCAATTTCCATCCATTATTTTGATGTTGTTTCCTTCAATGTGATGGTAGCCCAGTACATAATTTGGTTGTCATGGTGTCATTCTTACGGTGAAATTGTTATGGTGACGGTGCTATGGTGACGGTGCTATGGTGACGTTATTATGATTAATATTTCAGAATGATTTCAAATGTATCACAATAATACAAATGTATCCTATTTAGTAGCGTGTTTTTCATGGTTTCAGATGTGGTTCAGAATAATTTAAATGTGTAATGGATTGAATTACTAGCATAAATTATCAGAAAATGATATCCACCGTAATAACACCTTATTCTTAGATATATGATACACGTGACAATTTTTTTGATATATATATATCAAAATATATTATCATCAATATATACATCAATATATACAATATATACATCAATATATTATCTATTTACGTTTTTATTTACCTACAACGGTTTGACTCCATAACAATTATAACTATTATACAGTACACAATCAGTTTGCAATGGTGACGTTGTTAAGGTGAAGTTGTTGTTTCCAGTGCTATGCCGACGCTGTCATAGCGACATATATTAGCCGTTACAGTTTTCATGGTTGCTATGGTCGCTCTATTGTTGCCTACCCTGTGTCACCCCAAGGAAAATCAAAATAAATTGGTTGTATTAGAGTTTAACACGTTTTCTCCCCTATAATTAAAATTTTTTGGTGATTGTAATTAAAGTATAATTAGAATGACCGTTTAGCTTTAAGAAATTATGAGTTATTTAAAAAAAAGCCATGGCCACCTATCTTGATGCCTATTTATTTAGTGATGGATAGAAGATACTGGGTTCTATGATTATTAAATATATAATAATGTATTCGAGGTTACTTGACGGTAATTCTTTCGACGTCATTGTGAAAAGACTTGCAGATACTTAGAGATATTTCCGTAGAGGAGGAGGATATAGGACTTTCCTCTTAGACAATTCCATCTTTCTCCTAGCATAAGAAGGTAAATGTATTTCTTCTGGATTTGAATGGTATTGTGCGGTAGAAAACAATATTCCGTTGAGGAAGTGGGTGCATCAAACATGAGTTTATTTAGATCCATATTATTCTGCTATTTCCTTCGTTATAATGTAAATAATTATGTTGATATGTTGATGCTTATTGTTGTAGTAGTAGTAATGTTAAAATTGCTTCCACAGTTTAGGTGATTTCGCACGTAGGTCCCCGTCGGGAATCGAACCCAGGACCGCTTTCATTGAAGTTGAACGCGTTACCCACTAAGCTATTCGGGAGCATGTTTGTTGCTATGGTGATGCTTATGCTGATTTAATTATTAACCATATTTTGCTGTTGTTTCCTACGTCATGATGTAAGGAACTAAGATGTAATGGTTACGCTGTTATGGCAACAATATATGTATCAGCTATTACAGTTTTCATGGTTGCTATGGTTACTCTATTCTTGTCTTTGCTATATCACTCCGAGGCAAGTCAAAATTAATTGGCTGTATGAAAACGTAATCTTGACACGTTTTCCTACCTCTCATTTAAATCTTGCGTAGGCCGTAATAAAAGTATGGTGAGAACTACCCTTTGTATATTTGAAATGACTAGTTGTTTTTTATCACTGATACAAAAAGTTTTGTTTCGATCGAACTGCGTTTCTTCTTCTTCGGCTTTAATCGTTACCATGGTAACGTCTTTGTATCCGCGAGCATTGTTCCAGTTTATTAAAGAACTGTACACGTAAAAAATCGTTCGCAGCATTGAATTCTTTGGATTTTTTCTCTAGAGTAAAAAGCACTTTTCGGATATAACAGATGAGGAACGATATTTCCGAAAAAAGTGTATTGAAGCCGAGTTTATTGATAACCGCTGTTTTTCTAATTTGTTTTTTCCTTTTAACCGTTCCGTTGCTATTTGCTTTCGTTTCAATGATGGGAAGATATTTTTACGGACGTATATAAATTCGGCATTTCTGGACGAAAGTCGATCGTGAATTGCGCTATGGATCCCAACTTTACATCTTTCAATTCGGGCCCGAAATGGATAACGGGAACTCTTGCATAATGAAGTTTACTCTCGGCTAAACATTTGAAGCGAAAATCGGGTTTGTTCTTTCGGAAATGCTAATTGAGGAAGAACTAAACGAGAATCAAAACGGAGAAGGTTTAATATTCATTCAAAAGTCCTTCGCTAAAAAACAATGGTCGAATCACAAAGTGAAATATGTTTGCATTACGGCAATAGACATAGGTACTAGGAGAATATTTGGCTGGGAAATATATTCCGTCGTCAATGGATACCTTTGTTGGGAAACTTCAAACAAACTTTCGAAATGCTTCAGATTTTCAGAAATATACTAATCAAACGGGGATGAAACAATGCTTCATTTTTGTTACAGTTTCCGAATCTTACGTCATTAGATACCCCCAACTCCATTTTGAAAACACCTAAGCTTCGAGAACGGGAGAATAAATTTTTCCTATAAATATTCCCATTTCGTTAAACTTCGGTGCTGTTATGCTTTTTGATAAAGGCCTCGGAGGCCTAAAGGTTATATTTCTAGCCTAGCAACGCCGAGGTCCCGGGTTTGAATGCTGGTCAGGGCATGGTTAAATGTGTTTGTCTTTACAAGATTAATTGTAAGAGTGTCTCCTTAGAAAAGTATTATTAATATTTATTCTTTCGGTAAGGTTAGGCCGAAATGGCATCTCTTCCATCTAACCTCTGGGGATATTAAATTGTATAACTACTGATTTTACATTAATAGCTAAAATAATTTGCTAAAATTAACTTAAATCTATTTTTTTTAAATATCTCAACAATACTTCAAACATTAGTAACAGAAAAATTATAAATGCAGCATATAAAGTATTGCTAATATAAACTAATACATATAACTAAATATGGATACTTATAAAATCACAAAGATTTTGGTTGTGGGGAAAAACTTCTCAACTTAAGGTTTTTGGAGAAAAACCCACGATGCGAGAGAACACCCACACAAGAAGGGGGGCGAAAAAAACCGCGAAAACACAGATGTGATAAATGTACTATAAGTAGAGAATGATGTAGTTATATTCAACAAATTTGTATCCTCACTCTTGATGCTATATCAGTACATGCATCCCTCGAATATTCGCCTAAATAAAGTCAAGATTATATCATCATCATTATCATAATTATCATCATCATTATCATCACCATCAATATCATCATCACCATTAGCATCATAATCATTATCATCGCCATTATCATAATTATCCTCATCATCATTATCATCATACTCATTACCATCATCGCCATTTTTATCATTATCAGCATAATCATTACCATCATCATCATTATTATCATCATCATTGTCATCATCAAAATCAGCATTATCATTGTCATCATCATAATTATTATAGTGAACCAAGAAATGTAATGGAACTACAAGTATTGTGCAATTACATTGTTTGCTCACGCAACAACATCTGCTTCTTAGAGACGATGTCAACGTATAGAAAAGGGTTGAACTCCAAATGATTGATTTTCGATTCATTCAAAATTTATCATTTTGTTTATTCATTTTCTACCATTTGTATCCCATTTGTTGCCCTTTGTCGTCAAAGTGAGCGGCAACAATGGTAGTCACCCAGGTAACAATGGAAACAGGTTGGGTCCTACACAAATATCGAAACGAATGTTTAATCAATGTCATTGTTGATCGTAATATAGTATTCCTACATATGTAGAAAATCGCAATAAAAAATAAAGGACTTGAAAGGAGACAACGTTCGAATACCTAAAAACAGTGTGACTGTACATACTTTTGCGTGTTTACATAAACATACGTAATATCAATGAATGTACGAAACACCGATCACGTATTATTTATCAAATAAAGAATATATGCGCTAATCTATAGATAAACAGTTTTCTCCAAAAGTGAGGCAACGAATTTCAGATTCCATAAATTTCTCGTGTCAATTGTTTGGACATGCATGCCCTACCGGATGGAATTCGCACTAAAAGAAGTCGTGCGAGGCAAATTGTAACATAACTGTCCGTGTACGTATGACATTCCACATTCGCAAGACTGACTTTCGCATTAAAACGTCCTTTTACGGCTCTCTTGAAATTCCCGCCAAAAACGGCTGAATTCGTGAATGCAGCGGGTCGCAATGGGGGAGTCCAATATGGCGATGATTCGTTTAGCAAATGACGATTCGGGCGCGTTTAATTTCTGTCCAAACGATTTTAATCATGCGCCCGTTTAATTAGCAACTCCAAACGGTCGAATGGGAAAACAAGTGAAGAGCGTGGAGCTAAATAACGACCCAACGCGCTTTCAACTTACTGATTAAGACACGAAGAAATTTAATTTAAGTCCCGAACCGGTTTGGGAACTTGGCAACGCAGTTATGTGCATTGAAAATTGTTGTTCTAAGAGTCAAATGGGACATTTGGCTCTATCGGTTCATTTTAACTGTTAAAGATTGCTTAAATAATAAGATATATTTTCCTGCCGCGGTATGTTCAATACGTTACTCTCCCACACTGAGTGAAAATCTTATGTGACTCAAGGAATGTCCCGTTTTTACGAAACAATCGTTGCTAAGTGAGACAGCCATGCTAAACAGGCTCGGTTATGTGTTGAAATGGATTGGATTAGCGTTGCTAAGGTGCTACTTTACATATTATGGGAATCCACTTCTACATACATACACTGTATGGCTAAATAAACTAAAATCTACATAAATATTATTATTATTAAGTATTAGGCGAATTATTTTAGTTTATTATTGCTGTTTTTATTATTGTTGTTTATTGATTACGTTTTGTTTATTACTATTGTTGTTGAATATTGCTGCATCTACATAAATACCCTGTATGGGTACAGTAATACCCTGCATAGATTACATCTACATAAATATTATTATTATTAAGTACTAGGCGAATTATTTTCGTTTATGATTGCTGTTTTTATTATTCTTGTTATTGGTTACGTTTTTGTTTATTACTATTGTTGTTGAATATTGCTGCATCTACATAAATACCCTACAAACCAACCTTGCCACACGGTAGGTTCACGTGTCCCATCAGTTTCCCAAGGTAACATCCTTTCTTGTAACCTTGGTAACGTATAACTTTCTTCTATCCAACGTATTTTCTCCCGTTTTCTCCAGCATTTTCTCTTGTATCCTCTACATCTACGTAAATACCCTGCAGGCCGCCTTTTGACGTGTGGCAGGGGGTGTAAACACCAAGCGTTCGAGTTACCTCTTTAATTTATTGTTATTGCGTATCGTTCGCGGAAAGAACGAGTCCCTAAAACGACTAGTCCTCGCATTTATTCATCTTATTTACCCTCGGGTCGGCCGAAGTAGCAGAAGGGGGTCGCATAATACCGATTACTGCAAATGTACTTTCTCTAAATTTATCAAGTAATCGCAGCCTAAGGTTATACTCTCCTTCCTTGAAATGATTCCCAACCTGCGTCTGAGAGAATTTGCGTAACGCCTGCTTTTTTGTCGCAGCACTTTTTAACAAATCGTATCGCCTTGCGCTGCACTTTTTCAAGTTCACGGGCTATGCTAGCGATAATGATGCTTCCACGGTTGTGATTCTGGTAGCGGAAGTCATCCTTGATTACAACATTTTTTATTCTGCCAGGAATATAATAAAATCGCGCAGTGTAACGGAAATAAAATAAAATATCAATGTTGTAGGTGCACTTAGAGATTCTAACAATTCACCCTGACCTAGAGAATATGAGTAAGGAAGACGGAAGACTTCTTCCGTATTCTCTAGATGGCTTTCCACGAAGTACGGCCAGAAGTTATTTATAACAACAGTAAGGAAGACTTTTTCCGTCGCATTGTTGTCATGACTCGTTGCTTGTATACCTTCGGTTGATTGTTTCCTTTGTTTCCTCATTTATCACCGAAAAAAAGAGAGATGAAATTCCATTCGTTCAGTTAATTTTAAAATTTCGTTTCCTACCGGCCTCGGAAGTTTAAGGATTTAGTTAAAACGGTCGGTTTATCCAACAACTGATTTCTTTGTCTAGACCGGTCTCCGATTCAAGCAAAATGGAAGCAAATTTTTAGATCAGATCATTACCATTGTCGTGATCTCCAGCTTGCAACAATAAGCTTTTTATCAAGGGTACCATTGTGTCGTTGATTACCAATCAATAACTGCGTGTTGTCAAGAAGTGCATTGTTGAATCATTTGTTGCGTAATTGTCGAATAATTGAGTCTTATTATAAAATACTCACGGGGAATCAATGGGTTGAACATTTTTTTTAGCGAATAACAATAATTTGCGAAAATGGTTTCGGTTAAATATTTCCTCGTTCGAAGCGATTCCCAGATTTGCTACGATATTTTTTAAGGCGAATAAAATCCCGATTTGTTAAGTGTGCAAATTTTAGCTGTGCCGAATGCGCTTGAATCCGCCAACGCTGCATTTTCTGACTGAAAATTGCCAGTGCAAACTCAAAAGTTACTTTTTCATGCGCCGTGCACGCTGAAATCCGGTTGCCATGGCTACGCGCATCCTTTCCAAGAAACAGGACATTGTTGGATAAGAAACATAGCAACCATTCCTCCAACCCCGAAGGATTTAAATGGATTCATCAAACAACGTCACGAGAGGGAACGTGAGGGTTTGAGCTAATTTGTCACCATAGTAACTTTACGGTTGATAATCAAGAAAGACCCGAAGGCGACCTGCTCATAGCAACCCACACGTCAACGCGCTAAAAGCAGTCCTTTAATAACGTTCAACAACTTCCGGAATTCGTCCAAGTGTCGAATGACCAGAAGACAAAAGGGTGGTTCAGGCGGAAGGCTTTTGTGCGACCCTTTGGGTCAAGGGATTCGCAGAAAGTAGACGACCCATATCACCAAGGAAACAATCTCTCTCTCTCTTCACAAAGTCACACCACCGCCCGGACCCCCTGCAGCTTTAACAAGGAGGTCTTTTGTGGCTGCGTCATTGGGATCATTTAGGAGGCCCTTGAAGAAGGCAGGAAGCGTCTGCATGTGTGGGTGACATATATATACATGCAGACAATTGGTGGGTGGGATGAAAGGAATCTCTGCCGCCAGAGGGCAGTGTTTTCCCTTCCGAGGGGTCAGAAGGGTCGTGTGCCTTTGTGGACAGCTGGCGATTAAAGACTGATTGTGCTCTTGACTGCCAAGGACACCTCCGTAACCAGAGTAATCACTAGATAAACTACGTTGCACTTGTGCGCTACTGGATTGGCCGAATGAAACAGGGCTGCCAACCGCTCCATGACGACGAGTCACGCTGAAATGCACTTTATAGGATTTCGATACATATTACCAACTACCTGATAGCCTCAGAAAAATATTACCATGTTTATTATTCAGTTTGTCTCCTTTATTTGCCATTCATTGTCCTTTCTTTGCAAAAATCGGCGGCAACAATGGTTGTCGCCAAGGTAACAATGGTAAATTGGCTGGGTTGTCCGCAAATATCGAAACGAATGGCTAATCAATGACATTGTTGATCGTAAATCATAGAAAATAACAATAAAAATTGAGGACTGGCAAAAACAATGTTTGGATACATAAAAATAATGTAAATGTATATATATGTTTCTGTGTTTACATATACATATATAACATTCATCAGTAACTTTGCAAATAACCATTGTATGGTCACAACAATAAGACCGGTCAAGGGTACCATTGTATCGTTGATTACCGATAAATAAGCGCGAGTTGTCACGAACTGCATTGTTGAATCATTTGTTGCGTAATTGTTGAATAATGGAGGCTTATTAGAAAAGAAAACGGGGAATCAACGGGTCAAAGAATAGATTTTGCATCCAATTACGATAATTAACGCCTATTCTTCACTCAAGGCGCTGATTAACGAAATACATTTCTTGGAAATGACTAAGTTATGACATCAAATAGGAGGATTCCCCACGTTAATTAAAGTGAATTCATTGGTAGAAATCGATCAAGTACTTGATTCAGCGCCTAGTTCAATCAACCGGGAACGAAAGAAAGAATCTATCTTCTTAAGAAGCTTCATCTATTTCAAGCGCAGTGCTCCATCACACCTTGGACTTGTCACGCGCGCCTCTGTGTCACTCTCGGTGAAGATCCATTCACGTCACTCTGATGCAAGCAATGCTACATCAAAATCGCGCCTGCTCCCCCGTTCTATTGCTATGTTGAGGACTGTAATCCGTGAGTGCAGCTGATCTTCTCCAGTGATATATCAACTCTGTTTTCACACATTAAAAGACACTTTTACCATATGTTTTTCGCTGTGAGTTCTCAGTATATTTGGCGTTATTTAGGAAGAATTACTGATATTCTGGTATACTAGTAAACGCCCCCGTAATGCATGACGGGACTTAATTTAGTTTAAAAACATATCTATTATCGTATATATCTGGTCCTCCCAAGCACAAAATGATTCTGCCGTAAGATCAAAATAACTCAATATATTTCTTATCATATAAATTATTTATAATATTTATTCTACTAATTTGAAGTCGTGAAAGCCTTGTTTACGTAAATTTCTTATAAAAATTATAAGAACTGATTATCCCCGTGCACTTATATGGGATAATTCGTGAAATCAACATTCAACAAAATAGTCGTCGAAGGGATCGGTGGTTTATTTCCGAAAAAAATTTACGAATTTTCCGTGTATTTTATCAAAGTTATCGCAAGTTCAAATTTATATGAATGTTCCACGAATAAAATAAGATTTTATGAACATTTTCCTTTCTTTAGATACTTCTCTTGATTTCGTAGGACCGTTATTTCTAATTTAATTTGTAAAAGAAACAACCTCTGAAAGTAACGAAAACCTATTTTTCGTATATTTCTTATGGAAAAGTATACCAACTAATCATCCCCGTGCATTTGTATGGGATAACTGATATTCTGGTATATGTGTGAGGCGGATTTAGAATCAGTTGCTTCCATATGGGGGCTACCTGAGACTCTATAACGTATGTAGTACGCAATGTTTCAAACATTGTAGAGGATCTAAGCGTTACAGAATTACAAATATGTTAAATTAGTTAAGGTAATATTTTCATAGAATCCACAACATAATTCGTGTCTCTGCATAATCTGATGTAGGTATCCATAATTAATTGTAATTCATAGAAACACTTCCTACAATGGTAAGATATGTATATATATACGCAAAAAAGGCTTTTTCGGCGCAGCGAAGCGACCGAATATTCTATGGCTTGTATTCTATGAAAAAATAGATTTTTATGCTTTCAGATTTCCTAGTGGAGGCCTCGATCTAACATTTATGCTTAAATGGCTTCTGATAGCATAAGTCCGCCCCTGGTATATGTAGCTTAAACATCTAAACATAAGCGTTTCAGAGTGTCTATGGTTAAAGAGAAAACGCGACATATTGTAATGAGTGTTTATTTTTTAATTCGACATTTCTCGAATATTTGAAAAGATATTGCACTAACTACTCACTAACTTTATTCTAGTTAGTTGGAAATTATCATCGTAGAATTTTATGGCGGTTGGTTAATTTTTATTTATGAATTGTCATTTTTTTGATTTATGATGATTTATCATTCATTACCTACCATTATTTCTTATACTATTGATTATCATTGTCATTATTTGAGATATTTTACTGTTATTTTAATTTATCGTTATGTATTTTTCTCTTATAATCATAAATCAATCAATAGATTGAATCTATTGATTGATTTAATAATAATAATCTAAATAGAATCAATAAACAATCCCTTTTCGTATCCTAGGAGATCCAAACTTCAAAATCAAACAGTTGATAAAACCTGAAATATAACTTCAAAAGTCCTTTTTGGAACTCTTTAAGACTTTTGAAGGGTTTTATTTCTTAGCAACCTACCGCGTATTTTTTTCCGTTTCCTAGGAGCCGATTGTTGCCTGATCAATCAAATCACATAGTCCTAGATATCCTTAGCAACGAATTGATTACCGGTTCTCGTTTCCTAGGAATTCCAAGGTGGAAGCTAACGATTCCAGCGATATAGTTACTAATTTCTCGACGGGAGATTGTTTTACTTTAACGGTTTCAGCTCCGTAGCAACCGATCAACATCCCCTTGTCGTTTCCTGGGAAACCTGTACTTCAAAATGGCAGCCTTTCGTTCCTTTTAAAAGACGTTCAATTTTCTGCAAGTATTTCTCTCCGATGCCTCCCTCAGCATTCTTCCCCAAACTTTACAGTAGCGCAGACGTTGTTTTTCAGTTGTTTTCTGTGTCGTCTGCAACGTTCCAGGTAGAGGAATGCGCTTGTTTTTTCTATTGCCAGCTCAACTTTTAAAATAGGAGAGAAACTGTGGGAGAAATCTACTGTTTAAGTTTCGAGTTTAAAAAGGCAGACAAGACCGAATTTTCTTTGCTCTAAAGGTACCTACTTTTGCTTCCTTTTAATTGCAAACTTTTTAATTCGGCTTCGAATTTTGTTATTCTTTTTTTTTTGTCATTCCTTCGGCGCCACCATCGAAACGAGATTCTTCTCTTATCACGAAAAAAAAAAATGAAATTAAGATAAAAGTTGTTTCGAGTTTCGTAATGGCCGCTTTTTAACATAAATCTTAGGCGTTTTATGCTTCCTTATTTTCTGAATTTAAGGCTGAATTTAACTTTCTGTGTGTTTAAGCGTTTGGCTGGTGTGATTAAAATCATTGCGAATATTTTCATCTTGCCTATTTTTTATTAGTTACGCTAGAACCATTGTCGGCAGGCAGATAACTTCACTACTATTGCTTCAAGTTATTAAAGTTTTTGTTATTCTTCCTTAAATCATGACGGTGGACTGTATATATCAAATTACAAGTCGGGTTTTATTAATAAATAACTTGTTTATCGCTAGATAATTTCTTAAGTATAAGTAGTAAAAGAGATTTCTGATATACAATTGATATATGGAATAATATGGAAAATATATTAAATTGTCGACAATGATTGAAAAATGCACATTCATAAAACTTTGGCGTAAAAATTTCCTCATTAAAACAGGAAAAATGAATTCGTTTTTGAACCCATTCTGAGTTGTCCATTAGGAGCGTGGCAGGACAACAATGGATCGACAAGGCTATTGTTGCGTAAGCAACAATAAGGTTCTCATAGGCAAGAGAAAAGGTCACACAGCGAAACAGCAACAAACATAGAATTAATGGACGATACTTGAAGATTTACAGACTCTTTGTTTTTTATCGAAAACTATCTACTATAATAAACTATATTAACTCTACGGCTACCATGACAACATTCTGATTCCAGAAATTTAGATTTTTAAATACATAAAATTTGGTTTATATTTATATAAACGAAATTATGAATAGGATGCACCAAAAATCACCCAGATTTCGGAGCATAATTAAACAATGAAATGGGCCTTAGCAACGGGGGCACTGCTATATCTTTCCGGAAACGTTTTCTACTGAATACGAAATAAAAATGAATCAAATAAATGTATTAGAAGAGTGAAAGTAATTTAAAGCCTACCTTTTACGATCAGTAGTTAAGGGAAATTTCCTTGGTTACCTGTCTAAACCCCAAGAACGAGTTACTTGGCGACAAGTAACCAAGCAACTGTACTTCTATAAAAAAATTCGTGGTTACGAAGATTTCGCCCGCATGCATACACAAGATTCATCCCCAGTATCTTAGAACCTCGCCCCATTTGACGTATGAATAACTTGTGCAGTTTAAACTACAAATGCCACATTTTACCAATAGCTAATTAAGTAAGGATAACATTAGGCTTCCAGGGTAAGATAATCTCAAGAAACATACCCCTGGTTTGTTTACTCTTGTTGCCATGAACACGGAAGACGTCAAAGTTCTCCATCTGTTCGGTTTTCACGAGTTTTTTTTAGGATTTAATAACGATAAGAGTAAAATAGGGCTGTACGTATGAGAATGTTATTACGCAGGCAAGCAAACTTCGGAGGAGATTTCCATGCAGGAAAAATATAAGTAACCGCAGAAAAAAAAAGGATTATGGCTTCGGGAGTTTCTCTAGAAATGCTTTCCAGAAACTGCGCTCCCTTAGACAAATTCCTGTTTACTTTTCTTGAGGAAGTTTAGAAGGGTTTTTGTGTTTCCCTCGACTCTAGTTGGTATTCTAAGGGAAGCAACAGTCTTGATTTTTTGCCGCCGAAAAGTTTCTCTTTAGTGAATATGGTTGCGAAGTTTTAAAACGGCAGTGTATTTAGGTCTGTGAATGTATTGGGATTGTGTCGTCAGTTCATTTTGTTCCTATGGTAACCGGATTTATTTACTTTTCGTGGATATATTCAAGTTTCTCTTCATAAAATTGGTAGATCTCCTTAAATCATGATGGGATGTTTGGTTTTATTTAATAAATTACTTATTTTTACCAGATAATTTCATATGTATGAGTCGTGATTGGTTTTTTGTGCTATAAAATTGGTAATATGCGAAATATATGAAATTATTTGTCGATAATGATTCAGAAATTCACTTACCTTAACTTTTTGTGGATTAAAAGTTTCAGCTTTAAACTTTGTAAAGTAATGCACGAAAAGGTTTTTGTTATAATTCTGCATGGACATGAATTTCTATGGTCTTCATACGGGGTATGGTTCATACGGTCGTCATGGAGACGCGTTAGACTTTATAAATCAAATTACAAGTCTTTTTTTTTTGTTAAATAAATTACTTATTAACAGCTACGTAATTTCATAAATATGATTCGTAAATATAAACGGGATTTATGCTATAAAATTGGTAATATTCAAATTATATGAAATTAATTGCCGACAATGGTTAAGAAATGTACATACATAAACTATTTTGGATTAAAACTTTCAGCTATAAAATTTGCGAGGAAATGCCAACAATTTTTTGTTATTAACTCTGTATGGACCTGAATTCCAATTGTTTCCTTCAACAATTTTCATTCAACATGATTCAGCAATTGTCCTGGTCGTCATGGAGACCCGTTGCTTCCACGCACGACATTTCTTTTCGAACGTTTAATTGAAATTCTCGGTAATCAGGGTCAAAGCAGTATTCTACGAACACTTTGAGAATCTTCAGTCAAAAAAATCCTTTATTTTGGAAGCTGTCTCTCAATTTTTTTTTTCAGGATTAACGTTAAAAGAAAAATTAATTTTCCAATTAGAGTTTGCCATTCAAAAATGTGCTATTTAAAAAGCGTTTCAAAGTCTATATATTTTAATCCATAAAATATACAATTCACCCATTAGGCTAAGGCTCGATCATTCCGGTTAACGGCTTTAATCACCATGGAGATAATGAAAACTAACATCAATTAACAGGTGACATTTTTCTTCCTTCTCAAAACTGAAGTTGTTAGGGAAATAATTGAATTTTTATAAAAGAATGCGAATTCGTCAAGGCAACAACGGACCTGTTTCGATCGTAATTAACAATGAGACAACCGATTTGATTCTATTTTTGTCATTTTTTGATTATATTTTTGGCGTGTTAACCTGCGAGTTGATTTAATTTGCAAGATTTCCTTAATGTTTTTCAATTACGAAGGACTCTCGGAAGGTTTTTAATTAAGTTTTTAATTGCTGAGTACTCGGAATTAATTTTTATCAAATCGGATTCATTGTAACGTTGCTAAATGCGCGGTATCGTGATTCCCGTTCCCAGGGAGCGCGAGTTTCGAAACCAGACGAAAAAAAGGTTTCCCGGGAATTTTTTGAGAATGGATAGCTACTTCTAGTCTCTTTTTTTCCTGATAGCATTAGAAATACCAATCGGGTAGCTTATTAATAGGGTCCGTGTTTTCACACCCCCTGCCATGCGCCAATTGGCGGCATGCGGGGTTCTAATGTAAGTAGATGTATAAATGTACTCTCCGATGGAAGATAACTACGGGAAAGTTGTTGTTAAGGCAACGAATTCTTGCGAAAATTCCCACTTTTTAAGGGAAGAGTGTTATATAGCTTAAATCTTTATAACCATATCAATAGAAATGTATGACAAATGTTATTAATTGCTTATAATTTCACCCTTGGTTTTTAAATTTTTAATGATGAATAACAAATCCATGATCTCCATGGTAACATTATCCATGGTCCCCAGGGTGATCCATGGTTACCTTAGAAAAATCATATTCTTAGAAATTCGTATGAAAAAGCACTGTTTCATTAAAAATGAAAAACGTTTTCGTTGCCACAGAAATCTGTGCTAAAGTAGCTCATTGTTGTGGAAATTGCGTTTATAAGTGATGTCCTATATGCCCTATGGTGATATGATAATATTTACAAAGGATGAGAGTTAAATATCTGCAATCTAGAGAAGTATATCAATAGAAAGGTGTGACAATTGTATTTAATTACTCATAATTCCATCCTTGGTATTTGGATTTTTTCATTGTAACCATGAATAGTAAATTCATGTTCTCCATGGTAACATTACCCACGATTTACATGGTAATCCAGGCCAATCTTAGTAACATCATATTCTTAGAGGTTCGTATGCAAAATAAACGCTTTTTGATATAAAGTCATAAACTTTTTTCGTCGCCACAGAAACCTGTGTTAATATAGTTAATTATATATCTATATTATTAATTATATATAATTATATAGTTAATTACAAGTATATCAATATCAAGGGTATGACGATTGTAATTAATTATTATAATTTCATCTTTGGTTCTCAAATTTTTAAACTGTAACCATGGATATTATATAATCCATGGTATCCTTAGTAACATCAAATTGTTAGAGGTTCTCATGTAAAAGGAACACAGTGCTAATAAGAATCAAAAACTTTTTCGTAGCCACAGAAACCTAATTTACTCTCCTATCACCGATCTTATCCATGGTAACCATTATATTAACATAGCGTTCATAAAAATCGAAACATTTCTTCGTTTCCTTAGAAACTTTATCACCCATGGAATCCATGGTAACCATGTAGTATCCCTCTCCTTAAAAGAATAAAGCCCCACATCTGCAGCGAACTAATCGAATCTTTCCACGACGCAAGAAATAAGATAGGCCCCGTCTCCATGGGAGTTTTTCTATCATCTCGAGAACTCGATCTCTTAATTATTTGCTCCTTCCCTCTCATCGTCCGCCATCTTCGATGTTTTCGCGTCTTAATTAAAAGATTTCGAGGGGATCTGCCAGAGGTCTCTCCGATCGCCTCGGGTTAGTCTCGAGAGAAAAATGAAAAAGATATTTGCGATGAAAAACTCGATCCTTCTTTTGGGTGGGATATAATTAATTTCTTTGATCAAGACTGCCAATCTGGTTGTATAAGGAATTTTTTGATTCATCAGCTAGAAGCCATTTTGTTTCAGGTTTATTTTCCCCCGTCATATATATTCGGAAAGGAAATTAGTTATATTTTCTTCCTCCAGGGGGTTCTGCGCGAAGGAGGCCCGGATGTAGTGGAAATCGCCATGTTATCGAGCTAATGAATGTAACACCGGATGTTGTCAGGGGAGATTAAAGTAGAGACGTGGTTTCTGCAGTGTAGTCCTTTTCAGGTCTTGAAATAAAATACGAATGGCATCATTTTGCCTAGACGGTACTGTAAACTGCATTGTAATAATTACAAGTGCTATTGTTAGTTTTAATCAATCCCATATGACCAAAAAATGTAATCTATTAATGTAAAATCACAACGGTGAGTCTGTTATGCTATCAATATGTTAATAAATGAATTGGTCCGCCGATAAGTCCAGAAAAGCTTCAGCAGTTTGACGTGACAACGCACAACAATTGTCAGGCAATATAAAAAAAACGTTTAGCAAAACTGTTAAGGTAACAATTATTAGTAACATCCAGGCAACAATAAATTATAACGCTTAAGGAACAATGTGAAACAATCGGCAAGCCTTATCTTACAACAATGCTCAGGCAACATTGTCACAAAAGTATCTCGTTTTGCTACAGCTATCTTAAGAATTTAACATGTTAAGCCCGCATTAATGCCCAGGCAACACTATACTAAACATTTAAAGAATAATCCGAAACAATCGGTAGGCCTTATTTTAGAACAATTTTCAGGCGACATTGCTGTAAGTATTTCGTTTTGCTACAGTTATCTTAAGTACTTTACATGTTTACTCTACATTAACGTCCAGGCTACAATAAACTATTACGGCCGTGGAAAAATGAGCAACAATCGGCATTCCTTATTTTACAACAATGTTCAGGCAATATTGCTGTATTAATGTCTCGTTTTGCTACAATTTTCTTGAGTACTTAACCCTGTAATTTTACTGCGCTAATTTGTTATGAAAAATAATTATTTTGTTGCAATATCTTTGTAAAGTTAACGATTTTCAGATATATTTTTTTAAAGAATAAAGATAATGCTCTTTTAATTCACTTTTGTTAATGTTCGTGATAACATAATAGGTACTGATGAATGATGCTAAATCAACTCGTTAATGAATCTTATGAAAAGGTTGATTGATAAGGTTAAATCCCTTTCCAAACATTTTTATAGCTAATGATAGAAGGAATGAGGTTCTAGCTAGCTTCCGGACTGAATTCTACCTTAGAGACGCGGCGAATTTTAAAAGTTTTGCGAGTTAAAGTCACTGAGAATTTCAGAATCGTCAAAAATGATCTAACAGTCACAATCTAAGAGGATAATGGTTGTCATAGTGCCTCCCTGGACGCAGAAATATTCCCGGAATAAGAATGTTAATCGTTCAAGCCATCTCTTAGTGCTTCAGCGGACCTTTCTTCTCGAAATCCTCGCCCTTAAAAACCTTTAGCGCTGGCCAATCTCAACAATTCTCAACTAACTTCTGTTCTTTTTATCTCTTCTATGGGATCCATGGCAACGTTTCTCTCTCTCCGTGGACGTAATGGTCGGACCATCTGGGGAAACTCTATTTTGAAACTTCATATAACTTGACGCCTTTGGATGGAACTCGCGAATTCCAGAAAGAGAAAAGTTGGAGAGAATTTTCTTTTCATTTCCACTTGGCCATTTCAGTTTTAAGTGAATTCGGAATGCATATCCAAGCATTATTGCAAAGAGTAGGGAGGGAATAATTAAAATTCGTCTGCGAAATGTTTCCCTTCCTTTTGATTTTGCTCTCTCTATGAGGCTAGGAAACGGGCGCCGCGACAATGCAAATTTAATTAATTTTTTTGTACATTTTAGGCTTTTGGGATAACTTTTCGCAAAATTCGGCGTCAACGTGCTATTATTCCTTTAAGTGGAATCACCAACAATGTTAGCAGAAGGTTTTTTCGGTTATTCTCCGAGAAAATGTTTTCGCGAAATTACTTTGTGAATAGTGGTGTTTGCGAATTTTCAATGCTTGCGAATCTCAATATTTGCGAATCTTCAATGTTCGCGAACTTCTATCTTTGCGAATTTTTTAATGTTAGCGAAGTTTAGTGTTCGCGAGAATATTACGTAATTTCAAGCGTCCGCGAATTCCGGGCTCGCGAACTTATAAATCGCGACGTCGCGATGCATTGTCACAGGCGCAGAATTGCGAAGTCCCTCATTTTGATTCATCATCATCATTGGAATCGTCTTGTCATCATCAATGGAAAGTGATGATGATCGATTGTTGAGCTCGTGTTCAACCCTTCCCATTGTTACGTAATCGTGTGATTCATTTCATTTCATCGTAATCAGTTGCTTGTCTATCAGCAAATACGTCGAAGGACGATTTAAGCACAGTTTTATTAAAGGAATAAAACAAAGTGGTGGTAGAAGATTAAATCATCTGTGTATTTACATTATGAAACAAGTGAGCGATTATCAAAGCAAAATTTAGATTCGCAAATTTCAGAGTTCGCAAATTTTATTATTCGCGAACATTCGTGAACATTCGTAAATTTGTGGTATTCGCGAATTTTCAATGCTTTTGAATCTCAATAGTTGCGAATTTTGTATGTTCGCGAATTTCTATCTATGCGAATTTTCAATGTCCGCTAATTTCGGTATTTGCGAATTTTCAATGTTAGCCAATTTTTATTGTTCGCGAGAATATTACTCGTGGATACGTAACACTTGAGGAGATCGAGGTGTTGGCCTATACATTTATTTAACCAATCTATTTGTTTAGCAACCACATTAAAGTCTATATTTTCAAAGTAACAGCATCTTGTTTCGATACTGTCCATTCACACAATTGACGGATTTTAATAAAATCATAGCCCATAAAGATAATACTTTTAAATGAGATTAATATAAAATCAAAAAAGTATCAGTTTATATTGTTCAAGTTGTTATGGCGACGAATTAGATATGTATAGCAAAATCCGTTGGTCCTTCCCCTCCTCTATGCCAGAAACTGTTTGATGTAGCGATATGAAATAAACTGCATTGTGTTTCTACAAGGTTGAAGACCCTAAAAAAACTATTTTCGTCTTCGAGAGGTACGGGTTCGAACCCAGGAGCCCATGATACGTTTCCATAAGAAATGCTCTGAATTTACGTTTTCAAGTCATGCAGACTATTATTTTTTGCAGAATTAAGTCAGAAATAATGGTCCCTCGAAATCCACAGAAATAAAAGTAATCATACATTATTTTTTCAGTCGTGGAATATTGATATAAATTCGAAATTGCTATAATTATGTTAAATAAAAGGAAATTTTGTGAATTTTTCGATAATAAACAACAGATTTCCTTGACGACCAAGGCGATTGTTGAATTCGAACTAATGCATAAAATAAAAGGAAATTTTGTGAATTTTTCGATAATAAACAACATATTTCCTTGACGACCAAGGCGATTGTCGAATTCGAACTCATGCATTTCCCCATTAAAATACACGAGGATTATGAGTCCAAGTCGAGGTAACGGACTAGTTGTATACGAAAACACATATGTTTTAAAAATAGATCAAGTTCCATCATAATTGACGGGGGTGTTTACTAGTTTCTGTATATTTTTTGTTGAGTTTATTTTATAGTCTTAAAATGGGTTCTGTATCACCGACAATTCCCACGAAGGAAATATTTCAACCCTAGTGCGATACACCATATGGTTTCTATGGTTACAAAGAACAAATGTTGGATAGCAACGTCGATTCAGTAATAATTTTTTTGATTTCGACTTAATTAAATATTGAACGCTACGTATTTTACGACATTATGGCGTTGTGTCCGATTTCTGTTGTGTAGTTGGTTGTTACCATGGTTACTGCGGAGCATTGGAACGAAACATTGATTGTTGCACTCACATACTAATCGAAGAGGAGAAGAAATTTTCAAGAGAGTTATTGCAACTAACTGCAATCAGGGTAAACAGACATCGACACGAAATATATCGATACAAGACATCGATATATACGAGATGAAAAATATATACAAGATTACCTAAAGTATTTAATAGCACTCGGGAAACAAAAAACGTCATAGAGACTGGAAATATTGCAAAATTTGTTGAACATGATTTCATCAGTTACCGCAGCATTTGATTGCGAAACTTTGTGATCAAAGGATGGAAAGATGAGAGGTCCATTGAAGATCGAATCCTTCCCTTAATCAGCAGGAGTGGGCCCTTTACTTAAATGAAAAAAGGGAATAACAGGGGCAAACCCTTTTTAATCGAGGATTCCAATTTGCCCCAATTCCTTTTGTGGACCTCAATGAAAAGAAAAGAGTAAGGCAGTTGAGTTCACGAAACAAGAGGCATGGCGTTGGAATCGTTGTTCCAACCTAATTTGGAGAACCAAAAACTTTTAATTCTGCGGTGCCTGTAACCATGGCAACTAGACAAACTGACCCTTACTTTCTCGGTGACCAGGCGAAATCAACGTCATGGCAACGCAAGGCATCGCGAACGACGGTTGCTAGGATACGGAAAAAAGGAAGGATGTTGCTACGGCAACTGCAACAATCGTCTTGCTACAGTAAAAATTGCTTTTATCTCAAAATAAAGCATAAATTGAGTAGATCTTTTCGTGCTAAGACTGTATTGGAAATTGATTTTTTTATTCTGCTTTCTTGGACTTTACTCATTCAAAGATGTGCAGGCATGCCGATTATTTCGTTCCCCGGTATCATTTACCATGGCCAACCGCTGAGAATTGCGGTAAAAGTTCTTGTTAAAAGGTGGTTAATTGTTTGAATGGTCCCTGCTTTCATCGGTGTCACTGAGGGTGACGTTAAATAGTTAATTAAAACCTTTAAATCACAGAAAATTGTTCTTTTACGTAGCATGAAGTAATACTTCGACATTGATGACAAACGCTTAATTAAGTTGCTAAAGTATTTACTAAGATCTGTATATTCATTGCGTTTTCTGTAACCATGGCAACTGGACGAACTAGCCTTAATTTTCTCGGTATCTAGGTGAAACGAACGCCATGGTAACTCAAATAAATTTTATCGTAAACATTACGCTGATTGTTGCTCACTATTTCCCTATTGAGTTGAGACACTCAAAAACATTCAATATCAGAGTAAAATATTAAAAATCAACTGTGGGTAGCTTTACTGTATAGAATTCCATTACGATCGTAAAAAAATATCATTACAATTACGTCTTTCCAGATGTATGTAATAGGGATATTAATAATGATGGAATGAATAATATATGGGGAATACGTAAACGTGATTTTATTTCGTTCATACCTATGAAAAGGCCAAAATATATATTATCAAGATATTGTAATTTCAAATCGGAAAACTATTCAATTTCAGTTATGAGAATTACTGCTAAATTTCATACGATATGCATGTATCTAGGACCAATATTCATGATGTAATTTTACAATAAAGAGAGGTTTTTACTCATTAAACAAAAAAGAACTTTATTCGTATTGTCATTACAGTAGTATGCATCCCATTAAAAAAGTATGAACAAGGCGATTGTTTGGACTGATTGTTGTAGAAAATTTCATTAAAATACTCGCATACCATTCTGTTGAACTACTGCATTAAGGTCAGGTGGAAATAGGAATTAAAAAAAGACGAAAATAGCTTCCAATGGCGTAGAGGTAATAGCAATGGACTTCAGAGGCAATTAAGGGACTCCCGCCATCTATCGTAGCTCTAAAGAAATACACAGAAGAGTAGTTGTAAAGGTCACGAATGAAACTCTCTAAGGAATTGCCACTAGAGTCACGGCGTTTTCTTAATGCATCTCCCTCTTTTATTCATACATCACGTTTATTCACCTTTAAAAGTTTCTCCCAATCGCTAAACACATCTTCGTCGATGAAGTTTGCGACTTTTCGTATCCATTAATAATAAATATCTTGTAGTAGAATCCGTACGCTACCCAACGTATTGAAAATTAAAGAAATCTCCCAGGATGCTCTGTTTTAAGTGCTTTACCTGTTAGATTTTCTATGATTATAATAATCAATGTTTGATTAAATAATATCTCTTAAAAATTTGCAATGCTTGTAAATATAGCGTCTACTCGTGTTGACAGCCGGTTGCTATGGAGCTGTTTATATCATTATCATCATCATCATAATTATAATACACTTTTTATACATGTCGCATAAACGTTCTTTATTTTCCACGTAAACTATGGTTAACTGCGCATACAATTGGAAGATCAACGTAGTTAAGAAAATGAGATTTCAAAGCTTTGTTTGTGAAATAAGAATTAATTTTATGTATATTCTTTCATAACTGTAGAAACTGATAGTTTTCTGCAGCAGTATTTCTTTGCCAGGGAGTTGTTTATATTGTTGTTACGTTAATTGTTTACGTCACGTTACATCGCTTCTAAGCGTACATTTCGTGATTTTCTTCGAGAATCACGAGGAAAATCCGATTAGAAACTTTTTTTTATGTAATCTATAAAAAATTTAGAAGTTTTCACATATAAACCCATAAGTTTTTCTCGTTGCTAAGAACTTGTCTACATTCCTATTGGCATTGTTTACTTCTTTTAACATTTAATGGACGAATTATTGTCGGTTTATCAGTCAGCAATCAGGCGATGAAGGAAATTTTGAAAAGAGAGTTGGAAATCTTCAAAAGGAAGATATTAGTGCTTAAAAAGTCCTTTCCGATGTTTTGAAAAATTAATGGTTGACTATTAAAGAAATTTAAAAGTCGGCAAATAAATTGCAAAAGATTTATATCAAAAGATTTATATCGATATCTCGATATATCGAGATATATCGATCTCATTTTCTTAACTACGTTGATCTTATCAAAAGATTTATATCGATTGATTGAAATCTCTTATCACTCAATTTATTTGTATATTCTTTACCAATTTGCTGTTCATTGACTAAATTATCCGAAATCGAAAGAATTTTCATCAACAATCGTTTCCATGGAAACCGACGTTTATTTCGATCCCAATCGAATCAGGCCACATTTTAATTTTACCACGGGAAGTCAAAAGGTATTTCGACGGATACCACCGTGAAGGAAAAAGAAAGAATGGAAATAAAAGACGGTAGATGTTTCGACGGAAGGGCAGCTTCCTCACGTAATAGTAGCAGTGGCAATAAGAACCGTGAAGAAAAGGAGGGCTGCACTGAATTTAATCACGTCAAAAAGGAGGAAGAATTGCCAGCGGAGGAAGGGGAAAGTTTTCGGAAGAGGAAGCTTTTGAGGGAAAGAAATTGAGGAGAGGAAACAGTTGAGGTCCGAATGCGGTACGTGAGGGGCTTTTAGAGAAAACAAAATGGCCGGGCGGGCGGATCTAAATATTATTAGATTAGCGTTTTAAAACGAGCTTTTCATAATGCTGTAATTCCTTCGCCTACATTTTGGCGTTCTTTTTAATGCAAAGAAGCTGTCGCTGCGTAGAGACCGAAAACGGTTGCCTAGCAACGCAATTAAAACAGCTCGGAAATTAATTGGATTTGTTTCATTGCTGGATTTCGTTCAAGGTCTGCACATCATTGTTGTTTTCTATTTAATCCTTGATTATGTTTTATTTCTTCTTATTATTAATTTCATTTCCATTAAGCAATGCGTATATATTTTTTGTACCGTTTACTTTAATTTTTAATTTCATTCTTCATGATATTAAATTAACATTCTTCTCCGTATGAAATTCATTATTTTTGGTTTTAAAAATTTCTCGGCATAAACAATGTGTATACTTCCCATTTTGCCATGTTTTTGTTAATAATAATCGTTTATAAGCCTCTTTTAAATTACGCTTATGCCTTTGTTGGCTTTGTGCATAATAAAATGCTATTTTGTTGTAAATTTGATGAATTGTTTCGTCATTAAGACGTATTTACGTAATACATATTTGTGGATATCGCAGCGATTGCCATGGCAACTTTTGTTAGGGTGAATGTTAGGATAGAATGGAAGCTCTCTTGTGAGTAACAATCGATTAATACTTTATGAATAGCATAGAAAATAATGGTGCTATGTGGTTGTTGTAGACACTTAAAAATGACATTTTTACTTTACTTAAAAACCAGAATTAGGTTTTTAGAGAGATAAAGGCATGCACTTTCTTTTAAAAATAATTTGGAAAAGTTTCAAGAGGGTCTTTTTTTGTAAATGTGAGCTGAATATACCCAATTTTCGGTGTCGTAACGAAAATCACAATATTTGCACTCAATTTTTAAACTAACGGGCGACATTAAGAAAATTAAACTTTTTATTCCAACACCTTGTATACAGTAGTTATAAGGCACAAAGTTTCGTGTTTATTGAATGTTAATTTCAAAAGATATAAAATGCCAAACTTTAAATTTTTTCGAGCCATAATTTTTTGGACCCATTTTGTTGCAAAGTTTCTTCTCAGATTTCGCTCATAAAAGATTTCTTATTATTTTGTTTAATAGAGCAACATAGGTTGTATAAGAATACCAAGTTTTGTTTTGCTCAACGGAATACTGCGTGAGATAACGTGTCTCAAACTTGCTAAAAATCGCTGTCTAACTGTAGAAGGCTGCGGTAGGGGGTCAAACAAATGACTATATCTCAGCAAATATTTCATCGATGGATGTAAAACTTGGGAAATGTTCATAGAAGATATCAGGTTATGTTCACACAAAATTTCATTGAAATCGGTGATGGTCGAGCGGGGACCGTTGGTCCACTTGACATGGAATGGCCCTGTAGACTCTTAAAAATCACAGTTTTAGTCTATTTTGAAGATTTAAACATGTACATTTGTACACTAGTGTTAAAAGGATTATTTTTGTGGAACAGTTCTTTAGATTTAGAATCGCTGCATACAAATCTGAAACTAAACCCAGAAATTATTTTAAACATAGAAACAAGAGTTCGACATAAACATAAGCTAGACATAGGTCGAACATTACAACATAAGTTAGACATAGTTAAACATAATTTAAACATAAAAACATAAGTTAGACATAGTTAAACATAATTTAAACATAAAAACATAAGTTAGACATAGTTTAACATAAGCTAAACATAAAAACTTTGTAGAAAAACGTAATAAAAAGATAACAAAATTGTTTTTGTGATCAACTGTACATGATAATTAAAAATTAATACGTAGAATACGAAAATAAAACCGTATTAGAAAATTCTACTCGACGATTCCAAATACAAGAGGTCCTTGGCAGACCCCATTTTATCCGATCCTAACCTATGGGGTACAACCTCTCCTGACAACAGCTCTCGTTGATGACCTAGCAACCATTTACTGCAACAATAGGTTAATACATAAATTACGAACAATAATAGGTTAATAGATAAATTACGAACGAAATCTCACTGAGGAAAGAGTTGCCATGGTGATCCAATCGCCCAACCTTGCATGGTAACATCACCATGGAAACATATTTACTTTCACTTCGTCATCACAAGGGTATCGTAAGCGACAGAATGTCTGAGGGTTAGACCACCCCAGGGAACTTGTCTGAGGAGGTATTCATGCGTGGTAACCCAGTGTTGGCCCCATCCTGAATGTCGCCGTAACCGCCCCCCCCCCCCCCCCCGCTGATCATCACATGCTCTCTTAACCTTAAAGAGGACGGAAAAACTACCAATAAAAACCCTTGATGGAAGGCGTGCTGCTTTCTTTTTCCGATCGGGCGGTTCCAAACCCAATCACGGTTTTCATCCTTCATTTGTTACGCCATTGCGTCACGGACGGAGAAGAAAACTTTTCCGACTCTTATTTTTTTGGCTCAATAATAAAGTGGCCGTTCTAAAAGCGTTTTTGAAATGTTAATTAGATCATTAGTCGAAGAGATTGATGGAATAGAGGCTGTATTGTGAGTGAGTATATATGAGTGAGTATAGACAACGAACCATTTACTTAAGCGACTTGCAAGTTGCTTAGTTACTTGACCGTTCGTGGAAAATTAGGCTAAATTGTTGGGTAACACTTAAAAATCGTGGTATACCAGAGCTAAGCAGTCAAGTAGGTTTTTTTTTTAACTTATATACCGAATATTCGGATCAATAAAAATGGATGGTTTTAATTTAGTTCGTCCCGCGTCCCCTGAGACGTCCACTTTGAGATAGTCTACTCTCATAGAAGTGTTTCAGTGTTAGACAGGCTGTGTTCCCAGAGTCTGTTGCTCTCCAGGTTGTTATATATAGTGAGACAGCCACCGCGTCTATGTGTCGTTCAGAAAGTATGGTTTGTTGTGATGGCAGCGTATTGTTAAGATCTCCTTTGAAAAACTCTCTCATCTCTATTGTTAACGAACTCATGGACTTGGTATTATTATTTACTCGTTTCAGAACCCCACCAATAGTAGAAAAATCTCTAATAGTATTGAAGAAAGACCGCATTTCTTCTATATAAGACTAATAAACAATGTAGATAGCATACAAAATGACTGCAGCTGATAATACTGTAATTGTTATATTAATTAGCTGTCTGGTTCATTGAGGAATGCAAAGGCGAAATACCTCACTCCTCACTAGTAAACCTCGCTCCTAATCGAATGATTCTAAAAGTGATGCTCGTAGAGTCATTAGCTCAGCAATGGAAAACAAGGGAAATTTACCTCACTCCTCATCTTGCCTAGTAAGCCTCATTTCCCTCTCCTAGCTCGTCGTAGCTGATGGTAGAGGGAATGAGGTTCCAACCAGCCTTCAGACTGAATCCTTTAAAAACAGTTACATTATGTGTCTAATTGTTGTAATATTTTATGTTGTTACGAGAAAGTTTACCGTTAAAATTATTACAACAAATAAGTTTTGCATTCGTTATATTCTGGGATTGTTGATACACTTACTTTTTTACAATTTATGTTGATTATCATAAAATCTATCTGAAATTACACTGTTTGATTATAGAATTACGTGGTATAGGATGATGAATCTTTTTCACATCGAACGAAGACATGAATGGAATGATTCCATGGCAACCATATTACAATTGGAATAATTTTATCACCATTTAATCATATTACGGTTGTAATAATGTTACAATAATTTTAAAACTGTAATAATGTTACCATAATGCAATCATATTACAAGTGTAAAGTAAAATTGTGGCTTAAGTGTAGGTCTTACTCCTGAATATTACGTAAATAAATCTATATTACCTCTCTTTTGCAGATATTGTAACAGAAATCAGATAAAATAGGTTTACGTACGGTATATAGTGGAAGCGAGGAATGATGGAGGCGAGTTAGCGATTATGACGACCAACAAAATAATCAAACTGTGTTCCCATGACAACCTTGACGAGAGTCCAAATCGCCGATAGTGAAACCACGATGGCTTTCTCTTTTTCGGACAATCCTTTTTCGACCCGCATCGGGAATTAATTCCGCGAACGCACCGGAAGGTTGAATGCCGATTACAAAGTGAATGGACGCATTGTATCACCACGACAACCGTGACGGGGATCCATGACAACGAAAGTGAAACGGCGGTAGCTTTCACTTTCGATTTTCTCCTCCCCCCTTTCCTCTTCGGGTTTCATTTGTTACTTTCATGGGCCGCAAAACTCCGAGAAAACTTTCCCTCTCGAGGAGGATGGATCTGCAGATACGGGGCGTCGAAAGGACAGGGTGACAGGGAAAGTGAAAGAAGGAAAAAATATATAGGAGAGATAAAGTAAACCACTTTGCGGAAAGTTCCGTGAGCGCGTGAGATTGAAGGATGGAAAAACATAAGAAAAATGTCCCTCGCCGAAGGGGTTGAAATTGACAAGCAAAGGGCGGGTCCATTATTTTCAGGATCCTTCAGAGTCTCCGCTCCTCGTGATAAGTCGGATTTGACGGCGGGTCATACATCTGCGTCAACGGAATGGATTTGATATTTATTCCATGGCGACGGAAGAAAATCAGCGTGGGATATTTGTACTGCGAGTGTACTTTACTGGGTATATCTCACGTTATTTATTATATTATCACTAGTAAACGCCCCCGTCAAGCATGACGGAGTTTAATTTAGCTTAAAAATATAACTATTATCGTATATATGTAGTCCTCCGAAGCCAGAAACAGCCCATCGTATGGTCATAATAACTCAATGTATTTCTTACCATTATTCTTAATATTCATTCATTCATTATACTGTTTTCAAGTCATGAAAGCCTACTTTACGTACATTTCTTATAGAAAAATATAAGAACTGGTTATCCCCGTGCATTTATATAGGATAAATCATGAAATCAACGATCAACAATTGCCTTGGTCGTCAAAGGGATTGGGTTGTTTATTTCCCAAAAATGTTACGAATTTTCCGTGTATTTCATCAAAGTTCTCGCGATTTCGAATTTATATGAATGTTTCACGACCAAAATAAGATTATATGATCATTTTCCTTTCTTGTGACATTCGTCTCCATTTCGTAGGACGA
The DNA here is from genome assembly GCA_000376725.2 of Ladona fulva. Classification (NCBI taxonomy): domain Eukaryota; kingdom Metazoa; phylum Arthropoda; class Insecta; order Odonata; family Libellulidae; genus Ladona; species Ladona fulva. The sequence goes on from KZ308602.1 coordinate 350,320, forward strand.
AATTCTAATTACATTTTGTAAAAGAAACGACCTCTGCAAGTCAAGAAAACGTACTTTACGTTCATCTCTTATGGAAACGTATTATGGGCTTTTGGGTTAGAACCAGGGCTTTTACAGGAATGAGGATAGATTTACTGGGGGTTTCAGCATCGTAGAAACACAATGCAGTTTGTTTCAGCTCTCTAAGGCAAGCCGTTTCTGAGATAAATACGAGGACGGACGGACATTTGCTTTATATATATATAATTAAATGTGGCATACGGAAAGAACTGCTAACAGTGGGAATGTTTTCTGCTAATTGTGATTCTTTAAGAAGAGCCCTAACCTCCTATCATGAGTCTAGAAGTAACTATTTCTTAATTTTTTTTGTGGGCATGTTGACTTGTCAACCCTTAGGTTGACTTCTTGTCTTTGTTTAACGTTTATCTTTTATAAATTTTTTTATTGTATGTTTATTAATGCATGCTTTTTATACTTACTCAAATGTCAATTCCTTATCTGTATTTTGACGTATTTATGGTTGAAAGAAAAAGAAATTTGGAATTTTTTTCGGTGGAACACGGCTGTTAATAAATTAGAAGTTCAAAACCACTCCATGAGTTAACGTAATTAACACGCTTCACTTCCTTTGTGGAGACGCCCTGAGGATGGAGGCTTTGTCTCCGAAATGATCATTGGGCTTCCCAGAAATCGGAAATCCGGAACTTCCCGTTTGTCTCTTAACGCGAGCTCCGCCTGCCGAAATACTGCTCACGGAGTTTTTTAAACCTCTAAAGTATTTATTGCTATTGTGTTATTGTAACTCAACTTTATGGGGTTTGCCTGTTTGAGTTAAATAAATAAATAAATTCAAATATTCAACAATTCCTTTTTGGTTTGCTTGCATATTGCGAGATTTCCTAACTTTCCTACTTCTATTTATTCGTAATCATCACAGCAGTACATACCTAAGGCGTGATCTCGAATATTTGACAATGGCATCCGTTGTTATGGTGACATCGCTTTGCGGCTCAAGTATTTAGCTGCAAGTATCATCGCGATTTTTCAACAATGGTATTCGCTATCATGCTGACATTGTTTTGCGACGTCTCCAAAGTAAACTGTTTTCCCATGACAACCTTTATGAGAGCCCAAATCAGCGATAGCGACACCTCGTTTGCTATCCCTTTCAGAAAATCCTTTTTCGACTCGCATTGGAAAGTGATTCCGTGAACGCCCTGGGAGAAACGCACGTACTCAGGAATTGTTTCAAATATTCAACAATGATAACAGCAACGATTGTAATGAACATTATTTTAAGAATAAAGAAAATACTTCGAAGCTCCTACAGAATTCACTTTGTTGACATTGATATCCATAGCAACCAAGGGGGGAATTTTCGAGTTTGAGATTCGTAACCACGGTAACTTTGTTTTTACGATGTTAGCAAACGATAAAAGGTTTTTAGGTCTCTAATTTCCGGCATTCTTCGTCTAGTTGACGTTCGTTTCTCTCACACCCGTTCTTGTAGAGCATTAATTTCCTCGGTGGTCAAAGGTTTTATTTTTCACGGCGTCAACAACATTACTCAGCCAAAAATAAACATGCATCAATACTTATTAAACACACTATAGTATTTGCTGATGCATAACTGTGAAAAACCACGGATAGCCAAGTGGGTGGCGCGTTCGTCTTTGATGAAAGCGGTCCCGGGTTCGATTCCCGGAGGTAGACCATAAGGACGAAATGGTTCTGCTGATTTAAGCGCAACAAAATCAATACCAACGATAACCATGTCACCTATAACAATGCCAACAGTAACAATCACAACGATAACAATGCTACCGCTTCTTATCGAGAGATTATTCTATTGTTAGGTACATACTTAGATGCTTATTACCTTATTTTTGGATGCCTAAATTGAATAATGGATGACAAAGTGATGAATGGCATACATAAATAATAATATATGTACTGCATTTAGAGACAATTCGAATATTATATTGCAATAAATATGCATATTAATGCATATTAAATGCAAATTTCCGTAAAAATTTGAGCTTTTTATGACTAACAGTTTTTATTTTAATTGCGTAAATCTTGCGTGTCGGAATATGGACAACCTACCTTATGTTTTATGTTCTTTTAAACACATGTTAATCTATGCTATACCCAATTCTGTGTTTCTTTACAAGTTTTCTTTCTCTTTCCAGGTAAGTGGAGAATGCCCTGTTTTCTAATTACCTACAAATTTGTAAGTATTCTTCTCTTTTTTGTTTACTTGCAATTATTATTATTATTTTATATCCAATTTAGAGGAATAAATCTTTATTTTCTAAAAATAACTAAGAATACGCCAAATTTCTTTATAAATTTTACAGTTCCGTACGCTTTTTTAAATTCCTCGAAGTTTTCTCAAAAATATTTATAATTTTCTTTAGCAAGTCAGCCTTGTTTTTGAGCAACTTTATCCCATTGATTTTCATCCTACGTCATCACGTATCTCGGCAACACTCCTCCACGTATCATAGCAACTGTTGGCAACGTGTACCGATTTTCGCTGAAACTTTACTTTCTCACGAATTAGAAGCTAATTTGCAGTGGGAGCTCATGTAGAAACCAAGACGAGTGATTTAGGGTGACACCTCTTGTCCAAATTATGAGTTAACAAGAACGTAAGCGCCTTAATTCTCCGCGATCGATTGTTAAAATGTTTTATTGTTATTATTATTATTATTGTTTGATCCTTCCATGGCGTGGTTAGGTCCAAGTGGGCTTCTAGGCCACCTAATTTTGTATCTTACTATGCATTGGTATTTACTTGTTAAAAAAAATACAATTTTTTTTTAAAAACGAAAGAAAGATTTTGTTTGTGAGAAAAAAATATCCGCAACTGAAGGTGATTGTTCTGAGTTATCCATTAAAAATTAAAGTTATGATAGATATATTTGCTATTATTTTCCCTCTTCTCCAGAACAACTTGCTTCTTTTGTAAAATCGTCAAATATATCTGCCAATTTTCTGCATGGTTTTTCATACCGCACTCGCTCTCAAGATAGGTTGTTAACCATTGTATTGTTGCAATTCCCACTGCTTCTTTCATACCTCCCTACCGATTATTTCCTAGAAGAGAATAAGTTTAATAAATTATTTCCTACGCTCAAAAACAATATTACAATGGTATGAATGGACCATGAATACAGAGTTCCCCTCCTTGAAAAATTAAATAGTGTACTCCTTCTCAACTACTTTATTCTCATTCGATTTTGACTAGTTATGCTCCATTTTGTTTTTAGAATAGACAATATGCATAGTTGCAATATGCTGGAATAGCTTCTAATTAATATTAAACACTGTTATAATGGTAGACTTCTTTGCATTGTTTGTAGAGTGTTAAAGGTCGTGGTTGCTAGGAGCAGCGGTTGACAACAAGGTCTCTCCACCTAAGGTCGTGATTGTTGATTTAATGCAGGAAAACTGCGCTCTATTGAGGGCAGAATGTCAACTACGAAATTTCAGAATGATTCGCTGCTTAGTTTTGAATTGAAGCGCATTTTGAATTTGAAGTACATTGTTATTAAAGCGTCGGTTTTTTAATAATATAGAAAGAAAGCAATGTCGAACCTTAATTCAGTTTTAATTTATTTGAGGAAATACGTGTGAAGAAATAGAAGAAAATTGTGTCTATGGAGGCCCTACGCCGTCTATAGCAACCGTGAGGGGTCGCTTCAACAATTGTTAACTTCAATTGTTGTAATTTTAACATTATTATTTCGGTTGAAAGATAATTATAATACAACAATACTATTCAAACTAATTAATACTCTCCGGCTCTATCGTCAAAGCATAACAAACGTAAAGGGACAAATGAATTAATAAGATAGTTTTCTGCCCAATTATAGACAACAATCGTCTCTACCTTTGACTGTCTTTTGTATCTTTCAACCCAAATGTGAAAGACAAAGTCGCGATGGTAGCCATGAAAAGATTACGACAAATTCGGAAAAATTTCAAATTAGTATCATATTTTCGTTGGTGATGATTTTCAATGCTTAGCAACCGTGCAATTATTAACATTATGTTATTTACAACAATACTATGGGAAAAAAAGAAGATATGTGGTGCACTGTATTCTTCATAATTTATCTAAGAATTTTGTTAACAAGACCACACGCTTAGAGTTTATTTTTTAACTCACCAGTTAAATAAAACAAGGAGCTTGACCATGATTTAATTCCGGTTATTACATCACATTCACGTTTACATTACAACGTGGTTATTCATACCCATTTTATTGCGATACCAGTTCAAATATAGGGCGAAAAAAAGCTTCCAATGAACAGCCTTTTCCGCTGCCAACTCCCTTATTTTTTCTACCCACAGATGTCGTTGCGAGCGCCAAATTTCCTACCATTAGCGAGCGCATTTTCATGCATCCCTGTTTATTTTGGCACCCGCCTCTCTCTTCAGATTTCTAGGGACGTTGGCATGGAAACGAAGATGAGTCTGAGTAACAAATGAATGCTAGTCTCTTGGAAACTCTATCCAATAAACGTTCCCAATTTGAGTCGGGAGTCGAATTCGAGAGCTAGATTATCCGTGAACGTGCAGCGTGGAATGGAAGTGATTAAGAGGATATCTATCTCCAAGGGAAGTGGATGTTCGCATTTTCATTCCGGAATAATGATGTAGTACATCCCATTTGGCGGGAAATTGACAATCAAATGGGGCTGCTTAATGAACATTGTTGTGCAGGCTGTGTAGTTTAATGGGGTTATTTTGTTAAAAATGAGTAAAAGATACGAAGATTCATATGTATCATCGTCGATATGTTGAATAAGATATGCATAAGAATTCTACACTGATTCTGAATTTTACCATAGATTGTGGAAGCCATATCATTCTATTGTTAGATACCAAGATTATTCTATTGTAGGATACCATATACTTACTATAGTATTGTTAGACACTTAAATTCTTTTAATGTTAGACACTTAGATATTTCTAATGCCAGATACCTAGTTTATCTAATGTTAGGTACCTAGATTATTCTATTGTTAGATTCTAGATACTTATTATTGTATTGTTAGACACATATATTATTCTAATGTTAGATACCTAGATTATTCTATTATAGGGTACCAAGATTATTCTTTTATTAGATATTATTATTATTCTATTGTTAGATATTATTATTATTCTATTGTTAAATACCTAGATTATATACTGGATTCAAAAGCTATGAAGTGTATAATAATATACATACCGCGCTTAGAGACAATCATATCATATATGCTATTAATCAGTCAGTTATCATTTTTCTCAAATTATATACAAGTTTCATTCAAAGTACTATATACATAACCGAATCCACGAAATGTAAAGAAAGCTCATTTTATTATTATTTCTTAGAATCCTTGCCGAATTCCTTAGGTATCCAAAAGAAAGATTACCGGCGTTAACAAATGTTATGACATTCAGCACGATACTGAGTGCCTGGCCCTATTCGGACAAAAACACAAGTTTATCTTTCTGGAAATTTTCCACAATCCATGTTCGTGAATAGAGATGCAGAAAAAGAATCGTTGATGCTCGATAGATTCCACGTAGATTTTCTATTCATGATTTTAGATTTAGATTTTAGATTTTTACCCTGCTACCTGCCAGTACAAAAACACAAGTTTATCTTTCTGGAAATTTTCCACAATCCATGTTCGTGAATAGAGATGCAGAAAAAGAATCGTTGATGCTCGATAGATTCCACGTAGATTTTCTATTCATGATTTTAGATTTAGATTTTAGATTTTTACCCTGCTACCCGCCAGTACAAAAACACAAGTTTATCTTTCTGGAAATTTTCCACAATCCATGTTCGTGAATAGAGATGCAGAAAAAGAATCGTTGATGCTCGATAGATTCCACGTAGATTTTCTATTCATGATTTTAGATTTAGATTTTAGATTTTTACCCTGCTACCCGCCAGTACAAAAACACAAGTTTATCTTTCTGGAAATTTTCCACAATCCATGTTCGTGAATAGAGATGCAGAAAAAGAATCGTTGATGCTCGATAGATTCCACGTAGATTTTCTATTCATGATTTTAGATTTAGATTTTAGATTTTTACCCTGCTACCTGCCAGTGGAGTAATTACGGCAGTTACATTTTAGTTCATTCTTGCTTCATAGGACAATTTCAATGGAAATATGATACGTATTTGAAAGATTTCTGCATTTGTCGTAGCCTTATAATGGTTTCCAAGGCGACTTACATTGTTGCTTCGGGTCCAGTCTCTGGAAAAACTTCATTACGAGCGTTAAGATATCGTTTATCTCATTTTCGTTTAGTTAATTAATCTATATCCAGGTTGCACGATTGCTCGATAGGCAGGGCACCAATTTATCGAAACTGTTACCATGGCAACCACAAGTTCATCGATGGAAAGATATTTAACTATGAATAAATGAACAACAGCAATATAATAAAGTTGAGCCCATTTTTGTACGATCTACAGAATCAGTAGCTTCACAATTTGTGTACAACATTTTTTACAAAGGTTTGTTTGGCTAAAATGTATCGAATATATAATTTTTACTCTTCATCGGTTGACAACGTAACCGCCATTGTTACTGAAGATTCGATACTGAACGATTGGCTTCAAAGAGAAATAATAGACATAGATTAGAAAATAATAACGCTACATTCCCATCTGTACAGTCCAATTGTTCCTTCCGTTGCTACGGGAACTGAAAGTTGTTTATTGAAACTCAATAACAAAGAATTCTTTCTTCATTTAGCTTGCAGTACGAATAAATTGAACATATTATAGCATGATTACTGTGAATGATACGCAACTAATATCGAGTAATATTTCAAGAGGTTATTTAATGTCACGTAACCGTGTTTGTGTAGTTTCAACATCACCTTTTGTGCCTTTTTCGACGTCACGAACATGGCGGAACTCACGAAGTTGCAGTAATTGCATTGGCTTTCGTCCGGTCGATTAGACACACATTAACTTGTGACTGACACAAATGTTGTGATGGACAAAGGGCGAAATTAATGCGAAATGTGGGATCTGTTCATGACACGCGTGTTTAAGAAGGTCAAGGCTGTATTTTGGGCTCGTTTAACAACGATATTGAACGCTTTAACTTAATAGTTAAATGGGGCGCGCACCGTATGAAGCTTGGGATTAGATTATTATCTAATATGCGTTAGTTCGTAGGAGATAGCAAAGGGTGGCGCTGCATTAGGCATTTGCGTGTGAAATGGAGTGAAAAGTTGTTGGATTATGGACTTTGTAATGTTGACCACATCGCTTGATTTGATGACAGCAAGAATTTAAGCGCAATGTCTGCACGGAGGAGAAATTCGGTTACGTAATGATGTTACAATGTTGCAGAATTATGTATAGAGAAGTTCAACGTTTAACTAATGGATTTGCTCAGATCCTTGTATCGAAATGTATGCGGGTAACTCTTTAGAGATATTCTTCATTGCTGTTGAAGTAGATCGACAGCATTACTACCAATTATTGAGGAAAACCTTTGCATAGATCATCGTAGGCCTATTATCCTATCAAGAAGTTCGATTTAGAGGTTTAAAAACACTCCGTTAGCCGGTAAGCGACGAGAGACCTGCCCGGAAAGTGATAAAACCCGGGTTCGGTTCCCGGCTGCGGCAGACTTTTTCTCTTTCAATGTCTTCATCTAACTCCGCAAGCCGTCTTTGGGCAAGTGGAACTCTCACTCAGAGACAAACGGGAAGCTCCGGATTACCGATTTCTGGGAAGCCCAATGATCATTTCGGAGACAAAGCCTCCATCCTCAAGGGGTCTCCACAAAGGAGACTTCTCTTACTTTAGAAAGAATAAAGGAAAGCAAGCGTTACGCAAATGTTCTCAGACGCAGGTTGGGAATCCTTTAAAAAAAGGAGATTGGCTGCATTTGCTTGATAAATTCAGAGAAAGTACATTTGCAGTAATTGGTATTATGAGACTCCCTTCTGCTACTTAATCCGAGCGTAAAATAAGAGAAATAGATTCGAGGACGAGTCGTTATAGGGACTCATTCTTTCCGCGAACGATACGCGACAACAGTAAACAAAAGAGGTAACTCGAACTCTTGGTGTTTACACCCCCTGCCACACACCGAAAGGAGGATTGCAGGGTATTTATGTAGATATAGAAGAAATTCAGCCCCCATGAGAAATAGATGTAGATTACTTTTAACACATTCTAAATTTGAGGTGATAGGAAATGGAATATTTATAACAAAAAAGATATTCGGTATAAATAAATCTGCCATCAAATTAAGTTTCCGAATTGATACCTGAAGAAGTTAGAATAAATAACTTTCCAAAATATTTTACGTAATTTTGTAGCGTTTCCTTGGTACCCGTTACCATGGTCGAAGAGTTTTGTGGGATAACAATATTGTTTATGAAAAACAGTAGTTTGTCGTGTTTTTGGTTTATTGTCACAGTCAAATTGATAGCTATATTGACCCGATGCTTGAAGGTGGCCCATTTCACAAGATTCATTTTCTTACATCGCAGATAGTAAACAATATATCTGTAAGGGAGATCCCAGAAATAGGACCAAGGGTTTCTCACAAGAATTTTCAAATATTAATCAAATTTAATCACTAATCAGTAATCTCGATTGTACCCATGTTTCCAAACTCATCTGCCGAATTACGGCATACGAAATGTTCTTAAACCTCTAGCTAATAGGAGAATTCGGATCTTTACCTTTTAAGAATCAACTATTTAAGCACATTATTTTATTTAAAAAGGTAGTTAAACGTTAAGGGAACTGATTGACAGCTCACCACAGCTTCTTGTTGCGTAATGGTGTTACACATCAAAGTTGCATTGCAATGTTGTTGTCGCTTTATTATTATTATCATTATTATTATTATCGACTTTTATAATTTTTCTATTCAATGACTTTTATAATTTTCTGTGTACACTGGAGTGTAAAAGTATACTGTGTGTATGTTTCTACATATGTATACTTGAAATAAAACATTATTATTGCTGTTATTATAATGATGATCATGATGATCATCGTCGTCGTCGTCGTCATCATCATTATTATTAATGAGCACTCACGAGTTATATAAAATAATATTATATTAATCTCATTGTTAACCAAGAATCACCAAAAATGAATACTAGGTTTGCGTGCCCGTTATTGTTGGTGACTTCAGCAAACATCGTTGCTTAATTAGATCAAAATAGTTGATCCATAGACTTTTACTAATTGATTGATTAATATCCTTAAGGGAACCCGCAACTTTCGACGATGCGATATCCTATCAGGGTGCCCACATGTGTAACAAAATTACAAATACTTCGTCATGTATGTAGATTGCAGGGCACCTATCGTATTATATTAATTGAATACCTTTAAAACGTCATCGGTTATCAACCGTGCGCTTGTAATCGTTGCAGATTTCGGTAGATTTCGTAATTTATGCAGATTGAATCCGATCGGGCTCACCCCATTAATTATCTCCGTGGTTACGTTTCCGCTCGATATTCATTAGCACTGAGTGCAACAATGCCCGGTCCAACTTAGCGTCGGAATCCTGGCTCCAGATTTTCGCGATGCTTTTGTGAATTCGTTCCCGCTGACTTATCTTCGTTTGGGAATCAAAGTAGATGAGCCGATGGGCAGGTTCCAGATACGAACGTGCTTCGTTAGATACGAGCCAGATCTGATCAAGGGCTGAGCGATCCCATCTCGCGGTTACCAATTTCGCGTTAAAGTCGAAAGTTTTAATGAAGTTGTCGGAAATTGTGTCCTAAATGGGGAGGCACTCGTCAAATCGGGGATATTTGGAGCAGCACTAGGACAACAATTACTCATTGCGAGTGATCGGCATTGTTGACTGTTGGTATCCTAGTGATCCGTCGTAACAATGACCTATATTTATTTATTTAATAGTTAAACGTTGCAATTTAGTCGGAGGACAAGGTAGCAACGGTCCTCCGACCTATATATGTGTAATCATTACGAGTTATAGGCATTGTTGACGGTTGGTATCCCAGTGATCCCTCACAACAATAAGCTATGTATATTTCTAACTAACCGACATCTCATTGTTGCTGTTGCTAAGTTAAACAGGATTTGATCTATCGTATTCGTGCTTGGAAGTACCTTTTATCATTCGTTATTTTACGTCATACTATGACTTCACATTAATTATCGAGGCATTGCGTGATGGAATTGAATACGAATGAAAATGATAGGAAGCAATAAAATTGATAACCGTTAACGTGGGAGTCAGTTTAGATATATTATTATTATTAAAACTGTTCACCGTGTTTAATCTGTGTTGCATATGTAAGTTGCAAATTGTGTGATATATTGTAAAGTTTTATCTATGTTTTACAGTGAAAATGCATTTTATGAATTGGATGCGATGGTGATAGAAAAAGGGGAACCTTAATATGTACGTTCTAAAATTATACTTGAAAAGAAACATTTTTAAGAATGTTCACGACTATATACAATACCTTGACGTTCTATCGGTTCAGTATTTAACACAATAAAAGCATTCAATACATGTATAGGAATATCACATATATTTCTAGTGGGGGAATAAAGAATTATTATTGTTGTTGTTGTAGTATTTATTATCTTTATTATCGTGAATAAACTGCGATTAGGCTGTATGCTTGCTGGCAGTCTTGTGACTACATAATTGCGTGATAGTAGTAGTAGTATTGTTAAAAGTGCTTCGACAACTTAGGTCATTTCGCACGTAGGCCCCCACCGGGAATCGAACCCGGGACCGCTTTCCCTGAAGTCGAACGCGTTGCCCACTTGGCTATCCGGGAGCCTAATTGCGTGATATTTACACTTTGAATACATTATACATATGTAATACTCTCTACCTACGTGCTACGTTTATCATACAAGAATTCAAGGAATTGGTGTGTTTTTCACTATTCCGAAACAATTCGATTTTATGAACGCTTTACGGAGATGGGGCCGGTCGGACTCTTATGGTTGTGAACCCAATGATGCATCTGCATCCTTATGGGTGGTATGGTGGCTCTCTAAATTAGGTGGTACCCAGTAATAATATTGCACACTCCAGGCTTACAATTGCGCTCATTTTACAATTATTGTGAATATCTAATCTAAAAATAACTAATCCTAATGCTAGAATAGAGAATTGAATTGGTAAAGTGCGTTTTTATTAATTTTTTGGACTCTTTTATTTTATTTATTTTTTTATTT